>CM033712.1:29713772-30273772 GCA_019671005.1 Hibiscus mutabilis
TGACAATGTTCAATGATTTCAATGGCAATAGCAATGATCCATGTTTCACTTACAGTGTTTCGATAACAATAACTATGTCGATATCAATAGTTGGTGACAATAGCTATAGCAATAGCAATGACAATGTTCTAAGATCAATGTTCAATACTTCCATATTTCAATGACAATATCAATTATCGATATTCAATGCAACGACTTACCGTAGCTTACCAATGGAATCCACTGAGTGGTTCAATTCAATATTCCTTGACAATAATGTTAGCCATGCTATAATCACTGACAATGAAATCGGGAAAGGCACCTAGCCTAATCCCGAGACTCCGACTACTCTCACCTCGATAATTTGATGCTCCTACGACTCTCGGATGATAATTCCTTTATCCCTAGCTTCCGTCGGTGATGATGGATGATCTCTATCCAATTCTTGAGCTAGGTTAAACAATAGGGGAATCAGTTAGAATTGATAACACGTTATCAAAATCAATATAACGATATCAAAATCAATATCAAAGCTTAAAATAGCTATTAGCTATAAATTCCCATGGATAACCAAAACCTTAGCTTGAGATTAGGCTTGTTATAATCATGGATGTCAATGAATCAAAGAAAACTCAAGCTTCACTAACATCAACAATGGAGGTGCTTACTTGGGGGGAAGATGAAGATGAAGGGAGAGGTGCTTGCTTGTTTAATCGGGTGAGTTTCTAATTCCTTTTCATTTCCTTACTCCTATTCATAGCTAGGAGCTTTCCTTCAAGTGAAGGAATCCCTTCAGATAATCCCACGTATGTGGGGATTATAATTGAGGAGGGGCTAAGGTTGGTCCCTTAACTCTTAATGTTGTATACTTTTGCCTCCAAACTTTCAATTTCTATAATTTAGCCACTAAAAGATTTTCAATACATTCAATAAGGTCATTAAAAAATGATTTGACTTAATAGGAGTCCAATATCGATGAAATTGACCTCGCGGTCAAAGTCAATACAATATTTGGACCTTTATGATGTAGAGTTTTCGATCGCTGGAAACCATTTTCGACTAGGCCGAATTTTGGGGTGTTAAACACATATTAGGTTTTACTTTAAATTAAAATTTAGGCCCTTATTGGGTTGTATATTCTATGCAATATTTTTATGTTTAATGGACGTTTACATATAATAAAATGGACTACTATATTTTGATGCGATCCAATTCAACGACTTACTCTTAATCACCATAATTTCATCTTTAGTCATAAAGATGGATGTCAAGAGAGTTTTACTTAACTTTCATTACATTTATACATTACCATTAATCTTAAGTATGCATGTTAGAAGTATATTAGTTTATCTTATCATTCATACCATTTATGCTCATATCATAGTTATGCATTACATATCAGGGTATCATAACTTGTTTCCATTTATTATTCTTTATGTTCTGCATATTATAAGATGATCATCCATATCTAAGATTACATAACCACATATTTACTTTCAAGTTTAGTTTATTTACTATCTTATATTTCAAGTATTCATTATGTGTGTTTATTTTGTTTGAAGGTTATTATCCAGCTCACACAACAAGGAGATTTAAAGAAAGGCAACTCACATCAGCTCACCTTTGGTCAAACATTTCGGCACGAGCTTAAACAACTCCAATCAGCTCCAACCTGCTCGAGGAAGCTCAAGGACCTAAAAGAAGAACTTTATTAGCTCGAGGTAGCTCATGGAAATGGAATTCAGTTCGAGATAGCTCGATGGTGAAGATGAAGTTTTTTCAGCTCAAAGACTAGCTCAACTCAGCTCATCTCAGCTCAATCAACTTGAAAGATAGCTCATCTAAGCTCAAGGGACCTAAGGCAGCTCAACACCACAAGAGACATGTTCCCTCCCAAGAAAATTGCCCTTCAACTTTGGAGGGAAACTCAAATGGGCGGCAACTTCACTTTTGGAGGGAGACACCAATGGTCGAATGGTTATTAAGCCTTTTCGGCCGTGCCCCTTGTAAATCTATAAATAGGCTATTCTATGGCATTTGTGAACAACTCATTCCTTTGAATTAAATATACTTGTGAGGTTTTCTCTCAAACATTCTATTTTTAGAACTTTATCGACTTATCAAGCTTGCTTGTGGTGTAACCCCTTTCTTGATACTTCGGGTTCCTAGATTGCTATCAAGTGGGTCCAAGTCCTTTGATTAAAGATGATTTAAAGTTCAAGCCTATACTTTTTAGTATAGGTTCTTCCTCGATCAGAGACTATCTTATCTTCATTCGCTTCCATCCTAAACATCACCAACATCCTTTTTATTTAAATCAACTTGCCCGAACCCTTCACCATCCAAACCTTTCATTTCATCACCCTTAACTTATTTTCATCCATTTCCTTTCTTTTCTTACACCTTCCCATACACCACGCCTAAAACACTTCAGATTCACATTGCTTACTTTTATTCAAGGTTGGGAACAATCAAGGTTGCACTCTTCAACAATAATATGAGAGTGGGAGCGTATCATATGGTAATTAGAGATTTTGGCAGAATCAAGTAAGCCTCTATCTTTGTGATTTCATTTTGTGAAAAAAAAGAAAATAAAAAACATAATTCCTCTAGTCTTTTCAAAGGAATTCAAACAAGTACAAAAAAGTACGAAAAGAAGCACGAAGGTGGTGAAGGCAAAAGAAAAAGAAACAAGTAATCGGGCTCGAAGAAGTACATCAAAAGCTTGATTGTTTCTCAAACGAGATGTAAGTAAGTTTTGTGGTAAGGATACCCTTTTCTTTCTTCTTCTTAGCCTACCCTTTTGTTCATTTATTTCCTACTTTATATTACCTTTATTTTCCTACCCTAACATCCCTTTTCCAGCATACGCCATAAGAAACAAGTTTGATAGATTTTGAGCAAGTTCTTTTAAGATTTTGTGACGAAAGATTGAGTGGAAAAAGGCAAGAGAGTTGTGAGTTCAGAAGGGGAAATAAAAGACATATTCCTTAGTGAAATACTAGTGATTGAGTGGAGTGACATTTAATTTTTTCCTTGGAGTGAACAATGAGGTTTTTGTGAGTGACTTGTTAAGGTTCATTTTGTTTTATTTTCTAACAATGTCACCATTTTCTTTTGATCTTTCATCTACTTCAGGAAAGGTTCTAGTTGTCAAAAGAACCTTGAATATTAAGCCAGTGGAAGACAATCGACAGAGAGAGAACATCTTTCACACTCATTGCCATGTAAATGGTAAAGTGTGCTTTATGATTATTGTTGGAGGAAGTTGTACAAGCGTGGCATGTAACACCCCGAAAACTGGTCTAGTCAAAATTGGGATCTAGGGATCAGAAACTCTACACAGGAAGGGTCCAAATATTGCGTTGACTTTGACCATATGGTCAATTACATTGATAATGGACTCTAATTGAGTTAAATCATTGGTTAAGGACCTTATTAAATTTATTAAAAGTTGTTTTGTGACTAAATTGTAAAAATGGAAAGTTTGGGGGCAAAAGTGTAAAATCTTAAAAGATAAAGGGTCACTCTTATAATTTCCCAAAAAGGGTGGTGATTCACCTCCCAGCTTGCCCCCATTTCTCATGGAGTTGCTAGGAGATGATTAAAATGAATGACAATTTGATGGAATTGTCATTATTATTGGAAAAGCATAGAATTCACATTAATAATTAAAAATTGTTTCCTCCTAGGGAGGGAAATCAATCCGGCCAAGCCCCCTTATTAGTTAGGGATTGTAAAACTTTTAAAGACTTTACCTAGAGTCTAATACACCACCGAGCCCTTTCTTTGGACCATCATCTTTTTTGTTCCAAATTAAAAACCAAATACCCCTACTGTCATCTTCCTCACCTTGTAAGCAAGCACCACCATGGGAGCCTGACCTGAAATTTAAGTTTTCTATGATCCATTAATTCCATTGAATAGCTATTGTATTGGTAAGCTAAAACCATCAATCAATTGTTGGATTCCATGGATAGTTAATTTTTAATTTCAAGTTGAAGCTATTGAACACCTAAGTTTAACCCATCGTTCTCA
The DNA here is from genome assembly GCA_019671005.1 of Hibiscus mutabilis. NCBI lineage: Eukaryota > Viridiplantae > Streptophyta > Magnoliopsida > Malvales > Malvaceae > Hibiscus > Hibiscus mutabilis. The sequence continues at coordinate 29,717,790 of CM033712.1, forward strand.
AGGCTTCAATCCATGGAAAATCTAGCAACAAATGGCTATTTTAAGCTTAGATATTGATTTTTATATTTTTGTATTAATTTTAACACTTCCTCTTGTTCAAACTAGCTCAAGAGTTAGAGAAGGAAAAGCTACCATCTCCATCAAAGGACAGGAACAAGGGAGTGGTCATCCGAGAGCCTTAGGAACTTCGGAAAGTAAGATGAGTGTAGTCGGAGTCTCAGGAATTGGTTAGGTACCTTCCCTAGTTTCATTGATATTGATTATTACATAGCTAACCTTTTTTTAAAAGGATATTGCATCAAACCTCTTTGGAGGCTTCAATGGTAAGCATCGATAAGCTATTATATCGAGATATTGTTCATAGAATCATCGTTATTGTTGAAATCACCATTGACATAGTGGTACATAGAAATATTGATTATTGAGTTTCGAAAGTATCATTATTATAGACATTGGAGACTGAAATAGACATTTGTATAACTATTGGTATTGTCATTAAAACATTGATTATTGATATTGATATTGATATTGAAAATATTGATCATCGACATTGATATTGTTATTGAACCTTGGATTCAAAAGGACATTGGATACAATTGGCATGCCATAGAATTCATGAGCTCATTGGTACGGGTGGACTACAGTCCTTGGGCTACAACCTTTATTGGGGCGAGGCGGAGGGGTGTTAGTGTTATTGGTCAAGTGGCAAGGTAGAGGGACTAGACCATTTATTGATTTGGCGAGGCGTAGGAATTCGTGTGTCCACTATCTTGATTCGATCCAAGGAATATTGTAACATCCCAAAATACGGCTTAGAAGAATATAATCATTCATATGCGTTTTGATTTGATTTTTGTATAATACCCAAATGCCAATTTTGTAATACCCTAAGACTAGACATAAAAGATTAGTACTAACTTGATCTCTAAATAATTAGACTAATATGTAACATGTTAGTTAAGTTAAATAGATAAGGACCTAATTTATAAGTTTGAGAAGTAAATTAACTATAGTGGGAAGATGTAATCATACGTCTTGAAAATGAGGGAGCTTGCATGTAAAGTCAAAAGTGGATCAAGGACTTGTACACTTGTCTTGAGAAGACCAAGGCAAATGTGGAGGGGGAGAGTGAATGGGCGGCATTTGGTGAAATTAGGAGAGAAAGATAATAGCACTATTCATCATCTTCATCTACTCCTTCTGTGAACGATGCAAGTAAAGTGAAAAAAATAGAGAGAGCTTACATTTTAGCTAAGGGGGAACTCTAACTTGGTGAATTCTAAGCTTTTGATCGAATAGCTAAGAGGTTAGACCAAGAAGAACCCAGGAAGGAATTGGATAAGTAGCATGTTTGGTTAAGGATTCGGGTATCCCGTAATGTTGGGATAAGAGGTGAGTGTATTTTAAAGACTCAAGATAGGTTATAGCCTTCCCGAGCACCCCTCTTTGTTTTTAATACATTACCTTAAATGTTATGGTAAACTATGCTTAAAACTTAGCTTGGATAACAAGGTAAGTACCAAACTACAAGTACTATGTGATTGATTATGTGTGAAATACATGCTATGTTCGAAATATATATGAAATTGAATATGTTTGATGTGGTAAATAAGGAACCTTGCTTGTGTGATAATAAGTACATGGAGCTATGCTCATCTGGGTATGAATATGACATGTTACTTGACTTATTATTAAGATTGTGTTCGTAGTGATTCCTATATGAATATTGTGCTTGCAAATGCTAGCTTGGTCCAGGGGTAAGTATTTCAAGGTAAGTACTTAAGAATAAGTTATATTTGAGCTAAATGATTGTATAAACTTTGAATGTGATTTGTACATATCCATATCTCGATAAGTTATGATGAAATTCAGCCTTGATACATATATGATCTTTGAGCCATGCTCAACTTGCAATGAATAAAGCATGATTATTTGATACTCGATTAAGTGATAAATCTTGACTCCAAAAATTGTTACGATAAGATTAAAAAGGAAAGCCTTGGTTTTGAGTCAGTCTTAGGTACAATTGCCATTCCATAGAGTTTATAGAGCTCCGTGATAGAATGGACTACGGTCCCTGGTTTGGTCTACGGTCCCTTGTTTGGTACTTTGAGTACCCTTGTTTGATGACAGACGTCATAAGATTCGAGTACCTAGACTGCTTATTAATCAAGGCTATGTTAAATAAAGAAATGTGTGATACTTGTAGACTTACCAATGAAATTATCTTAACATTGGTGATGCTAGTAATAACCTTGCCTTTATAATTGTCAAACTCGATTTGGTTGCTTGTCTTATAAGTAATCTGTGTTTGATATAATAAATCTCATGTCCCTTTTATTATGTGTTAAGTAAATTGTTTGGTTATAAGTGATCAATTCTTGGGCAGTTTTGCTATGTTATATTATGTTAACATGCTAAGTAAATTGTTTGGTTATAAGTGATCAATTCTTGGACAGTTTTGCTATGTTATATTATGTTAACATGTTAAGTAAATTTTTTGGTTATAAGTGATCAATTCTTGGGCAATTTGGCTATGTTATATTATGTTAACATGTTAAGTAATTTTTTTTGGTTATAAGTGATCAATCATGGACTATTTTATATGTATAAATGTATGTGTACCTGGGCTGCTCCATTAGGAGTATTTGAGTGAAAGCTGGTAACTTGCTGTAAGCAATACTATATATGTTATATACTAAGTTGGTAATCTAAGTGATAAGTAGTACCTGTCTAGACATGTTTTGTAACACCCCCACCTGGTTTAGTAGGTAAACCGGTTGAGGAGCGTTACGGGGAACACTAGAAACACGAACAATTTAAAATTTTTCAAACTCGTCGCTATTAGACGAGTTGAGTGGCTACCAAACAAGAAACTTGAGCAATCACATTTGATCATGCAAGCAAGAACGTGACTCAATCATATTAGTTGAGTTACTTGACTAGCAAGTAACTTAAGCAAGCATATCTTATCAAACGAGCAAGCACACATTTGTTTCTTTAAAGATACCACTTTAGTTTACCATTAGCACTATCATTAAGGTTTATCAAATAGCATTCGCATGACATAATAAACAAGCATGTTTATTTCATTCCAAGTTACCTATATATGCAGCTAACATTTCATCATACAATCATGGATATATATTTCGTATTCATTATAGGCCTTCATCCAAGTGGTTACCTTCAAGATTCATTAAAGGTTAGTTACTACTTGATTAAACGATCATACATGAAAGGTATTCGAATAAAACAATTAAACTACAAGTATTGATATCATCCTTGTTTATCCTAGGTGAGCAGAGAACTAGCAAGGCACATAGACATCACATTCAATTACACAAGCATGGACAAGTTCTTATTCATTATAAGTTACCACTTTAATTATTCACATTCGAATCTAAGTTCATGTGATCATATCATTCGAATAGCTTATCTAGACTAGCACGTGTTCATTTTAACTCCATTTCATCATGTTTCATTCAAGACTTGTAACCAATTAATGTATGTTTGACTAAGCATAATCATGTGTACATATATTCAAACATCTCTATTCAAGCATGTAAGGATTCATTCCTTACCATTTAGCAATTACAATTCTCAAGCACACAATGAATCACTTGTATCATTCAATCTCAATTATACGCAGCTCATATATTTTATAATAATAGTTAACAAGGTTACAATGGTATACTCAATTCACACTAATTAGACATGGTTATGTAGGTTATTATATTCAAGACTTGCATCATTCCATGTAGATTCAACTAAACAAGTTCATTTAGTGTAAACATTCAAATCATAGTCTTACATAACATTAGAGGTCGAATCGTATTTATATACAAGCTCCCAAACATACAAAATGCATGAACTAGTCTTAGCTATAAACAAGACTAGGTGCCACCAACAACTAGGAGTAATACAAAACAAGTAAGGATTCATACTCAAGCTTGGCTTGTGTCTTGCTTCAGGCTCAAGAAATCTAACTTCAAGATCAAGAAAGTGTTTAGAACACCTAACTTGTTGGTTGGGAAGAAAGGAAACAAGAGTGATAAGTACAATTTGTACTTAGTGAGGTAGCATCTAGACTTAACCAATTACTTAGACCAAGTTCCATTTAGTCAAGTAGTTATATTCAAGGTTTATTGCATTTCGAATAACAAGACAAGTAGGGACATGGATCCTAATTCAAGCTTTAACACCTTTCAAACAATCAATAACATATTCAATTAACTCACAACAATTCCAAGTCAAGTATAGCCACATTCAATCAATCAAGATTATACTTAACAACATGTCATGTTTACATAATTTAATCACCTAAAAATAGTTCCTATTTTCTAGCATTATTCATTCAATTTTGTTCATTACACATGTTTACACTTAATTACAAGTAAAAACAGTCCATAGTAACTTTCAATTCATTCAATTATGTCCATTATATTTGTTCACACTTAATTACAAGTAAAAACAATCCTTAGTGACTTTTAATTCATTCAATTCTGTCCATTATACATGTCCACACTTAATTACAAGCAAAAACAGTCCATAGTGACTTTTAATTCATTCAATTATGTCCATTATACATGTTCACACTTAATTACAAGTAAAAACAGTCCATAGTGAATTTTAATTCGTTCAATTCTGTCCATTATACATGTTCACACTTAATTACAAGTAAAAACAGTCGATAGTGACTTGTATGTACCATTTCATCATCACAAAATAATCTCTAATGTTCATACAAAGTCAAATAGTCCCTATGACATCTATACACAATTTTATCATCACAAAACAATTCGTAATGTTCATACATAATCAAAATAGTCCTTAATTGCATGTACAAGTACTCATGTTACATAGTTTAATCACACAAAAATAGTCATTAATTACATGTACAAGTTGTACATGGCGGCCTTACTCATGTTACATAGTTTATTCACACAAAAAAATAGTCATTAATTACATGTACAAGTTGTACATGGCAGCCTTACTCATGTTACATAGTTAATCACACAAAAATAATCATTAATTACATGTACAAGTTGTACATGGGAGCCTTACTCATGTTACATAGTTTAATCACACAAAAATAGTCATTAATTGCATGTAAAAGTTGTACATGGCAGCCTTACTCATGTTACATAGTTTAATCACACAAAAATAGTCATTAATTGTATGTACAAGTTGTACATAGCAGCCTTACTCATTAATTCTAGTAAGATCGAGATCTTTTTCAAGTTACAATCATACAATACAAAGTTCAAGCATAGGCAATTATCGTTTCAAGAATTTCATGTCAAGAATCAAGCCTTACATGTTAAACAATTTGAGTATTTCAATAATTCATGTTAAGTGATTCAAGTGTTCAAGATTTTCTTTTGAATTTCTTATTCGATTTCTCAATAAGGTTCATTTCTTTTAACATGTTTGCCTTGGATCACAATTGGTTATGGATGACATTGGTCCGTGTTTGACCATAAAGGTTCAAGAATCCTATACTTCTCACTATCAACCAATTATCGCCAATCTTCGTACAACTCCCTCGTTACCTCTTACTGTCGCCAATAACATATTACATGTAATGAGGCGTCCCCCCTGAGCCATGGCTCATGGACCGTAGTCCCAAGAATGCCAAGCATCATACCAATGTATCCAAGGACTTCCATTTAAGGCAACTTAAGTCTTTTAAATCTTTAACTTTCATTAGAGGATATCTTGTGGCACAAGAATTCTTATTTTACTTTAAAGCTTGTTGTTGTTTCTTGTTTTTATGCTTTCATGTTCAAGTCAAGATAATTGTGTTCAAGAATCACATTAAAGCAAGTTATAGAAATATCATGCTTAGCCCTTAGGCTAGTTGAGCCTTAGCTCCTCAATTCACTTTTTATCTTGTCATTCAAGCAAGTATTTGATTATATGCCCTTAGGAAACAAGCAATGTCTTTATTTAATGGTTCAATTCATACTATTGACACATACATCATAGAGTATTATCAAGCCAGCATTCGAATACAAGCTTAGCATACTCAATTCAAGAAAGTTAACACGTATAAACATTATACATACTTTCCAACTCCCCTAATTAGTCCTTAAATTATTTAATTATTCACTATAATGATATATTTAAATCAAGTTGACCTACGAACAAATTAGTACATACTCTTAAGCCAAAATTTGGGGCGTTACATGTTTGATGAGTTGTGTCTTAAGAAACTAATGCCTAAATGTTGTTGAGTTTAATTAAATATGATGCCAGGTTCGAAACCTTGTGGCTATAACAACTTATTCTGAAGAAAAGTGTATCCAATTTTCGATCTAATCATACTATTGGTATAACAAACCTACTTAGTTAAAAGGCTTAAATACTATAGGAATTATGTTGTGTATAATATATATAAGATTTGTTAGATCGTAGTAAAATATGATTAGAATGATAAAATACTTGTGAGATGTTCGAATGTAATGTACTCTTTTGCTCGTGGTTTGCTCAATTGTTCATGCTTATTATGAGATAAGCTTAAATTGAACACTTTAACTCATATAGCTGCCTCACTAAGTATGTTTATACTTATGAAATCTCTTCTCTACCTTTCAGGGTACAACTTGATTGAGTTGCCATCGAGTTTCAGTCGGATCACAAGTACAAGGTTTTTGGTGTAATTCCTCATTTGATCTCCTAGATGGTGGCACATCATAGTTTCTAAAGAATGCATTATGCTTATAGTCTTTCTTGGAGGTTTCCAATGTATGTGTATAAGCCTCATAACTATTTGAAGTCTGTAATGGGCCTTATATATGTCTTCTAGTTGTTTGCTAATGAGTTATAGTTGTTGGTATGATTATATGTTTGGTGTAGACATTCATACGCGCCTTAGGTTGTTAGACTATTGTAACATACTCTAACCACCCTAGTAGGATTAGGTAAGTTACCACAATTACAATCAATAATCCATTCAATTATGGCTAGTGAATTCAATTTGTTTTAAGCCTTTCTTGCACATTAAGATAAAGTTCGAATAGGTGAGGACTCATAATGCAATATGTTATCATAATCAAGACCATTTAAGACTCACTTGATCTCCAAGCATTCATTCTAACTAAGTGAGAAGCCTAATAGATAATTTCCATTCAATGTAGCTATTAAGCATAACATTAGGTGATTTACATGATTTACTTACGTGACCTTAATCAAACATATGTGCTTACAATGTTTATACACCATTCGGCTAGTTTTATTTGTGATCAAAGTTGTTCAAGTCAAAACATGTGGATTACTACATTTAAATGATGTTAACTAGTCATTTTCAAAAGATCTATTCAACCATTTCATGCATAATTCAACCATGGAAACCTAACATTCAGCTAACAAGCAAACAAGTTCAATAATGTGCATACATGCTCATATATATACATACCATACTCTTATAGATCATAGATGGCCTTAATTTATACAAACCATAACTAATTGATCATGAATATACAAGCCTTAGGTGCCACCATCCTAGGAGAACTATAACAAAATGGAAACATACTCTTTTAAGTAAAATGTGACTTGTACGAACTTAGACTTCGGGATAGAATTCAATATCAACCTGAATCGTAGAAATGAGACTTGAATAAGCAAAGCTTAGTGAGTGAGTTAAAGTTACAAGGCAATCAATACAACAAGTCTCAACTACGAACCATCTAATAGATGATATGGTTCCCCCATTAATAAGGAACCATTCGAAGCAATGTAAACAATACTAGTTAATTTTGCTAAATTTTCAATCCAATATCAATAAAAGGCTTAAAGTATAGACATGCTTAATCTTCGAATTCGATTAACAATAGGTATGTCATGTCATTTAAACATAATCAATGTTCAAGCAATGTTTCAATGTCAATATTTCATGGCATTCGATATTCCTCTACCATCATGTAATCTCATATAAACAATGTTCTAAAAATGTTTCAATGTCAATATTTCATGGCATTCGATATTCCTTTACCATCAAGAAATCTCATATAAACAATGTTCAAGAAATGTTTCAATGTCAATATTTCATGGTATTCGATATTCCTTTACCATCAAGTAATCTCATATAAACAATGTTCAAGCAATGTTTCCATGTCAATATTTCATGGCATTCGATATTCCTTTACCATCAAGTAATCTCATATAAACAATGTTCAAGCAATGTTTCCATGTCAATATTTCATGGCATTCAATATTCCTTTACCATCAAGTAATCTCATATAAACAATGTTCAAGCAATGTTTCAATGTTACAATCAATTAATGCAATTCAATATGACAATAGATTCAATGTATATGATGTATAAGTTCATTTTAAGTATACCCTTGAGAATCGACTACTCAGTCTCCAACCAAACTATCGCCAATAACAATAGTCAATATGGTACCGAGTAGCTGGTCAAATCCCTCCTACTGTCGCCAATGACCAATAACAATACTTCCCTCCTACTGTCACTAGTTAGGGACCAATGTCCTAGACCGTAGTCCACCCCGACAATAAGCTCTATAGACTCTATGGCATGCCAACTATATCTAAGACCGATTCGAGACCAAGGCTTACAATAGTTATCACTTTCAATCAATTAGAAGCATGATTCAATTCAATGTGCATATTTTGTGCCAATATCCCCTTTCAATCGAATAGGGTTCAAGCCAATACCAATATCAATGTTTCAATAGTTAATGGAGGTGTGTCAAACAATGTGTCATTAAACAATGAATTGAGTTATTTCAACTATAACATCATGCTTCATATCAATATAGCTCAATTAGGCAATAAGCATATCATGTCAGTCAATAGCAATTCAAGGATGCTTCACAATCAAGTAACCACTCAAAAGAGCACTTACCTTGCTAATGCTCCATAGCAAGCTTATTATACAATTTATACTTAAGAATCAATAACAATTACAAATCAAAAATAGACTTGGAGAGGTTACAGCCCTTTCCAAACTTTAAACTACACTCACAGGAATTTTCTGAGCTATTGTCGATCCCGGATTGTAATCACTTTTCCCTCTACTAGCTTGCTGATCTAAGTGAGCCCCTTTTTTCCTCAATTTCCACTTGATCTAACATTCATACAATACGTAGTGTATTAGATACAATCCAGCAACCAATTGAGTCATTATGTGACTCCATACTCAAGCATACAATTCAATATAAACATCTAGACTGTTGCTGTCTGGCAGTATGTGCACTGCTTACTTAAATGTTCATATCTTTTATTCTGTACGTCAGAATTTCTAACCGTTTACACTGTTATAAAGATAACTTAATTTTCCTTCTAACCATATAAGGCTTACAGTTTAATCCTTTGTCAATTAATACAGGTTTTAGCTTAAAGACAGAGCAATTTACAACACTAGACAGTTTGCACTGTCCCTAGTGTTTCTTCTCTACAATTCATTCTACAATCTAGAATTCAGTTCTATTTTCTCCTAATGAATTTAGACACGTTAAGGAACTATCCATAAAAAATTCAGCCTCAAATCCCATTTATACAATTTATGGTGAATTTTCAAAGTTACTGCCTAGAACAAAGTTTTCTGGCCAGATTACACTAGGTTAAGCTTCTAGCTTCATAATTCATCTAAACAAGATTCTAACATGCTTGTTCGGCATATATACTCATTCATACATGTCTAGGTCAGCCCAATTATGTGTCCAACCTATAAAAACATGACAATTGAGCAACATTTTCAATTTGATTCATTAGGACATCAATTCACTAGAATTTCCAGCATCTACAATTTCAATTCACTTATCAATCATCCATTCTAATCATCATTCAAATTTTCCAGCATCTAGCATAGCATTTCACCATCAATTTGGCCATTGACAACATCAATTTCTCCTACTCATTCGAATTACATATCAATGTCATGGATTAATCAATCAATTGAACATCTTAACTAGTTCATAGCATCAATTCACTAACCATTCATCAAATTCATGTAATTCAAGCAAGAACCGTAAATCTATATGCATTATTTGAATCAATAACACATTAAGAAAGAGATTTTACGTTCCTATCAAGATTATATGAATGTTAGCAACTCCAATTTCACCAAATTTCTAGCTTGAATCAATGAATTATGGAGTTTTCTCACTCAACCCCTTTCCTCTCTTCTTTCTTCCTTCATTCGGCCACAATGAGAAAGATGATGATAATTCATCAATTAATTCATCCCTTAAATGACTAATTTCTCCTTAATTATCCACTAATTAATGACATGTGTTGGGACATTTTAAGAATGTGAGAATTTTGCATGCATTCCTTCAATTTGTCACTTGTTTCGGTTTGGTCACTTGTACATTAGGTTACCACTTTTTCTAATATAACATTCTAGTCCTTAATAACTACACTTAGCACCGTACTTTCAATCAATTAGGGAGTAAATGAAAGCATTGTAGTAACTTCTTTTATACTAGTTTTGAGGATATTACAATTCCCTCCCCCATAAAGAAAAATTGTCCTCGAATTTACCTGTGGGAAATAGATGAGGGTATTGCTTTCTCATTGTTTCTTTGCGTTCCCAAGTGGCTTCATTTACATTGTGGTTCTTCCATAGAACTTTCCCCAATGGCACAATCTTATTGCAAAGCCTCTTGACTTCTTTATCGTATTTGAATTGGCTCTTCATCGTACGATAGATCAGGATTAAGTTCTACCTCATCAGGTTCTAGAACATGTGATGGATCTGATCAATATTTCCTCAACATCGATACATGGAAGATGTTGTGGATTCTATTGAATTCAGCAGGGAGTGCTAGCTTGTAAGCAACTGGACCAATCTTCTCTAAGACTTCAAAAGGTCTGATGAATCAAGGGCTTAGTTTACCCTTCTTCTCAAATCTGAGGATTTTCCACCAAGGAGATACCTTCAAGAATACGTAATCTCCCACTTGATATTCAATGTTTCTTCTCTTGAGATCGGCATAAGCCTTTTGCCTATCAAAGGCCTTTTCAATCTACTATTGATCACCCGAACTTGATTTTCGGTTTCACGAAGCAATTCAGGTCCTAAGACCTTGTTTTCACCCAATTCAGACCAGCATAAGGGAGTTCCACATCTCCTACCATACAATACTTCAAATGGGGCCATTTTGATATAAGCTTGATGGTTGTTGTTGTAGGCAAACTCGGCTAATGGTAGAGATTTCTCCCAGTCTTTACTGAAGTCGTTAATGCAAGATCGAAGCATGTCTTCAAGCACTTGGATTACCCTTTCAGATTGTCCATCAGTTTGTGGAAGGAAGATAGTGCTAAGGTTCAGCTTAGTTCCCATAGCCTCTTGAAGTGCCCTCTAATCGAGAAGTCAAACGAGAGTCCCGATCAGATATGATAGATCTAGGAACACCGTGAAGTCTGACTACTTCTTTCAAGTATAATTAAGCTAGTTGTTAGAGGCTCGTGCTCATTCGAACAGGTAGAAAGTGAGCCGATTTTGTGAACCTATCAATGATCACCCAAATACCATCCTTTTTCCTCGGTGATAGAGGCAATCTCGATACGAAGTCCATTGTTATACACTCTAACTTCCATTGAGGCTATTCGATGGGTTGTAGAAGTCCAATAGGTAGTTGGTGTTCAGCCTTCACCTTATAGCAAGTGAGGCACTTCGATACGAAGTCAACAATATCAGCCTTCAATCTCGGCCACCAATAGACTTCCTTTAAGTCCTTATACGTCTTGATCACTCCCGGATGTATTGAAAAGGGACTTTTATGTGCTTCTTGAAGCATTTCTCTCTTAAGGATTGGATCATTGGGTACACAAACCTGATTGTTGAAGTAGAACACACCATTCGATTGAAGTGAGAATTCAGTGCTTGGCTTGGAATCAATATCTTCTGAAGTTCGGGATCAGTTTGTTGAAGCTCTTTGATCCTCGAATTCAAGTCAGATTAAACTTGAAGTTCTGCCACATACCTTCGATTCTTTAGGAGTTTAGAATGGGCATTGAAGGTAGTTGAAGCAATTGAATGTTTGCGACTGAGCGCATCAGCCACAACATTTACCTTGCTCGAGTGGTAATCAATGATTAGATCATAGTCTTTTAGTAGTTCCACCCATCTTCGTTGACGAAGATTTAACTCCTTCTGAGTTAGGATGTATTTTAAACTCTGATGATCCGTAAATAATCGACATTTCTCTCAATATAGATAATGTCTCCAGATCTTTAAAGCAAACACGACCGCAGCTAGTTACAAGTCGTGTGTTGGATAGTTTAATTCAAGTGGTTTGAGTTGCCGAGAAGCATAGGCAATGACCCTGTCGTCTTGCATCAATACACACCCTAAACCGAGGTGGGAAGCATCACTGAAGATTGTAAAGTCTTTTCCCGGTTTAGGTTGGATTAGAATAGGAGCTTGAGTTAGGACTTTCTTCAATTGATTAAAGCTCCTTTGCTGGTCCTCAAACCATTTAAATGGAGTATTCTTTTGAAGGAGTTCAGTTAATGGAATTGCAAGAATCGAGAACCCTTTCATGAATCTTCAGTAATACCTGGCTAAACCGTGAAAACTCCTTACCTTGCTAACATTTCTTGGAGGTCTCTATTCGATGATGGTTTGAGTCTTCTTAGGATCAACCTTTATCCCTTCGGCTGAGATAAAATGGCCCAGGAAGGATACTTTCGAGAGCCAGAATTCGCATTTGCTCAATTTGGCATGCAGTCGATTCTCCCTCAATGTTTGGGGTACAATTCAAAGGTGATTAGCATGTTCTTCTTTGTCCTTTGAGTAGACAAGAATGTCATCAATAAAAACAACAACGAATTTTTCCAAATAAGGTTTGAACACTTGGTTCATTAAGTCCATGAAAGCCGCTGGAGCATTGGTTAGCCCGAAGGGCATAACTAGGAACTCATAGTGACCATAACGAGTCCTGAAAGCCGTTTTGGGTACATCTGAGTCTTGTATTCTCATCTAATAGTACCCCGATCGCAAATCGATCTTGGAGAAAACTTTGGCATCCTTGAATTGATCGAACAAGTCCTCAATCCTCGACAATGGACACTTGTATAGTGAGCTGGTTTAGCTGACAATAATCAATACATAGCCTCATCGACCAGTCTTTCTTCTTAATGAACACTACGAGTGCTCCCCAAGGTGAAGAGCTAGGTTGGATGAAGCCCTTGTCTTGCAGCTCTTGCAATTGTTGCTTAAGCTCTATGAGTTGAATAGGGGCCATTAGATATGGAGCGATAGACACTAGATCACTCTCGGGTTCATCTTCAATCTTGAATTTGACTTCTCGAATAGGGGGTAATCCCGACAATTCCTTAGAAAGACATTAGGGAAGTCAGAAACAATAGGGAAAGAAGTCACACCGAATTCATTTTCATCACTTTTAATCATAGCATCAAAGATGCTAATAGGTTTCTTATCGATCAAGGTAATGGATTTTTCTCCTAAACCACAGAGAAATAACTTTCAGTTTTGGCAGTCTACCTAAGCTTGATGCCTTCCTACTCAATCTAATCCAGAATGAGATCGAATTCAACAAAAGGCAATAACAATAGGTAGGCTAGGAAAGGGATGCTCTGAATAAACAAATGGCAATCCTTACATATTTGGTTCACTATTACATTGTCTCCTAAAGGATTGGTAGCCATTAAGATACAACTAACATATTCAGGCTTCAATTTAAGCTTTTCAATTAAAGGAGATCTTATGATCGATGTTTGAAGTGTATCTTACTGTATAAGCAATCTTACTTGTCTTTTACTTGATGTCTTTTAAAAAATTCAATTAATCATTTTGGTTCCTTCCAATGTCTTTCAATATCATGGCTCTAAGATTCAATATTTGTAGGATAAGTGATTATTTCTCTCTTTAATAAGAGACTTCAACATTCATAGTTAGCAACCCTATGCGAGCCTTCAGTATATGATCATGATTCACACATATCACATAACCAAGCAATAATCGGTGACACCGTGTCACCCAAGACATAGACAACTACACACACATTGAATAAGATGGATCATAGGAACTTCCTGCTAAACTTGTTGAGGCTCAGCAGGCTTCTTGGGATCCTGGTTCATTCTTAGCCTCCCTCCCTCATTGAAGGAGCCAGTTGGGCTTTCATTATCCTTGCCCAATCTTGTTTCAGACATTCTATATATAAGGAATAAGAGAAGTCAAGATCAAGACACAATTCAATCAATATTCAAGTAACTCCTAGGTGGCACCTAAATGATCAATGAGAATAGCCTATTCATGCAATAGACCCTAGAATCATGCAACCATAAGCTGTGATTATCATTTTGTAACGTACTCTAACCACCCTAGTAGGACTAGGTAAGTTACCACAATTACAATCAATAATCTATTCAATTATGGATAGTGAATTCAATTCGTTTTAGGCCTTTCTTGCACATTAAGATAGAGTTCGAATAGGAAAGAACTCATAATGCAATATGTTATCATAATCAAGACCATTTAAGACTCACTTGATCTCCATGCATCCATTCGAACTAAGTGAGAAGCCTAATAGATAATTTCCATTCAATGTAGCTATTAAGCATAACATTTGGTGATTTACATGATTTACTTAAGTGACCTTAATCAAACATATGTGCTTACAATGTTTATACACCATTCGGCTAGTTTTATATGTGACCAAAGTGGTTCAAGTCAAAACATGTGGACTACTACATTTAAATGATGTTAACTAGCCATTTTCAAAAGATCTATTCAACCATTTCATGCATAATTCAACCATGGAAACCTAACATTCGACTAACAAGCAAACAAGTTCAATAAAATGCATACATGCTCATATATATACATACCATACTTGTAACACCCCATCCCCGGGTTAGGCGTAACCCGGTACGGGAGCATTACCGGAACAAAATAAAAGCAAAGGATAGGTTACTTGTCGAACAAGTAACCTCAGGATACTTGCCTTGATGCGCAAGCAACCCAATCTAAACCTTTCAAACATACAATACATACAAGTGTTCACATTAAACAACCCAACCACATTCATAGCATATAAATTTAGGTACCCTTTTATTTCATTTCATGCTTATAACTTACGTTACCATTATCATGTTACCATTTCTTTCAAATTACATACAACCTTCAAACAACATCTCAAGTGTGTAATACATTACATTAAGGTTACTATCAAACATGATGCAATTCTAATCCTTATTACAATTTCATGCATCATATTCGAATACACTAGGTGACCACTAAACTTACTTTAACTAGCTTACTTGCATTTCAAGAAACTACTTAATCAACCAACTAACATGATCAATACAAGCATCCAACTTACAATCTTATTACATTTTTATTCACCTATTCGAACAACATGAATTCCCTAACTACATTTCAATTGTTTATTTACAATCAAGTTCATCATATTTCATTTGGTTCCTATTTCAATCAAACATAACATTTCATGGCATCCTTAGATAATACATTGTAAATGCATGATTGACATACCTTAGCCTCAACTTGATATGGCCGAATCATCCAATAGCCATAGGAAACAATGCATGATCATACCATTTATAGTTTAGCATTCGATTCATACAAGGTTCAACAAGCATTGCAATACTATCATGTTATGCACAGCATCATACCATCTTATATATACAAATCAACCAAGTCACGTACATAGTTTGAATCATCCAAATTGATTACATGTTAGGCCCATCAAAACAATACACATACTAGTCCTAAACACATACCCAAATGCATGATCTAGGCTAACTATTACAAAATCTAGTGCCACCAAACTAGGAGTATACAAAGAGTATGAATTCATACTTTTGAGCTTGCATCAAGTGTTGCTTCAAACCCAAGATATCATCTTGAAGTATTCTTTAATCTGCTATGGGAAGAATGAAGAGTATAGTGGTAAGTACAAGTTATGTACTTAGTGAGGTAACACTAAATCTAACCAATTTCAAAGCATACAAGCCCAAATTTACATGTAATCCAATAATCAAGATCATCTATACAAATTACATGCTTATTCGAATTGCATAGGTATCTTAGACAATCTTTACATATCATACAATCAACATAACAACAATCCTTCATGACACTCAAGGCCATTCGAACAACATGCTTGGAAGACAAGCAATCAATCATTCAATTCATCAAATAGGCATTTATACATTAAGTCATCATCCATACATTTCTTTCATGACAAGAAATAAGTTTAGCAACCATTCATGTGTCATTTTTCAGAGCAAGAAAGTTTATTCATGCTTCTTATCATACAAGCAATGTTCATTAAGTTATCTTTCAACATTCCTTGGTAAGTAGCTTACTAGCTAATCAAATCTTAACAATATGCACCGAAGTGCCAATATGCACCGTAGTGCCAATATGAGCTCAAGATTCTAAGGCATGCCCTCCTGTCTATCAAACTAGCTACCAATGTTGTTGATTATCCATTTCATTTAAGCTTTATACATTTCTTCATTCAATTCAACAATGAGCCATTCAAGGCCAAGCCCTTAGGCTTATGGAGTCTTGACTCCCAATACAAAACTATCCATGCCATTTGAATAGCATGAATACAAAGTAGTATCTTTGTTCAATTCATTACAATCAGCCATGCACAACATTCACAAACACAAGCATGTGTATGCATTGTGTGTACCTTATTCTCCAAGGAAACATGCCATTTCATACCTTAGGCATAAGTAATGCAATATGACAAGCATTTGATAACATTTGCTTAACACCCAAGTAAACACAAAGATCATGGCATCAATCAAGTTGTCATACATTTCATTCTTCCCTTAATTAACCAAATATACTTTAAGTCATGTCACATGGCATTGACATTGCATTTAGACATTAACAAGGTTGGTTAGGACCTAAGTCCCAACCCTAAGGATAGTTACACTCACAATACACCTAACAATTCAACTATCTTGGATCCAAATCCCTTTGCCTCTAGCTTTGGGATGTCCACTCCTATCATCTTCTTCCCCAATCTTCTGCCCTTGTTCTAGCAAATAATAACATATACACATTTCATCAAAATAAGAACCTAAAGTCACGCAATCAAAGTAGCAATTTTATCATATTTTACCTAACATTTAGCTACTGTTTTTATGCTTCTTTTTAAACATTTCTTACCAATTCAATTCCATATTGTTATTACTTCATTTTAAAGCATAATTGGACAGATTACAATGTCCAAAAACTGTTTTGGAAACAGTTTCTTACTAGGTGCAAAAACAATCCCAAACTGCCCAGGACACTGCTGCCTTGCAGTTTGCACAATGTCCTTAAAATGGCCATATCTTTTAATCCGTACGTCTGAATTTCGATTTCTATACACCGTTGGAAAGCTTACAAAATTTCCTATAATATCATGTAATACTTAAATTTTATTTCTTATCCAAATAATACAGTTTATTGTTCAAAGACAGGGCATTTGCACTGTCTGGACAGTTTGCACTGTCCATCAATTCCTATTTACAGCTTTCAGTAGAGGACCCATTTTCAGTTCTGTTTTCACCTAATGAAAATATAAATTCTAAGGATCATGTCATTAAAATTTCATACCTGAATTCAAACTATACAATTTTTGGTGAATTCTCAAAGTGACTGCCCAGAACAGAGCAATTATGGGCAGATTGTATCTAGTCACATTTTAATGCCTTTAATCCATTTTAACCAATGTCTTAGCCCTATAATTCATTTCATATGAAATTATAAACATGTTTGGTCCATGTTAGTTCATTAAACAAGGCTGCCAAAACAGGGCAAGTTGGTTACAAAGCCTAATCTTGCATGATTACTCAATTTCAATTTCACAAAACAGTTTCTATGTTTCATAACTATGTTCATGCTTTCATCCTTTATTTCCAGCATTGTTTGCATCTAATTCAATTTTTGTAACACCTTCTATACATTACCTATTCATTATATCATCAATTCATTAATTCCATAGCTCAATTTTATGTTCTAATCATTCAATTTTCATCTCAACAACACAAATCAATTTTCCAGCAACCTAGGTTTGTTACACTAGCATGAACACAAAATTTCTAGCCTTGTACCTAGTTTCATTCTTAAATTCTGTATAATTCAACAACCATATAATCACCTAACAACATATCCAATGTCTAATTCATCTAACATCATCAAAATCAGTCCAAATTCAACAACATAGTTGCCTATTCAATTAATCACAAGAAGAACTATACTTACTTTGCTTCTTGCTTAATTTCCTTGAAAAATCACTACACATGCAAGCTAAAATCCTTTCTTCAATGGTTGAATTCTCTAGCTTTCTCTCACTCTCTTTTCCTCTCAAACTTTCGGCCAAAGTGGGAATAATGAAGAAGATGACAACAACAATTCCTTATTATTGGAATTGTGTATTGTCTAAATTGTCCCTTAATTAGTTACTAATCTTGTAATTAGTCAAGGGCAAATAAGAGATTCATGATATTTATCATGCAATCTCAATCTTTCTCCTTTAATTCAATGTAGTCGCTCTAAATTGGTCACTTATTTCATTCATTCTTTCAATTAGGACCTTGACTATTCAATTTAGCTTAATTCTAAATTCAATTAAGCTATCAACTTATACAATTTAATTCCAATACTTCTAGACTAGGATTTGGGGTGTTGCAATACTCTTATAGATCATAGATGGGCTTAATTTATACAAACCATAACTATTTGATCATGAATATACATGCCTTAGGTGCCACCATCCTAGGAGAACTATAACAAAATGGAAACATACTCTTTTAAGCAAAATATGACTTGTACGAGCTTAGACTTCGGGATAGAATCCAATATCAACCTGAATCGTAGAAATGATACTTGAATAAGCAAATCTTAGTGAGTGAGTTAAAGTTACAAGGCAATCAATACAACAAGTCTCAACTACGAACCATCTAATAGATGATATGGTTCCCCCATCAATAAGGAACCATTCGAAGCAATGTAAACAATACTAGTTACTTTTGCTAAATTTTCAATCCAATATCAATACAAGGCTTAAAGTTTAGACATGCTCAATCTTCCAATTCGATTAACAATAGGTATGTCATGTCATTTAAACCTAATCAATGTTCAAGCAATGTTTCAATGTCAATATTTCATGGCATTCGATATTCCTTTACCATCAAGTAATCTCATATAAACAATGTTCTAGAAATGTTTCAATGTCAATATTTCATGGCATTCGATATTCCTTTACCATCAAGTAATCTCATATAAACAATGTTCAAGAAATGTTTCTATGTCAATATTTCATGGTATTCGATATTCCTTTACCATCAAGTAATCTCATATAAACAATGTTCAATCAATGTGCACATTTTGTGCCAATATCCCCTTTCAATCGAATAGGGTTCAAGCCAATACCAATATCAATGTTTCAATAGTCAATGGAGGTGTGTCAATCAATGTGTAATTAAACAATGAATTGAGTTCTTTCAACTATAACATCATGCTTCATATCAATATAGTTCAATTAGGCAATAAGCATATCATGTCAATCAATAGCAATTCAATCAAGTAACCACTCAAAAGAGCACTTACCTTGCTATTGCTCCATAGCAAGCTCATTATACAGTTTATACTTAAGAATCAATAAGAACTACAAATCAAAAATAGACTTGGAGAGGTTACCGCCCTCTCCAAACTTTAAATTACACTCACAGGAATTTTCCGAGCTATTGTCGATCCCGGACTGTAATCCATTTCCCTCTACTAGCTTGTTGATCTAAGTGAGCCCTTTTTTCCTCAATTTCCACTTGATCTAACATTCATACAATACATAGTGTATTAGATACAATCCAGCAACCAATTCAGTCATTATGTGACTCCATACTCAAGCATACAATTCAATATAAACATCTAGACTGTTGCTGACTGGCAACATGTGCACTGCTTACTTAAATGTTCATATCTTTTATTTTCTACATTAACTTAATTGTCCTTCTAACCATATAAGCCTTACATTTTAATCCTTTGCCAATTAATACAGTTTTTAGCTTGAAGACAAAGCAATTTACAACACTGGACAGTTTGCACTGTCCTAGTGCTTCTTCTCTACAATTAATTCTACTATTCAAAATTCAGTTCTGTTTTCTTCTAATGAATTTACACATGTTAAGGCACTATCCATAAAAATTTCAGCCTCAAATTCCATTTATACAATTTATGGTGATTTTTCAAAGTTACTGCCTAGAACAGAGTTTTCTGGGTAGATTACACTAGGTTAAGCTTCTAGCTTCATAATTCATCTAAACAAGATTCTAACATGATTTGTAACACCCCCTACCTTGGGCTAGTAGCAAACTAGCTCGGGAGGGTTACTTAGGCAAGCAAGGACAAGGCAAGTAAACAATACAAGCAAACAAAGCATGATTTGATAAATCATCTCTATTAGGTGAGTTACTTATACAATAAGCAACTAAGTACACTTACTTATCTAACAAGCAACCAAGCATTCATTTGATTTCAAGACATCATAGGCATTCGAACAAGGCATATAATTGTTTCCTTTCATACTTACATTATAGGTTACTACATTATCAATACAATTTACTTCATTTAAACCTATCATTCGAATGACCCTAGGTGTAACATGCTTCCAATTCAATTCAATGTTCCTTAGTTTGTATACATTTAAACATCTCATATCTAACTTGTTAACATGATTCTTGATCATTCAATTTACATGAACTTATTTCAAATCAAGCTATACATATTCGGCCATTAACACAAGATGCATACAACAAGGCATGTAACTAGTTCCCAATGAACTAGACCATTCGGCAAGCATCATACAATATACACTAACACTTTCAACATGATATATACATGCACAAGTGAATACATCTATCAAAGCATTCAAATGGTACTTATAACTAGATCAAACATTTGTTCATTCCATAATTAAATCCATATATGTGCAGCAAATACCATTGATTACATAAAACTTAAGTTCATTACATACTTGTTACTAAATTCATAACATTGTAGGCCCATTCAAGAGCAAGAACATATATATATATACAAGTTCAAGTGTACCAAAATGCATGATCAAGATAAAGTCTATACATTCTAGTGCCACCAATCTAGGAGGTATACAAAACAAGTATGAAACAATATTGTAACACCCCCTACTCAGGCTAGTAGCAAGATACATACAAGTTTAAGTGTAACACCCCCTACCCAGCTCGAGACCGTTACTTAACAAGCAAGCAAGGACATGGCAAGCAATACAAGAACAATCAGGCAATCAAACATACTTACTTATCATACAAGCAATTCACATTTGACTTCCATTCCAACTAAGGCATTCGAACAAGACCACTAGATAAATTCCTTTCATGCTTACATTACAAGTTACTACTTTCATGGTTCATATCACAACATTCAATCTTTGTTAACTTATCCTATTCGAATAACCTAAGTGTGACTTGAATTCATTTCATTTCTTTTGTTCCTTAGACTTATACATGTACATCTTATCCCTAATTTACTAACATGAATCTTGATCATTCATTTTCATGAAACTAGCTCCCATTCAAGTCATATTACATATCCAATCATACGGCCATTACACCAAACACATACACAAGGCATGTAACTATTTCCTAATGATCTAGACCATTCGGTCATACCATACAAGAACACAATACACTCATAATCAAGGCATGATCACACACAAACCATTCGGCAATCACCTATACACACACTAGGCTATTCGAATAGAAGGCAAACAATGTAGTTTGGTTATCCTATGTTCAATTCAAGCAAGACATGTACACAAACAAAGCATTCAATTGTTATCAAGGTAAACTACATCCACATTTGATCATTCCATTCTTAAATCAACATATGCGCAACAACAACATCAGCCATTACTTGTTATCTACGTTCATTACATACTTGTTACTATATACGTAACATTGTAGGCCCATCATACATTATATACAAGCTTCAAAATGCATGTTCAACTAACTATAAACATTCTAATGCCACCATTCTAGGAGATATACAAAACAAGTATGAAAATCATACTTTGGCAAACTTGTGTGACTTGCTTCTTGCTCAAGGTAACAAGCTTCAAGATCAAGCAAACTTGAATCCTTTATCTTGTAGTTGGGAAGAATGAAAACGAGAGTGATAAGTACAATAATGTACTTAGTGAGGTAGTACTAAATCTAACCATTTGGTGTTTCAAGTTTTATGTGTCATTTAATCAAGTATTGACCTAGCTAAGGCTTTCAAGCATTAGAGTGATCTTAGCTAGGCTTTCAAGCATTAGAGTGATCCTAGCTAGGCTTTCAAGCATCAAGATTATCCTAGCTAAGGATATCATACATTCGGCCAACAAGGTACAAGTAACAAGAATTCATACTTCATGAATCAAGCAAAACATGCTTGCAAAACAAGAAATCAAGGTAATCATGCTTACATGACAAGTAACATACATACAAGGACCTTCAATACGAGTAACATTCAATTCATTGCTTTCAAGACAAGTATCAAGTGTTATTAGATTGTTATTTCATGTAATATCAATTAAACAATCCCCTTGGTACTTAGTTTGTATAGGTAATCGAATCTCCAACCAACTGTCACCACAAGATGCACCGTAGTGCTGGTCAACCCTCCTACTGTCGCCAAAGACCACATATGTACCCTCCGCCTGTCACCAAATAGGGGCCTTAGCCCTGGACCGTAGTCCACCCTTACACAATGAGCTCTAGACTCTAAGGCATGCCCTTCTACCTAGTCCAACTAGCTACCAAGGTTGTTCGATTTACCATTTATTCAGGTGTTTCAAGATCAACATCATGTCAAGCAAATTCATTTCATACTAGGCCTTTAGGCCATTAAGCCATAGCTCACATATCAAGTAGTTTCATGTTTCATTTTATCAAGATGAGAATATGCCTCAAGCAAGTCTTTAACATTCAATCACATTGCAACATAGCACATACAAGCATCCATGTTATCACATAATCATACTTAAGCATTCGAATTTATCATGTATACAAGGCTAGGATCAAGTTTCATGTACTACTTTAATCATCCTTCCCTTATTAGGTCAAGTTCATGATTAGATTCATTTAACATTTCAAGAATGTAACAAGAATACATTGGTTAGGACCTAGTCCTAACCCTAGAGGTAACTACACTCACAATACTCCAAGCTTAGACAGTCTTGGATCCACACTCCTTTGTTCTTGGCTTTAGGATGATCCACTCTATCCTTTTCCACCAAGTTTACTTCTAGTTCTATCACATTACAAGTACAAACATATGTCAAAACAAGATCACAAAATAATTTAATTCAAGACAAGATTACAACTATACAACATTCACAAATTTGGCAGCATGTTCATGTACATTTTCCATTACACTTAACTATACTTTTCTACATTCTAGTTCATGTAAAACAAGTCATAATCAAAAGCCTAAAACTATTCACAAGACAGTTTACAAAATGCCACAAAACAGTGTGCATTTGCCTATATAGCTGCTGCCAGGCAGCTTGTACTCTAGTCACTAAATCATGCATAACTTTCATTTCGTACGTCATAATTTCAATAGGTTTACACCATAGGAAAGCTAACAAAATTTTATTTATGACCATGTAAGGCTTTCATTTTAGTTCTTTGCCAATTAATACAGTTTTTAACTTAAAGACACGGCATTTTGCTTTACTGGACAGTTTGCACTATCTCTAGTGTTTCTTCTCTACTTTTCAGTATACAACCCATATATCAGTTCTATTTTCTCCTACTGAATTTAGACATACTAAGGTGTTTTCCATAAAAATTTCAGCCTTAAATTCATTATACACAATTTATAGTGATTTTTCAAAGTTACTGCCCATAATAGAGCATTATGGGCAGATTACACTAGGTTGAATTTCTAGCTTCTTAATTCATTTTAGCAAGGTCCTAACATGGAAATTCCATTCATTTTCATGTTCATACATGCCTAGGTCATCATAATTCACCTAGAAATGTTCTCAAAAGAGGGCATTATAATGTTGAACCTAATTTGATCTATTTGATCACATTTACACATCCAATTCATCAACTAGGCAGTCCATTACCTAATTGAACTAGTTCAATTAGGTGTAGTCATTTTCCAGAAACATATCTATTCAATTCAATCTTCATTTTACCTAGCAACATGCTCAAAACAGGGTTCTATGTTCATTTAACGTGTTTACACAATTTCTTCATCAAAACAATCCCCAATCAAGACTATTTTCAATCATGTTCATGTTTCTCAAATTTCCAGTAACTATACATATATCTCATTAGAAATTTAGTTACTTGTTCAATTTCCAAGTTCTAATTGAAGCTAGCATATTCCTAACATACATAGAAATCATCCAATTTCATCAAAGGAACAAGAACATCATCATTTGCATATTCAAACAATCTATAACAAGTTAGAATCAAGTATTATACCTTCTCCAAGCTAAATTTGATCAATGGATAAATCAAGAAGCTTGAATTTGAAGGTGTTGCATGCAAATTTTCTCTCCCCTTCTCTCTCTCAAAGTTTCGGCCAAAGGATGATTATGGGGAGGATGATGACAATATTTTTGGTTATTTTTCCTCCCTAGCTTGAGTCATCATCCAAATTGGCACATGTTCTCTTCCAATGACGACATGTGTCAAGGCCTTGATTTAATTTTTATTTTACATACAATCTATAGAATTTGGCATGTTCACATTTCTTTCCTTCTATTTATGCCTTCGAGTTTTAATTTCAATTCAATTTGGTTCTAACTTCACTTATTTGATCTTAAGGATGGCCAATGTTCAATTTTCTTTAAATTGATTAGTACATATATTCAATTAGCCTATAGTTTAGATTGTAGTAATATTTTTAGGCCAATTTTAGGGTGTTACACATACTTAGGCAAAGCTTGTGTGTCTTACTTCTAGCTCAAGAAATCAGGCTTCACGATCAAGCAACACTCGTATCCTTTATCATGTAGTGGGGAAGAATGAAAATGAGAATGATAAGTACAAGAATGTACTTAGAGAGGTAGTAACTAAATCTAACCATTTGTTATTTAAACAAGAATGAACCTAGCTAGGGGTTTCAAGCATTAAATTGATCCTAGCTAAGGCTTTCAAGCATCAAGATAATCCTAGCTAAGGATATCAAACATTCGGCTATCAAGGAACAAGAACATGGAATCATGCTCCATGTATTCATATCAAAATCAAGCACATCATGCTTACAAAACAAGTAATCAAGAAAATCATGCTTACATGAAAAGTAACATACAATTCATGGCCTTAATGTCAAGTAACATACTATTCATAGCTTTCAAGACAAGTCATATGTGTTTTAGCATTGTTATTATATTTGTTATCAATTAAACAACCCCTTGGTACTTACTTTGTATAGGTAATCGAATCTCCAACCAACTGCCGCCACAAGATGCACCGTAGTGCTGGTCAACCCTCCTACTGTCACCAAATTCCACATACGTGCCCTCCGTCTGTCGCCAAATAGGGGCCTTAGCCTTGGACCGTAGTCCACCCTTACTCAATGAGCTCTAGACTCTAAGGCATGCCCTTCTACCTAGTCCAACTAGCTACCAAGTTTGTTTGATTTACCATTTATTCAAGTGTTTCAAGATCAAGATCATGTCAAGCAAGTCCATTTCATATTAGGCCCTTAGGCCATTGATCCATAGCTCACATATCATATAGTTTTCATGTTTCATTTCATCAAGATGAGATGTTATCTCAAACAAGTTCTTTAGCATTTGATCATATGCATCATGTCACATACAAGCACCAATGTACCATTTAAACATGCTTAGCATTCAAATAAAACATGTATTCAAGATGTGATCAAACTTCATGCATTACTAGTCATTCTTCCCTTATTAAGTCAAGTCCATAATTTGGTTCATTTAACATTTCAAGAGTGTAAACAATTATGCATTGGTTAGGACCTAGTCCTAACCCTAGAGATAACTACACTCACAATACTCCAAGCTTAGCTAGTCTTGGATCCACACTCCTTTGTTCTTGGCTTTAGGATGATCCACTTTATCCTCTTCCACCAAGTTTACTCCCGGTTCTATCACATTACAAGTACAAACATGTCAAGACACGTTCATATGATCATTCAACCAAGACAATGTTACAAACATATAACATACACAAATCTGGCAGCATGTTCATGTACATTCTTCACTAAACTTATCTATACTATAGTTCTTGTAAAACAAGGCAAAATCAATGTCCTAAAACTGTTTACAAAATATTTTACAAATTGCCACAAAAAGTGTGCAATTACCTATACTGCTGCTGCCAGGCAGCTTGCACTCTAGTCACTTAATCATGCATAACTTTCATTCCGTAATTCGGAATTTCAATTTGTTTACACCGTTTGAAAGCTAACGTAATTTTCTTTATAACCATATAAGGCTTAAATTTTAGTTCTTTTCCAATTAATACAGTTTTTAGCTTAAAGACAGGGTAATTTGTTACACTGGACAGTTTGCACTGTCCCTAGTGTTTCTTCTCTACATTTCATTCTACAACCCATAATTCCATTCTGTTTTCTCCTAACGAATTTCCATATATAAAGGTGTTGTCCACAAAGCATTCAGCCTTAAATTCATTTTATACAATTTATAGTGAGTTTTCAAAGTTACTGCCCATATCAGAGCATTTGGGGCAGATTACACTAGTTTGAACTTCTAGCTTCTTAACTCATTCTAACAAGGTTCTAACATGGCAATTCAATTCACTTTCATGTTCTTACATGTCTAGGTCAATCTAATACACCAAAAAATATGCTTAAAATAGGGCATTATCATGTTGAACCCAATTTGATCTTTTTTGATCAACATTGCACATCCAATTTACGAATTGAGCAGTCCATTACCTAATTTAACTAGTCCAATTAGGTGCTTTCACATTTCCAGCAAATTATCTATTCAATTCAATCTTCATTTCATCTACCAACATGATCAAAACAGGGTTCTATATCCAATTGACATGTTTACACATTTTCTCTGGTTCAAAACAGTCCCTAATCAAGACTGTTTTCAACCATGTACACATTTCTCAAATTTCCAGCAACCATCTATATTTCCTTTATCAATTTGCTACTAGTATCCACAATTTCAAGTTAAAATTGAAGCTAGCATGACCCTAACATACATGTCAATCATCCAATTAAATTTATACAACAAATACATCATCAACCATTCTATAACAAGTTGGAATTAAGCATTATACCTTCTCCAAGCTAAATTTGATCAAGGTTGAGTCAAGAAGCTTGAATTTGAAGGTGTTGCATGAAGATTTTCTCTCCCCTTTTCTCTCTCAATAATCAGCCAAGGTGGATGATAATGGGAGGAAGATGACAATATGTTTGTTCATCTTTCCTCCTTGGCCATGAGTCACCATCCAATTTGGCACATGTTCTCTTCTAATGAGAACATGTGTCAAGGACTTGATCTAATTTCAATTTTACATGTAATCTATAGAATTTTGCATGTTCACATTTCTATCATTCTATTTATGCCTTATAGTTTTAATTTCAATTCAATTTGGTTCTAATTTCACTTATTTGATCCTAAGGATGGCCAATGTTCATTCTTCTTTAAATTGATTAACTTATGAATTCAATTAGCCTATAGTTTATATTGTGGTAACATTTCTAGGCCAATTTTAGGGTGTTACATGTTTTTTCAGCATATATACTCATTCATACATGTCTAGGCCAGTCCAATTATGTGTCCAACGTATAAAAATAGGGCAATTGAGAAACATTTTCAATTTGATTCATTAGGACATCAATTCACTAGAATTTCTAGCATCTACAATTTCAATTCACATACCAATCATCCATTCTAATTATCATCCGTATTTTCCAGCATCTAGCATAGCATTTCACCATCAATTTGGCCATTGGCAACATCAATTTCTCCTATTTATTCGAATGGCATATCAATTTCATGGATTAATCAATCAAATTGCATCATAGCACATACAAGCATTCTTGTTATCACATAATCATACTTAAGCATTCAAATTGATCATGTATACAAGGCTAGGATCAAGTTTCATTTATTACTTTAATCATCCTTCCCTTATTAGGTCAAGTTCATGATTAGATTCATTTAACATTTCAAGAATGTAACAAGAATACATTGGTTAAGACCTAGTCCTAACCCTAGAGGTAACTACACTCACAATACTCCAAGCTTAGCTAGTCTTGGATCCACACTCCTTTGTTCTTGGCTTTAGGATGAACCACTATATCCTCTTCCACCAAGTTTACTTCTGGTTCGATCACATTACAAGTACAAACATATGTCAAAGCAAGATCACTAAATCATTTAATTCATGAGAAGATTACAAGTATACAACAATCATGAATTTGGCAGCATGTTCATGTACATTTTCCATTACACTTAACTACACTTTTCTACATTATAGTTCATGTAAAACAAGGCATAATCAAAGGCCTAAAACTGTTTACAAGAAAGTTTACAAAATGCCACAAAACGGTGTGCATTTGCCTATATAGCTGCTGCCAGGCAGCTTGTACTCTAGTCACTAAATCATGCATAACTTTCACTTCGTACGTGGGAATTTCAATAGGTTTACACCGTTGGAAAGCTAGCAAAATTTTATTTATGACCATGTAAGGCTTGCATTTTAGTTCTTTTCCAATTAATACAGTTTTTAACTTAAAGACAAAGCATTTTGCTTTACTGGACAGTTTGCACTGTCCCTAGTGTTTCTTCTCTACTTTTCAGTATACAACCTAGAGATCAGTTCTATTTTCTCCTAATGACATTAGACATACTAAGGTGTTTTCCATAAAAATTTCTGCCTTAAATTCATTATACACAATTTACAATGATTTTTCAAAGTTACTGCCCAGAACATAGCATTCTGGGCAGATTACACTAGGTTGAATTTCTAGCTTCTTAATTCATTTTAGCC
Source organism: Hibiscus mutabilis (assembly GCA_019671005.1). Classification (NCBI taxonomy): domain Eukaryota; kingdom Viridiplantae; phylum Streptophyta; class Magnoliopsida; order Malvales; family Malvaceae; genus Hibiscus; species Hibiscus mutabilis. Next base: position 29,746,794 of record CM033712.1, read on the forward strand.
AGGTCCTAACATGGCAATTCCATTCATGTTCATGTTCATACATGTCTAGGTCATCATAGTTCACCTATAAATGTTCTCAAAATAGGGCATTATCATGTTGAACCTAATTCGATCTATTTGATCACATTTACACATCCAATTCATCAACTAGACAGTCCATTACCTAATTTAACTAGTTCAATTAGGTGTAGTCATTTTCCAGAAACATATCTATTCAATTCAATCTTCATTTTACCTAGCAACATTCTCAAAACAGGGTTCTATGTTCATTTAACATGTTTGCACAATTTGTCCATCAAAATAGTCCCCAATCAAGATTGTTTTCAATCATGTTCATGTTTCTCAAATTTCCAGCAACTATACATATATCTCATTAGCAATTTAGATACTAGCATTCAGTTTCCAAGTTCTAATTGAAGCTAGCATGTTCCTAAAACGAATAGAAATCATCCAATTTCATCAAAGAAACAAGAACATCATCATTTGCATATTCAAACAATCTATAACAAGTTAGAATCAAGTATTATACCTTCTCCAAGCTAAATTTAATCAAAGGATGAATCAAGAAGCTTGAATTTGAAGGTGTTGCATGCAAATTTTCTCTCCCCTTTTCTCTCTCAAAGTTTCGGCCAAAGGATGATTATGGGGAGGAAGATGACAATATTTTTGGTTATTTTTCCTCCCTAGCATGAGTCATCATCCAAATTGGCACATGTCCTCTTTCAATGAGGACATGTGCCAAGGCCTTGGTCTAATTTTTATTTTACATGCAATCTATATAATTTTGCATGTTACATTTCTATCCTTCTATTTATGTCTTCTAGTTTTAATTTCAATTCAATTTGGTTCTAATTTCACTTATTTGATCTTGAGGATGGCCAATGTTCAATTTTCTTTAAATTGATTAGCACATATATTCAATTAGCCTATAGTTTAGATTGTAGTAATATTTCTAGGCCAATTTAAGGGTGTTACAATTCTCCTCCCCTTAAAATAAATTCGTCCTCGAATTTACCTAAATCAAATAGGTGAGGATATTGCTTCTTCATGACTTCTTTAGATTCCCACGTTGCCTCTTCAACCTTGTGATTTCTCCACAAGACTTTGACAAGAGGAATATTCTTGTTTCGAAGTCTTCTGACTTCCTTGTGAAGTAACTGAATAGGCTCTTCTTCATATGATAGATCAGGATTCAATTCCACCTCTTCAGGCTCAAGAACATGTGATGGATCTGACCTATATATTCGGAGCATAGAGACATGAAATACATTGTAAATCTTATCGAATTCACTAGGAAGTGCCAATCGATAAGCCACTGGACCAATTCTTTCAATGATTTCCAATGGTCCGATAAACTGAGGGCTGAGCTTTCCTTTTCTTCCAAACCGAAGGACTTTCTTCCAAGGAGATACTTTGAGGAAGACCTTGTCTCCAACATTGTATTGGATATCTCTCATCTTCAAGTTAGCATAAGCTTTTTTCCTATCAAAGGCTTCCTTTAATCGATCATGAATGATCTTCACTTGTTCTTCGGTTTCTCTGAGCAGTTGAGGTCCTAAAACTTGTTTTCTCCTAATTCAGACCAACACAAGGGAGTTCTACATCTTCTTGCATATAGAGCTTCGAAAGGAGCCATCTGAATAGATGTCTGGTAGCTATTATTGTAAGGAAACTCTACTAGGGGTAGAGATTTCTCCCAATTCTTTCTAAAGTCTATTACACAAGCACGTAGCATGTCTTCTAGTACTTGAATGATTCTTTCAGATTGTCCATCTAATTGAGGATGGAAGACTGTACTAAGATGCACTTTAGCTCTTAGAGCCTTCTGCAAGGAATTCCAGAATCGAGAAGCAAACCTAGGATCACGATCATAGATTATAGCTGTATGTACACCGTGTAATTGAATCACTTCACGGATGTATAGCTCGCTAAGGTTTCCAAGCTCATGTTCATTCGAACAGGGATGAAGTGAGTAGACTTTTTGAATCTATCAACAATCACCCATACAACATCATTCTTTCTTGGAGTGGAAGGAAGGCCAATAACGAAATCCATTGTAATCCGATCCCATTTCCACTGAGGGAATTCGATGGTTGGAGCAATCCAGTAGGGATTTGATGCTCAACTTTAACTCTTTGACAAGTTAGGCACTTCGATACGAAGTCTGTGATAGCCGATTTCATACCTGGCCACCAGTATAGTGGCTTTAGATCCTTGTACATCTTAACTGATTTCGGGTGAATCGAGAAAGAGCTTTGGTGAGCTTCTTGTAGCATTTCTTGTTTTAGTTCCTCATTGTTAGGAACACATACTCTATCCTTGAAATAGAGGAGTCCATTTGACTTGAGGGAGAAGTCAGAATTAAACTCAGATTCTAGCTTGGATATGATCTTCTGAAGCTCTGGATCAGTTTGTTGGAGTTCTTTAATTCTCGAGAACAAGCTAGATTGAACTTGAAGTTCATACAAGAATTTCCATCCTTTGGATAAACAAAAATAAACATTGATAGCCAAGGAAGCTACAAATGGAAGAACAAGATCATTATGGTAGAATTCTTTAGTAGTTACTTGCAAGACAAGTAAGGTATTCGAATGGATTACTTGTGATCCAAGTAAGTCTAAATTCGATTGAAATATACTAGAATTTAGATTTAGAGGTTTACCCGAGTATGGTTTGCGACTAAGGGTATCAACAACCACGTTTGCTTTCCTCGGATGGTAGTCGATAACCAAATTGTAATCTTTAAGCAATTTTAGCCATCTTCCTTGTCTCAGATTCAAATCTTTCTGAGTCAGGAGGTATTTGAGACTCTTGTGGTCTGTGAACATGTTACATTTCTCACCGTACAAGTAATGTCTCCATATTTTGAGAGCAAACACAATAGCTGCTAATTTTAGATCGTGTGTTGGATAGTTTGACTCGTGTGGTTTCAGTTGCCTTGAAGCATAAGCTACCAATGTTCCATCTTGCATTAGGGCACATCTTAGTCCTAAATGAGATGCATCACTATTGACAGTGAATTCTTTACCCAATTCCGATTGGATAAAAACCGGTGCATGAGTCAGAGCTTGTTTAAGTTGATCAAAGCTTCGTTGTTGGTTCTCCGACCAAACAAAGGGTGTATCATTATGGGTTAGCATAGTCAAGCTTGCGGCAATGGATGAGAATCCTTTGACAAATCGCCGATAATACCCTACTAAACCGAGAAAGCTTCTGATTTCACCAACATTCATCAGAGGTCTCCAATCCATGATGGATCAAATTTTGCTTGAGTCTACTTTAATTCCATCTGCCGAGATGACATGGCCAAGGAACTAAAGTTCTGATAGCCAAAATTCTCACTTAGAGAACTTTTGGAACAATTGACGTTCTCGAAGAGTGTGCAATACAATTTGAAGGTGATCGGAGTGTTCTTCCTTGTTCCAAGAATACACCAAGATGTCATCGATGAAGACGACCACAAACTTGTCAATATAGGGTTTGAATACATGGTTCATGAGCTCTATGAAAGCAGCCAGAGCATTCATTAACCCGAATGGCATTACAAGGAATTCGAAGTGGCCATATCGAGTACAAAAGTCTGTCTTGGGTACATCTTCTTCTTTTACCGTCATTTGATAGTATCTCGATCGAAGATCGATCTTTGAGAACACCGAAGCACCCTTGAGTTGATCGAAGAGATCTTCTATACTTGGGAGAGGATACCGATTCTTGACAGTAAGCTTGTTCAATTGCCTGTAATCAATACAGAGTCTCATAGTCCCGTCTTTCTTCTTCACGAACAAGACTAGATCACCCCATGGAGATGAGCTAGGCCGAATAAAGCCTTTATCTTTGTAAAACCCCAAGTCCTAGGCTAGAAGAATTGAAGTTAATTGCATAAGTTGATAGCTTAATTGAATCTAGAAGTTAAGCTAAATTGATAGTCAAGGGTCTAATTGAAAGAATGAATGAAATAAGTGATCAATTTAAAGTGACTACATTGAATTAAATGAGAAAGATAGGGAATGCATGCTAAATTCCTTGTTTCCTCTATTGTCCTTCATTAAGTTAATAATAAGGATTAATTAAGGGACATTTTAGACAATTCACAAATCCAATAACTTGGATTAGATGTTGTCATCATCTTCTTCATTTCTCGTTGTTGGCCGAATAGAAGAGGGAAATTGGAGAGAAAGAAAGCTTGAGAAATCAGCCATTGATGAAGGAAAATTAAGCTTGCATGTATAGGATTTTGTAAGGAAATTAAAGCTAGAAGCAAAGTAAGTAAGAATCTACTCTTGTTCAATTGAATAGGCAGCTATACTTGTTGAATTGGACTGTTTTGATGATTATAGATGAAATTAACTATTGAATATGTTGTTAGATGATTGAATGGTTGTAGAATTATGCAAATTTGAAGAACGAACACTAGGTATTATGCTGGAAATTATGTGTAAGTAATGGTGTAACAAAACTAGGTTGCTGGAAATTTGAAATTAGATGTTGGTGCAAGAATTGAATGGTTAGAACTTGTAATTGAGCTATTGAACTAATGAATTGAATATGATCATGATTAGATAATGTAATTAAGGTGTTAAACAAGCTAAATTGTTAACAACCAATGCTGTAAATGAAAGATAAAGGTATGAACATAGTCATATAACATAGAAACTGTTTTGTTGAATTGAAATTGTGTAAACATACAAAATTAAGCATTGTAACCAACTTACTCTGTTTTGGCTGCCATGAATAATGAATTAACATTGACTAAACATGTTTAGGATGTCATATGAAATGAATTATAGGGCCAAAACATTGGTTAAAATGAATTTAAGGAATTAAAATGTAAATAGGTGCAATCTGCCCAGAAATGCTCTGTTCTGGGCAGTCACTTTGAAAATTCACCAAAAATTGTATAGATCAAATTCAGGGCTGAAATTGTAATGACATGATCCTTAGTGTGTATACTTTCATTAGGTGAAAACAGAACTGAAAATTGGGTCCTATGCTGGAAATTGTAAATAGAAATTGCTGGACAGTGCAAACTGTCCAGGCAGTGTAAATGCCCTGTCTTTGAACAATAAACTGTATTAATTGGCTAAGAAATAAATTGCAAGTCTATTATGGTCTTAAAGGAAATTTTGTTAGCTTTCCAACGGTGTATAGTAATGTAAATTCTTGCATACGGATTAAAGGATATGACCATTTAAAGGGACAGTGTGCGAATTGCCAGGCAGCAGTGTCCTGGGCAGTTTGGGACAGTTTTTGCACCTAGTAGCAAACTGTTTCCAAAATAGTTTTGGGACATTATAATATGTCCAGTTATGTCTTAAAATGAGGTAATAACAATATGGAGATGAACTAGTAAGAAATGCTCAAAAGAAAGCATAAAATCAATAGCTAAATGTTAGGTACAAATGTGGTAACATTGCTACTATAATTGTGTGACATTATGTGCTTCTTTTGATGAAATGTATTTGTTATGCTTGCTAGACCAAGGGCAGAAAGTTGTGGAAGAGGAAGATAAGAGTGGGCATCCCAAAGCTAGAGGCAAAGGGATTTGGATACAAGACAATTGATTTGCTAGGAGTATTGTAAGTGTAACTATCCTTAGGGTTGGGACTTAGGTCCTAACCAACCTTGTTATTGTCTTAATTCAATGTCCTTGCCATGTAACATGACCTAATGCATATTTGGCTAATTAAGGGAATAATGACATGTATGACAACTTGTTTGATGCCATGTTCTATGTGTTTACTTGATTGTTAAGCAAATGAAATGTAATGTTTGACATGTTGCATTGCTTATGCCAAAGGTAAGAAATGGCATGCTTGCTTGGAGAATAAGGTACGTACATTGCACACATATGCATGTGTTTGTGATTGATGTACATGGCTGGTTTAAAAGAAATGAACAATGGTACCACTTTGTATTCATGCCATTTGAATGGCATGGATAGATTTTCCTTGGGCGTTAAGACTCCATAAGCCTAAGGGCTTGGCCTTTGACTGGCATAATCTTGTATTGGATAATGAATTGTATAAAGCTTGAATGAAATGGATAATCAACAACCTTGGTAGCTAGTTTGGATAGATAGGAGGGCATGCCTTACAATCTTCAGCTCATATTGGCACTACGGTGCATATTGGCACTACGGTGCATATTGGTATGACGGTACATATTGGCACGACGGTGCATATTGGCACTTCGGTGCATATTGTTGAAGATTTGATTATCTAGTAAACTACTTACCAAGGGTGTTATAAGATGACTCAATAACTTAAACTGACATTGTTTGCCTTGGTGGTGTGATATGAACATTGCTTGATTTGCAAGATTCTTGAATGAACTTCCTTGTATTGAAAGATAAAACATGAATGGTTGTATAACAAGTTACTTCTCATCAAAGAAATGTATAAATGTTGACTTTGTGTAAGAATGCCTACTTGGAAATTGGAGTATTTGGTTACTTGTCTTCTAAGCATGATATTCGAATAGCATATGGGTATTATGATGGATGTTGCTATGTTGATTTTGTGATATGTGAAGATTGCCTATGTTACTCCTTGAATTCGAATGGTATGTGTGTTATGTAGAGATGGTCTTGATTCCTTGAATTACTTGTAAACTTGGATATGTATACTTGAAATTGGCTACACTTAGTGTTACCTCACTAAGTACATAACTTGTACTTACAACTCTACTCTTCATTCTTCCCACAATAGATTAAAGACATTATCAAGAGGATATCTTGAGATCGAAGCAACACCTTGAAGCAAGCTTGAAAGTATGATTTCATACTCTTTGTATACTCCTAGTTTGGTGGCACTATAACTTGTAATAGGTAGCCTTGATCATGCATTTTGTGGTGTGTTTAAGACTAGTATATGTAATGTTTTGTTGGGCCAATCACGTAACCAACTTGATGACTTTAAGCTATGTATATAACTATATTGGTACATATATATAAGTATATGTTGCACAAATTGTGAAAATTATACAATGATGGTTGAATCCTTGTTTCATTCGAACAATAGACCAATGTTGTATGATCATGCATTCATTTTTATGGCTATTGACATGATTCGGCATTGCTTGGATTAAAGCCAAGGTATGTACAAGCATGCATTAACAATGTACTAGCTAAGTATTCCATGACATAGTATGTCTTGATTGAAAAAGAAACAAATGAAGTGTGATTAAGTGTCACCTTATAGTTCGAATAGGTGAATGAACATGTAAAAGAATGTAAGTTAGATGCCTTGTATTGATCATGTTAATTGGTTGAATAAGTAGTTTCTTGAGATGCTAGTAAGCTAGTTGAAATGTGCTTAGTGATCACCTAGTATCATTCGAATAGGGTACATGGAATTGTAATAAGAATGAAAGTTGAATTATGTCTAATTGTAACCTATTGTGAAATATGCCACACTTGTTGATTGTTGTTTGAATGGTGTATGTGAATTGAATGGAATAGTAATATGATAATGGTAACTTAGGATATAAGTATGAAATGGAACAAAATTGTACCAAAATTAGCATGCTATGTATGTTGGGTTTGTTTAATGTGGACTACTTGTATGTATTGTATGACTTGTAATGTTTATCTTAGGTTACTTGTGTCACAAGTCATGTATATTGAGGTTACTTGTTCGACAAGTAACCTATCTATTGCTTTGCTTTCGCTCCGGTAACGCTCCTGAACCGGATTACGGCTAACCTGGGGATGGGGTGTTACAATCTTGTATCTCTTGGAGTTGCTTCTTGAGTTCTTTCAATTCAATAGGTGCCATTCGATAAGGTGTGATGGACACCGGAGTTGTTCCAGGTTGAACTTTAATCCCGAACTCTACTTCTCTGGTTGGAGGTAGACAAGGGAGTTCCTCGGGAAAAACATCAATGAATTCAGACGCAATTGGCATACTAGGTAAGCCGAATTCAAATTCATCTTGCGTAGTCATGGCAGCAAAGATTGAGGTTGGCTTTTTATCAATTAGGATGATTGATTCTTTTCCTAAACCCCGGAGATACAGTCTCCTATTTTGGAAATCTATCCAAGCTTCATGTTTGCTTAGCCAATCTAGTCCTAACACTAGATCGAACTCACAAGAAGGCAAGACATAAAGGTCCATGGGAAAAGGTACATTTCGAATGCTTATAGGACATTGCTTGCAAAAGAAGTTAATAGGCATATTTCCTCCTATAGGGTTTGAAACTACAAGGCTAGTTTTAACAAGTTCGGGTTTTAAGTTTAACTTAGCAATCAAGGAAGAACATATAAAGGAGTGGGTAGATCCTGAATCAATCAAAGCATATGCAGGACTTGAATTTAATTCAATAGTACCTATGATAACATCGAGTGCTTCTTCTTCCTCTTTCCCACGAATATGGTAGATTTGAGCAGGGGCTCGGGATTTTTGGTATGTAGGCATCGAATGTTGTCCTCTACCTTTGCTTTGATTCCTGGACTAAGCTTGTCTCGGGCCTTTGCTTCAATTAGATTGAGCTGAACTAGCATTTGCAGAAGTTCGAGTGGGAACCTTGTTAGGATTCTTAGGACAGTCCTAGATATAATGATTAGAGGCTCCACATAAGAAACACAAATTTTGTTGAGTTCTGCATTGCCCGATGTGGTGCTTCTGACAGAACTTGGAAGTAGAATATTGAACAGCTTTGCCGAAATTCCCCGTACTATCAACAGAGATGATCGGGGCTGAAGACTTGATTACCGTTTGAGGTTTCGATATTTAATTGCTCTTCTAAATAGGGGTGTAATTTGAGGAGTGATCTTTGGAGTGTTTAGCTTTCTTTGACTGCCAATGAGGCTTGTCATCATTCTTGGATCGTTTATCCTTCCAGGAGTTAGCACACTTATGTTTTTCAGAGGCCTCCATCTTTGCCTCAGTTGCTATAACCCAGTTCACTAAATTTTGGAAGTCAGTGATACCCAGGGCAATGAAAATAGGACTTAGTTCATCATTCAGTCCATCAATAAACATCCAACATTTGTCAACTTCGTTTTCGATGTATTTCGACCCGTATTTGTAATACTTGCAAAAATCACTTACGTATTGTCTAATGGGTCGACCACCTTGCTTGAGGTACAAGAAACGTTTCCGACTCTCCACTAAGTACTATTCACTGATGTATTTCTTCTTGAATTCCTCGAGGAAGAATTTCCAAGTTACAGCTTCAGTAAGAGCAGTTAGGGTAGTGGTTTCCCACCAGCTTAAAGCTTCATCATCCAACAAAGCTATAGCACATTCAAGCTTGTGCTCATCGAGACAAGGTAGTTGCTTAGTCAAGATTTGAGTAGTGGCCTCTAACTAGTACTCAGCTACTTCGGGGTTAGCTTCATCGGTGCCAGTGAAAGTATAGGCCCAGTGTTGAGCCAGCTTGTCAATCAGGGCTCTGCTTGGCACAACAACAGGAGGAGCAATATGATAATCTTGTTTTAAAGAAGTTACATGATGATTGAACATCTCCTTCATACTCAAGAGACATTTTTGTTGCACAGTATTTATAGCAAGAGCTTCCTATTAAGCAGCAGCTTGGGCTCGGGTTTGAGTTTGTTGTTGAGGAGGATTCTGCTCCATCCTCACATTGTCTCCTTCATTTAAGGAGCCTTCAGGACTTTCATTATCCCGGCCAAGTCTTGTTTCAGACATTCTACGTTCAAATAGAACAATTAGGGATTCGGTTTAATATGCAAGACACAGGCTATTCAATACAAGTATCCTAGGTGGCACAAGTATCCTATATAATGCATGATAGCCCATTTTAGTCCTAGAATCGACTAAACCTAAACCTCTGATTACCAATTAAAATGTAACACCCCCTACCCGGGCTAGTAGCAACCCGACTCGGGAGCGTTACTTAACAAGCAAGCAAGGACATGGCAAGCAATACAAGAACAATCAGGCAATCAAACATACTTACTTATCATACAAGCAATTCACATTTGACTTCAATTCAAACTAAGGCATTCGAGCAAGACCACTAGATAAATTCCTTTCACGCTTACATTGTAAGTTACTACTTTCATGGTTCATATCACAACATTCAATCTTTGTTAACTTATCCTATTCGAATGACCTAAGTGTGACTTGAATTCATTTCATTTCTTTTATTCCTTAGACTTATACATGTACATCTTATCCCTAATTTATTAATATGAATCTTGATCATTCATTTTCATGAAACTAGCTCCCATTCAAGTCATATTACATATCCAATCATTCGGTCATTACACCAAACACATACACAAGGCATGTAACTATTTCCTAATGATCTAGACCATTTGATCATACCATACAAGAACACAATACACTCATAATCAAGGCATGATCACACACACACTATTTGGCAATCACCTATACACACACTAGGCTATTCGAATAGAAGGCAAACGATGTAGTTTGGTTATCCTATGTTCAATTCAAGCAAGGTGATAAGTGTTCAAAAGTACTATTTTTATTACCCTTTTTACTCATATTATTGTTAGACTTAAGCTCATATTAGTTGCATAATTAGTCATTCATGCATTAATTCATGTTTCTTTCCACCGTTGAGCTTGATTACATAACTTGGTAGTTTTTGTGGGAAAAGATGTTGCTTTGGTGTGTTTTGTGTGTATATGCAGGATCACTTGCCAAAGCAAGGCTAGAGCTAGTTGCTAGGGCAATACATGAAGGATATGTCGAGCTAGTTGCCAGGGCAATACATGAAGGAGACGCCGAGCCAGTTGCCATGGAAATTATCGACAAGAGCAAAGGTGATATGGTAGTTGAAATTGATGACTAGACAAGCCCAAGATGACGTAGAGCAAAGCCCAAACCCAAAGGAATTTGATTTCCATGCAGAGATTAAAGAAGAATTAAATTCCAAGAAGATAGGAGAAGTTCTAGTAGGAATACAATTATAATAAAGAATTATATTCTTTAAAGATAATTTAATTCCAACTTAACTTCCTCCTCAAAGAAGAACTTTGCCCTAGCCCTATAAATAAGAAGGGAATTTCGACAATCATAGAGAGGAGGAAGAGGGAAAATTTCGACAACTCCATAGGGTAAGAGGAGAGAAATTTCGACAAGATGGAAAGGGGGAGAGAGTTCGATTTCTTCTTCTTCTTCTTCTTTGCTTCTACTAGATTCATGGTTTGGAGATTATTCTTTGTATATCTTTTGAACCCAACCATGAACTAACTTGATTGGTTGGGGTTGTTGTGTTTTGTTGTTGTGAGAAACAATTGGATTTTGTTTAGGTAATAAGAGTTTGCACTTTCAATTCAAGGTTTACTCATTCTTGGTTCTTATTCTTGCTTGCGAGTGAATTGGGAGAGGATCTCGTAACTTCATCTATTTATCTAATATCGGGAGAGTTAGATTCAAGAAACGAATGAGTATGGTCTTTATTCAATCTATTGATGGTGAAGATTAATCCGGCTTAGGAATAAGTTAAGGATTTCAACGGCTAAGAGGAGCGCAAGATTGGTTGTTGTTCACCCTTGATTCACGCAGGGATGTATTATCAAGGCATGCACAAGTAGCTAGAGTTTCGACTTAGGGATAAGAAGAAACCATTGAAGAACGCTCCGCCGAACCTTGAAGTTGCTGCCCAGACGCCCAAGTAGTTGCCCAGCTAGTCGCCCAGGCAACCATCGATTAGTTACCAAGGCAACCCCGCTGTGCAAGTTGCCCCGGCAACTGAGTTGCCCTTGCACTCTTTTACCAAGACGATCCAATCAGCTATCACACCTCAACTCATGATAACCTGACCTATTCTCTCTTTTGATTTATTCTATTCTTTTAGTTTATTGCTTTTACTTTTGTCGTTAATTAAAACCTCTATTATCAATTGTGTTTTTATTTTCACAGTGCAGTAACTTAAGCAAAGTGGCCCAAACCAATCCCTGTGGAGACGATACTCGATACTCATATCACTTTATTACTTGCGACGTGTATACTTGCACATTTGCGTAGCACTTATTACACGCAACAAGTTTTTGGCGCCGTTGCCGGGGATTGGCAATTGGTGTTAGTTGTTTTTGTTATTGCATTTTTTTTCTCTTAGTTTTACTAACTTTTCTTTTTGTTTGTTTTATCAAAAAAATAGGTGCGCTACATGTTAAGGGACATCAACATGTCGGGAAATAAAAGCCAATCTATTCGAGAGATGATGTTGGAAGATATGAATCAATCCAATCAAGTGTTTCTTGCACCCTTTGATGATTACCTATACCAACCGAGAAAAGCCCAAAGAACTTATACCGTGGAAAAATCTTGTGCTATGTGTGGAGAACATCATGTGTTTGAAAATTGCCCTCACATTTTCGGTGCATATAACTACATGGAGGACCATAGAGGGAACCAGCAGCAAAATTCTTCATGGTATGGTCAAAAAGCTCAAAAAAAATTTTACCATAACAATTTTGCCGCAGCAACAGATATGCCATGGCAATGTAGTCCTTTTCAAGAGCATTCCAATTCCTTGGAGGAAACATTACTAGCTTCCTTGGCTAGACTTGACGGATCAGTTGAAGAGATTCAAGAGCTATCAAAATCTATGGATACGAGGATAACTCAGTGGGATGCAACCTTAGGGGATTCAGAAGATCAATTGGGGAGATCTACATATGTCACGGATAACATGCACCAACAATTCATTCCTAGGGATACTAATGTCCCAAGGCAAGAGGATAAGGAGCAATGCAAAAAAAGCTCTCCGATGTGTGGGGAACAACTAGAACCTCAAAGTCAAGAGGATTCCAATGAGAGAGACTGCCCAACACATGATGAGCCTGAACAACAAATTGCCTCGGCAATGATTGAGGAGCCTGAACAGAGCAATGTCGCGACAACACTCAGTGAAGCTGAAAACAACAATACTACAGGAAATTCTGAGGAACCTAATGCCCATAAGGTTACAACGTTTATGTTGAAGCAGGAATCTGTAGATTGCTCTCATCTACAATTGCCACGGCAATTACACGACCACATGCAAGATCAACGAAGATGATAATACTTTGCAAATGGAATATGAGCAGGTAATGGTTGAACCTTTCAAATTCTTTAAAAACTCACCTCGTCCATTGCAGGTATGTCTTGAGGAACAGAGGTTGGTAGATTTGAAGCCATCGAAATCTCTATCGATGGAGATGTTTGAGAGGCCAAAAGAAAACGGTGTTTGGATTCGTAAAGCTTTTCAGAAAATTGGTTATTCCCTTGACTTACAGCAAATTTTGGCAACTGATTGTCACGGCAATTGGCTTGAGCAGCAATTGCCACGACAACAAAGGCTACATCCAACCATGATAGAAGTCGACAAGAATGAGGTAATTGAATGGTTGAGAATGGATATAATTTTTCATATTAATATATTTGTGCCTTCAGGAATAGTAGCTAGGTGGAGAGTATACATGGACTACAAGAGAACAAAGAAGAAAGAAACCTCCACCATGGTAACGCAAAAGGGAGTAGTGGCAAGCACATTGGCCAAACTCTTTTTGGGCAATATTGTCACCCGATGGAGGGTGCGGATGGACTATAAGAAGTATCGAAAACGACCATCCTCAAGTTTTCTCAGATATGCAGTAACATTAGAAGATGCATGATGGCACTCTTTTCAGACATGGTCGAAGACCTCTTTGAGATCCTCATGGATGATTTTTCCATTTTTGGTAATGAGTTCGACAGTTGCCTCGGCACCCATTGTCGTTCCACCAGATTGGACGCCACATTTTGAGCTCATGTGTGATGCAAGTGATTTCGCGGTAGGAGCAGTCCTAGGCCAACTCACAGGGAGGAGGATGCGGATCTAGAGATATGCGATGCATTCCTGGATGAACAACTTTTAGTTGCCTCGGCAACCCTTGATGCCTCGGCAACCCTCGACGTCGCAGCAGCTCCTGATACGCACACCTCGGCAACCATGGACGCGCACGCCTCGGCAACCCCGGATGCCTCAGCAACCATGGATGCGCATGCCTCGGCAACCCTCGACGTCACGGCAACTACCGATACGCATGCCTCGGCAACCATGGACACGTATGCCTCGACAACTCTAGACACACACGACTCGGCAATCTTGGGAGTAGTTGCCACGGCAGCACATACCTCGGCAATACCCTGTACGCGAATTTAGTTAATTTCCTTGTTTGTGGTATTTTACCTTATGGCCTTACTCACCAAGGGAAGAAGCGGTTCCGCCATGATGCTAAGCATTACTTTTGGGATGAGCCTCTTTTGTTTAAACAATGTTCAGATCAGGTTATACGTTGTTGTGTCCCTGAATATGAGTAACAGAATGTACTCCGACAATGCCATTCTTCACCCTATGGAGGACATTTTGGAGGAACTCGTACCACGGCCAAAGTTTTGCAATCCGGTTTGTATTGGCCAACACTGTACAAAGATGCCCAAGAGTTTTACAAGCAATCTGATCGTTGCCAGAGGACGGGCAATATCACCTACAAACCAATGGGCAATCAAGACCGTGAATATGGATTAGGAAAGTGCCGGACAAAAGCGTTTGTTGTACCTCAACGAGATAGAAGAATTTCGTGCACTCACCTATAACAATGCACAAATCTACAAGGAGAAAACAAAGCAATGGCACGACAAGAAACTATTGCCGCGACAATTCATGCCAGGGCAACTAGTTTTCTTATTCAATTCTCGGCTAATACTTTTCCCGGGAAAGCTGAAATCAAGATGGTCGGGACCATTCAAAGTTGTCAAACCATTCTCTCATGGTGTCGTGATAATCAAGTCCATCACTGACGAGCATGAATTCAAAGTTAACGGACAAAGATTGAAGAAACGAATGAGTATGGTCTTTATTCAATCTATTGATGGTGAAGATTAATCCGGCTTAGGAATAAGTTAAGGATTTCAACGGCTAAGAGGAGCGCAAGATTGGTTGTTGTTCACCCTTGATTCACGCAGTGATGTATTATCAAGGCATGCACAAGTAGCTAGAGTTTCGACTTAGGGATAAGAAGAAACCATTGAAGAATGCTCCGCCGAACCTTGAAGTTGCTACCCAGACGCCCAAGTAGTTGCCCAGCTAGTCGCCCAGGCAACCATCGATTAGTTGCCAAGGCAACCCCGCTGTGCAAGTTGCCACGGCAACTGAGTTGCCCTTGCACTCTTTTACCAAGACGATCCAATCGGCTATCACACCTCAACTCATGATAACCTGACCTATTCTCTCTTTTAATTTAATCTATTCTTTTAGTTTATTGCTTTTACTTTTCTCGTTAATTAAAACCTCTATTATCAATTGTGTTTTTATTTTCACAGTGCAGTAACTTAAGCAAAGTGGCCCAAACCAATCCCTGTGGAGACGATACTCGATACTCATATCACTTTATTACTTGCGACGTGTATACTTGCACATTTGCGTAGCACTTATTACACGCAACGCAAGGCATGTACACAAACAAAGCATTCAATTGTTATAAAGGTAAACTGGATCCACATTTGATCATTCCATTCTTAAATCAACATATGCGCAGCAACAACATCATCCATTATATGTTATCTAAGTTCATTACATACTTGTAACTATATACATAACATTGTAGGCCCATCAAACATTATATACTAGCTTCAAAATGCATGTTCAACTAACTATAAACATTCTAATGCCACCATTCTAGGAGATATACAAAACAAGTATGAAATCTTACTTAGGAAAACTTGTGTGACTTGCTTCTTACTTAAGGTAACAGGCTTCAAGATCAAGCAAACTCGAATCCTTTATCCTGTAGTTGGGAAGAATGAAAACGAGAGTGATAAGTACAAGAATGTACTTAGTGAGGTAGTACTAAATCTAACCATTTGTTATTTCAAGTTTTATGTGTCATTTAATCAAGTATTGACCTAGCTAAGGCTTTCAAGCATTAGAGTGATCTTAGCTAGGCATTCAAGAATTAGAGTGCTCTTAGCTAAGGATATCATACATTCGGCCAACAAGGTACAAGCAACAAGAATTCATACTTCATGAATCAAGCACAACATGCTTGCAAAACAAGAAATCAAGGTAATCATGCTTACATGACCAGTAACATACATATCATGACCTTCAATATGAGTAACATTCAATTCATTACTTTCAAGACAAGTATTAAGTGTTATTAGATTGTTATCTCATGTAATATCAATTAAACAACCCCCTTGGTACTTAGTTTGTATAGGTAATCGAGTCTCCAACCAACTGTCGCCACAAGATCCACCGTAGTGCTGGTCAACCCTCCTACTGTCACCAAAGACCACATATGTACCCTCCATCTGTCGCCAAATAGGGGCCTTAGCCCTGGACCGTAGTCCACCCTTACACAATAAACTCTAGACTCTAAGGCATGCCCTTCTACCTAGTCCAACTAGATACCAAGGTTGTTCGATTTACCATTTATTCAAGTGTTTCAAGATCATGTCAAGCAAGTTCATTTAATATTAGGCCCTTAGGTCATTGATTCATAGCTCATATATCAAGTAGTTTCAAGTTTCATTTCATCAAGATGAGAATATGTCTCAAGCAAGTCTTTAACATTCAAACACATTGCATCGTAGCACATTCAAGCATCCATGTTATCACATAATCATACTTAAGCATTCGAATTGATCATGTTTACAAGGCTAGGATAAAGTTTCATGTATTACTTTAATCATCCTTCCCATATTAGGTCAAGTTCATGATTAGATTCATTTAACATTTCAAGAATGTAACAAGAATACATTGGTTAGGACCCTAGAGGTAACTACACTCACAATACTCCAATCTTAGCTAGTCTTGGATCCACACTCCTTTGTTCTTGGCTTTAAGATGATCCACTCTATCCTCTTCCACCAAGTTTACTTCTGGTTCTATCTCATTACAAGTACAAACATATGTCAAAACAAGATCACAAAATAATTTAATTCAAGACAAGATTACAAGTATACAACATTCACAAATTTGGCAGTATGTTCATGTACATTTTCCATTACACTTAACTAAACTTTTCTACATTCTAGTTCACGTAAAACAAGGCATAATCAAAGGCCTAAAACTGTTTACAAGACAGTTTACAAAATGCCACAAAATAGTGTGCATTTGCCTATATAGCTGCTGCCAGGAAGCTTGTACTCTAGTCACTAAATCATGCATAACTTTCATTCCGTACGTCAGAATTTCAATTGGTTTACACCGTTGGAAAGCTAACAAAATTTTATTTATGACCATGTAAGGCTTTCATTTTATTTCTTTTCCAATTAATACAGTTTTTAACTTAAAGACAGAGCATTTTGCTTTACTGGACAGTTTGCACTGTCCCTAGTGTTTCTTCTCTACTTTTCAGTATATAACCTAGAGTTCAGTTATGTTTTATCCTAATGAATTTACACATACTAAGGTGTTGTCCATAAAAATTTCGGCCTCAAATTCATTATACACAATTTATGGTGATTTTTCAAAGTTACTGCCCAGAATAGAGCATTCTGGGCAGATTACACTAGGTTTAATTTCTAGCTTCTTAATTCATTTTAGCAAGGTCCTAACATGACAATTCCATTCATTTTCATGTTCATATATTTCTATGTCATCATAATTCACCTAGCAATGTTCTCAAAATAGGGCATTATCATGTTGAACCTAATTTGATCTATTTGATCACATTTACACATCCAATTCATCAAGTAGGCAGTCCATTACCAAATTTAACTAGTTCAATTAGGTATAGTCATTTTCCAGCAACATATCTATTCAATTCAATCTTCATTTTACCTAGCAACATGCTCAAAACAGGGTTCTATGTTCATTTAACATGTTTACACAATTTCTCCATCAAAACAGTCCCCAATCAAGACTGTTTTCAATCATGTTCACGTTTCTCAAATTTCCAGCAACTACACATATATCTCATTAGCAATTTAGTTACTAGCATTCAATTTCCAAGTTCTAATTGAAGCTAGCATGTTCCTAACACACATAGAAATCATCTAATCTCATCAAAGCAACAAGAACATCATCATTTGCATATTCAAACAATCTATAACAAGTTAGAATCAAGTATTATACCTTCTCCAAGCTAAATTTAATCAATGGATGAATCAAGAAGCTTTAATTTGAAGGTGTTGCATGCAAATTTTCTCTCCCCTTTTCTCTCTCAAAGCTTCGGCCAAAGGATGATTATGGGGAAGAAGATGACAATATTTTTGGTTATTTTTCCTCCCTAGCACGAGTCATCATCCAAATTGGCACATGTTCTCTTTCAATGAGGACATGTGTCAAGGCCTTGATCTAATTTTTATTTTACATGCAATCTATAGAATTTTGCATGTTCATATTTCTATCCTTCTATTTATGCCTTCTAGTTTTAATTTCAATTCAATTTGGTTCTAATTTCACTTATTTGATCTTAAGGATGGCCAATGTTCAATTTTCTTTAAATTGATTAGCACATATATTCAATTAGCCTATAGTTTAGATTGTAGTAATATTTCTAGGCCAATTTTAGGGTGTTACACATACTTAGGCAAAGCTTGTGTGACTTGCTTCTAGCTCAAGAAACCAGGCTTCAAGATCAAGCAACACTCGTATCCTTTATCCTGTAGTTGGGAAGAATAAAAACAAGAGTGATAAGTACAAGAATGTACTTAGTGAGGTAGTAACTAAATCTAACCATTTGTTATGTCAAGTTTTGTGTCATTTAAACAATAATGGACCTAGCTAGGGGTTTCAAGCATTAGATTGATCCTAGCTAAGGCTTTCAGGCATCAAAATAATTCTAGCTAAGGATATCAAACATTCGGCTATCAAAGAACAAGAACATGGAATCATGCTTCATGTATTCATATCAAAATCAAGCACATCATGCTTACGAAACAAGTAATCAAGAAAGTCATGCTTACATGACAAGTAACATACAATTCAAGCCTTTAATGTCAAGTAACATACTACTCATAGCTTTCAAGACAAGTCATATGTGTTTTAGGATTGCTATTACATTTGTTATCAATTAAACAACCCCCTTGGTACTTAGTTTGTATAGGTAATCGAGTCTCCAACCAACTGTCGCCACAAGATGCACCGTAGTGCTGGTCAACCCTCCTACTGTCGCCAGAGACCACATACATACCCTTCGTCTATCGCCAAATAGGGGTTTTAGCCCTGGACCATAGTCCACCCTTACACAATGAGCTCTAGACTCTAAGGCATGCCCTTCTACCTAGTCTAACTAGCTACCATGGTTGTTCGATTTACCATTTATTCAAGTGTTTCAAGATCAAGATCATGTCAAGCAAGTCCATTTTATATTAGGCCCTTGGCTATTGAGCCATAGCTCACATATCATGTAGTTTTCATGTTTCATTTCATCAAGATGAGGTGCTATCTCAAACATGTTCTTTAGCATTTGATCATATGCATCATGTCACATACAAGCACCAATGTACCATTTAAACATGCTTAACATTCAAATAAAACATGTATTCAAGATGTGATCAAACTTCATGCATTACTAGTCATTCTTACCTTATTAAGTCAAGTCCATAATTAGGTTCATTTAACATTTCAAGAGTGTAAACAAGTATGCATTGCTTAGGACCTAGTCTTAACCCTAGAGATAACTACACTCACAATACTCCAAGCTTAGCTAGTCTTGGATCCACACTCCTTTGTTCTTGGCTTCAGGATGATCCACTTTATCCTCTTCCACCAAGTTTACTCCTGGTTCTATCACATTACAAGTACAAACATGTCAAGACAAGTTCATATGATCATTCAATCAAGGCAATGTTACAAACACATAACATACACAAAGCTGGCATCATATTCATGTACATTCCTGACTACACTTATCTATACTCTAGTTCTTGTAAAACAAGGCAGAATCAATGTCCTAAAACTGTTTACAAAATAGTTTACAAATTACCAAAAAACAGTGTACAATTACCTATATTGCTGTTGTTAGGCAGCTTGCACTATAGTCACTTAATCATGCATAACTTTCATTCCGTATGTCAGAATTTCAATTTTTTACACCGTTGGAAATCTAACGTAATTATATTTATAACCATAAAAGGCTTCCATTTAGTTCGTTTCCAATCAATACAGTTGTTAGCTTAAAGACAGGGTAATTTGTTACACTGGACAATTTGCTTTGTCCCTAGTGTTTCATCTCTACATTTCATTCTACAACCCAGAATTCAATTATGTTTTCTCCTAATGAATTTAGATATATCAAGGTGTTGTCCGTAAAAATTTCAGCGTTAAATTCATTTTATACAATTTATAGTGATTTTTGAAAGTTACTGCCTAGAACAGAGCATTCTGGGCAGATTGCACTAGTTTGAACTTCTAGCTTCTTAACTCATTCTAACAAGGTTCTAACATGGCAATTCAATTCACTTTCATGTTCTTACATGTCTACGTCAGTCTAATACACCAAGAAATATGCTTAAAACAGGGCATTATCATGTTGAACCCAATTTGATATATTTGATCAACATTGCAAAACCAATTTACCAATTAAGCAGTTCATTACCTAATTTAACTAGTCCAATTAGGTGCTTTCACATTTCCAGCAAGTTATCTATTCAGTTCAATCTTCATTTCATCTACCAACATGATCAAAACAGGGTTCTATATCCAATTTACACGTTTACACATTTTCTCTATCAAAACAGTCCCTAATCAAGACTATTTTTAACCATGTACACATTTCTCAAATTTCCAGCAACCATCTTGTAACACCGTAAATCCTAGCCTAGAAGTATTGAAATAAATTGATTAAGTTGAGAGCTTAATTGAATATAGAAATTAAGCAAAATTGATTAGTCACGGGTCTAATTGAATGAATGAAAGAACGAGTGACCAAATTAAGATGACCAACTTGTAAACTCTAGCAATTTCAAGGAATGCATGCTAAATTCATTGTTTCCCTTAATGCCCTCGATTAAGTTAATATTAAGGATTAATTAAGGGAAAGTTTAGACAATGCACAAATCCAATAACATGGATTAGATGTTGTCATCTTCTACATTATCCTAAGCTAGCCGAATAGAAGATAGAAAAAGAGAGAAAGAAAAGCTTGAGGGAGAAAGCTTGAATCCATGTCCTACAACCTTGATTTAGCATCAAATTAAGTCTAGATAGCTTAGTGATTAAGGTAATTACTTCTTCCTCTTGTAAATTTCATGTTTGAATTGAAATGGAAATGTGATTTGAAGTGGATAGATGCTGGAAAATGTGATGAACATGTTATAGATTGATTGAATGATTGTTTGATAATGTTCTTGGTTGTATTGATGAATTAGATGATTTCTTTATGTGTTAAGGTCATGCTATGTGCAATTAAAACCTGGAGATTGGCTGCTAGTAATCAATTGGCTAATGAAACTTATGTTGGAAAATTGAGAAAAATTAGCATGGTTCAAAACAGTTTAGATTAGGAGACTGTTTTGAATGAAAATTTGTGTAAGCATGCTAAATGAGCTTAAAACTCTGTTTTGAACATGCTGATAGGTAAAATGGAGATTTAGTTGAATTGGCAACTTGCTGGAAAAATGACTACACCTGATTGAACTAGTTAAATTAGGTAATGGACTGCCTAGTTGATGAATAGATGTGTAATTGTGATCAAATGGATTGAACTAGGTTCAACATGACTATGCCCGGTTTTGAGAACATTGTTAGGTGAATTATGATGGCCTAAATATGTACGAACATGAGTATGAATGAAATTGTCATGTTAGGACCTTGCTAGAATGAAATAAAGAATTAGAAATGCAACCTAGAGTAAGCTGCCCAGAATGCTCTATTCTGGGCAGTCACTTTGAAAATTCACCAAAAATTGCAGAGATCAAATTCAGGGCTGAAATTTTAATTACATGATCCTTATTATGTCTAACTTCATTAGGAGAAAACAGAACTGAAAATTGGTTCCTATACTGGAAACTGTAAATAGAAATAGCTGGACAGTGCAAACTGTCCAGGCAGTGTAAATGCCCTGTCTTTGAACAACAAACTGTATTAATTGGATAAGAAATAAAATGCAAGACTAATATGGTTTTAAATAAAATTTTGTTAGCTTTCCAACGGTATAAATTAATTTAAATTCCGACGTAGGAATTGAAAGATATGCATGTTTAAGCATGTAGTGTGCAAACTGCCCGGCAGCAGCACTTAAGCTAGTTAGAAACTGTTTTGTACACAGTTTTATTGGACTGTTTTGTAACAGTTTGGGATAAATGGATTTTGCCTAGCTTTGTTTATTGAAATTTTGGCTGAATTGTACTTGTATGAGCATAATCTTGCTGCCAAACTTGTGTATGATAACTACTAGTGATATTGCCTTGCTTGAATGGTCATACGAGACTTGTTTTAATATGCATTTGCTTGTATAATGTCTTAGAACCAGCTTTGAACTTGGAGGAAGGAGAAAAAGGAAATCATTCAAAGGCTAAGAACAAGGGAATAGCTATACAAGACAATTGCTAGTTTGCTTGGATTGTATTGTGAGTGTAGTTATCTTTAGGGTTAGGACTAGGTCCTAACCATTGCATCCTTGTTACATTCTTGTCATGATAATGAATCTAAGCATGAACTTGACTTAATAAGGGAAGGATGATTAAAGAAACACATGAAACATGATCCTAGTATTGTATACATGTCCATTCGAAATGCTTATGCGTGATTGGTGACAATTTGGATGCTTGTATGTGCTATGATGCAACATGATTGTATGCTAAAGACTTGTTTGAGATCTGATGTTATCTCATCTTGATGATATGGATCTTGAAACCACTTGACTTCTGAGCTAAGGCTCAATAGCCTAAGGGCTTAACATGAAATGATCTTGATTGACTTGAACTTGATAACTTGAATAAATGGTAATTCGAACAACCTTGGTAGCTAGTTAGATTAGGTAGAAAGGCATGCCTTAGAGTCTAGAGCTCATTGTGTACGGGTGGACCACGGTCCAGGGCTAAGGCCCCTATTTGGCGATAGACGGAGGGTACGTATGTGGTCTTTGGCGACAGTAGGAGGGTTCACCAACACTATGGTGCATATTGTAGCGACAGTTGGTTGGAGACTCGATTACCTATACAAACTAAGTACCAAGGGGGTTGTTTAATGAATTAACAAATGAAATAACAATTCAATTGTACATGATACTTGTCTTGAATGCCATGAAATCTATGTTACTTGATTTGAAAGTATGACTCCTTGGTTTCTTGTTTTGCAAGCATGATCCTTGATTTATGAATTATGACTCATTGATGCCTTTACATGTTGCTGGAATACTTGCTATCCTAGATAGGATAATCTTGATGCTTGGAAGATTATATAAGGTCACTCTTGATTTTTGAAAGACTAGCTAAGTCTACTTTAATGCTTGGAGGCCTTAGCTAGGTCTACACTTTATCTAAAGGACATGAATCATGAAATAACAAATTGGATAGACTAGTTACTACCTCACTAAGTACATTTTTGTACTTATCACCCTTGTTTCATTCTTCCCAACCTACAGGTTAAGGGGTTCAACATTGCTTGATCTTGAATCTTGATTCCTTGAGCAAGAAGCATCCTACAAAAGCTTGGTTAAAGTATGATTCCATACTTGTTTTGTATTATCCTAGAATGGTGGCACTAGATGTATCTAAGTAGCTTGAACATGCATTTTGAAAGATTGTATATAATGCTTGATGGCCTATCTATGTTATGTATATAGTTTAAGGTTTGTAATGAACTTAGATAACTTGTAATGGTTGAATGTTTTGCTGCGCATATGTTGATGATATGGAATGATCATATGATGATCTAATTGGCTATGATATAGTTGATAACCTTGTTATACTTTGTGTATGCTTGAAATGAATGTAGATTAAGATAAACCATGTTGTATGATCAACCATTTGAACGCTTCATGTCTAGTATGAAATTACCATGTTAATGTTTTGTGATTGTTTTGAGATATGGCCGAATGATTTCATGTGAGTATCTCATGTTTGTCGAATACATGGTAATAGAATAAGGTTGGAATGATCTAGTTTCATGCTTTGTATAAGTTTGGTGTAATTGGCCGAATGGTAATCTATTGAATAGACTTGAATTGAACTGGATACAAGCTATTAAAGGTTAGATAATTATGCTTAGTAAGTGAAGGAGTGAAATGACTAAATGTATACAAGATAAGGAACACCAAATTGTATTGGAAGCATGCAATACTATGTAGTTCAAATAGGATAGGTAACAATGTATAAGTGTTATAAAATGAGCCATGAAAGTAGCAACTTGAAATGTGAGCAAGAAAGAAATTAACCTAATGGTATTGTAAGTATAGCCGAATGCTATTGTAGACAAAGTCTCCCTAAAGGTCTCACCTTGGAAGAAAGTCCTTCAATTTGGAAGAAAAGGGAAACTCAGTCCCTGATTCATTGATCCATTCGAAATCACTGAAGGAATTGGACCAGTGGCCTATCATTAGCTCTCCCTGAAGAATTCGATAGAATCCACAATGTATTCCATGTATCTATGCTCAAAAGGTACAGATCAGATCCGTCCCATATTCTTGAACCAAAAGAAGTTGAATTGAATCCCGATTTGTCCTATGAAGAAGAGCATGTTTAGATTCTTGATTGGAAAGTAAGAAAGCTTAGGAACAAGATTGTTCCTCTTGTCAAGGTTTTGTGGAGAAACCACAATATAGAAGAGGCTACTTGGGAATCTAAAGAAATCATGAAGAAGAAATATCCCCATCTATTTGATTCAGGTAAATTCAAGGATGAATTTATTTTAAGGGGGGGAATTGTAACACCCTAAATCCTAGCCTAGAAGTATTGAAATAAATTGCTTAAGTTGATAGCTTAATAGAATCTAGATATTAAGCTAAATTGATTAGTCAAGGGTCTAATTGAATGAATGAAAGAACAAGTGACCACATTAAGATGACCAACTTGTAAACTCTAGCAATTTCAAGGAATGCATGCTAAATTCCTTGTTTCCCTTAATGCCCTTGATTAAGTTAATATTAAGGATTAATTAAGGGACATTTTAGACAATGCACAAATCCAATAACATGGATTATATGTTGTCATCTTCTCCATTTTCCTAAGCTAGCCGAATAGAAGAGGATAAAAGAGAGAAAAAGAGAGAAAGAAAAGCTTGAGGGAGAAAGCTTGAATCCATGTCCTACAACCTTGATTTAGCTTCAAATTAAGTTTGGATAGCTTAGTGATTAAGGTAATTACTTGTTCCTTTTGTAAATTTCATGTTTGAATTGAAATGGAAATGTGATTTGAAGTGGATAGATGCTGGAAAATGTGATGAACATGTTATAGATTGATTGAATGATTGTTTGATGATGTTCTTGGTTGTATTGATGAATTAGATGATTTATTAATGTCTTAAGGTCATCCTATGTGCAATTAGAACCTGGAGATTGGTTGCTAGTAATCAATTGGCTAATAAAACTTATGTTAATTGCTGCAAAATTGAGAAACATGAACATGGTTCAAAACAGTTTAGATTAGGGGACTGTTTTGATTGAAAATTTGTATAAGCATGCAAAATGAGTTTAAAACTCTGTTTTGAACATGCTGATAGGTAAAATGTAGATTTAATTGAGTAGGTAACTTGCTGGAAAAATGAATACACCTAATTGAACTAGTTAAATTAGGTAATGGACTGCCTAGTTGATGAATAGATGTGTAATTGTGATCAAATGGATTAAACTAGGTTCAACATGACTATGCCCTATTTTGAGAACATTGTTAGGTGAATTATGATGTCCTAAATATGTATGAACATGATTATGACTGAAATTGTCATGTTAGGACCATGCTAGAAAGAAATAAAGAACTAGAAATGCAACCTATAGTAAGCTGCCCAAAATGCTCTGTTTTGGGCAGTCACTTTGAAAATTCACCAAAATTTGCAGAGATCAAATTCAGGGCTGAAATTTTAATGACATGATCCTTAGTATGTCTAACTTTCATTAGGAAAAACAGAACTGAAAACTGGTTCCTATTCTGGAAACTGTAAATTGAAATAGCTGGACAGTGCAAACTGTCCAGGCAGTGTAAATGCCCTATCTTTGAACAATAAACTGTATTAATTGGATAAGAACTAAAATGCAAGACTATTATGGTTTTAAAGAAAATTTTGTTAGCTTTCCAACGGTATAAATTAATCAAAATTCAGAGGAATTGAAAGATATGCATGTTTAAATGATAAACTGCCCGGTTTTAGTTAGAAACTATTTTGTACACAGTTTTATTGGATTGTTTTGTAACAGTTTGGGATAAATGGATTTTGCCTAGCTTTGTTTATTGAAATGTTGGCTGAATTGTACTTATATGAGCATAATCTTGCTGCCAAACTTGTGTATGATAAGTACTAGTGATATTGCCTTGATTGAATGGTCAAATGAGACTTGTTTTAATATGCATTTGCTTGTATAATGTCTTAGAACCAGCTTTGAACTTGGAGGAAGGAGAAAAAGGAAATCATTCAAAGGCTAAGAACAAGGGAATAGCTATACAAGACAATTGCTAGCTTGCTTGGATTGTATTGTGAGTGTAGTTATCTTTAGGGTTAGGACTAGGTCCTAACCATTGCATTCTTGTTACATTCTTGTCATGATAATGAATCTAAGCATGAACTTGACTTAATAAGGGAAGGATGATTAAAGAAACACATGAAACATGATCCTAGTATTGTATACATGTCCATTCAAAATGCTTATGCATGATTGGTGATAGTTTGGATGCTTGTATGTGCTATGATGCAACATGATTGTATGCTAAAGACTTGTTTGAGATATGATGTTATCTCATCTTGATGAAATGGATCTTGAAACCACTTGACTTGTGAGCTAAGGCTCAATAGCCTAAGGTCTTAACATGAAATGATCTTGATTGACATGAACATGATCTTGAACTTGATAACTTGAATAAATGGTAATTCGAGCAACCTTGGTAGCTAGTTGGATTAGGTAGAAAGGCATGCCTTAGAGTCTAGAGCTCATTGTGTGCGGGTGGACTACGGTCCATGCCTAAGGCCCCTATTTGGCGACAGACGGAGGGTACATATGCGGTCTTTGGCGACAGTATGAGGGTTGACCAACACTACGGTGCATATTGTGGGGACAGTTGGTTGAAGACTCGATTACCTATACAAACTAAGTACCAATGGGGTTGTTTAATGAATTAACAAATGAACTAACAATTCAATTGTACATGATACTTGTCTTGAATGCCATGAAATGTATGTTACTTGATTTGAAAGTATGACTCCTTGGTTTCTTGTTTTGCAAGCATGATGCTTGATTTATTAATTATGACTCATTGATGCCTTTACATGTTGGCTGGAATACTTGCTATCCTAGATAGGATAATCTTGATGCTTGGAAGATTATATAAGGTCACTCTTGATTTTGAAAGACTAGCTAAGTCTACTTTAATGCTTGGAGGCCTTAGCTAGGTCTACACTTTATCTAAAGGACATGAATCATGAAATAACAAATTGGATAGACTAGTTACTACCTCACTAAGTACATTTTTGTACTTATCACCCTTGTTTCATTCTTCCCAACCTACAGGTTAAAGGGTTCAACATTGCTTGATCTTGAATCTTGATTCCTTGAGCAAGAAGCATCCTACAAAAGCTTGGTTAAAGTATGATTCCATACTTGTTTTGTATTATCCTAGAATGGTGGCACTAGATGTATCTAAGTAGCTTGAACATGCATTTTGAAAGATTGTATATAATGCTTGATGGCCTATCTATGTTATGTATATAGTTTAAGGTTTGTAATGAACTTAGATAACTTGTAATGGTTGAATGTTTTGCTGCGCATATGTTGATGATATGGAATGATCATATGATGATCTAATTGGCTATGATATAGTTGATAACCTTGTTATACTTTGTGTATGCTTGAAATGAATGTAGATTAAGATAAACCATGTTGTATGATCAACCATTTGAACGCTTCATGTCTAGTATGAAATTACCATGTTAATGTTTTGTGATTGTTTTTTGAGATATGGCTGAATGATTTCATGTGAGTATCTCATGTTTGTCGAATACATGGTAATAGAATAAGGTTGGAATGATCTAGTTTCATGCTTTGTATAAGTTTGGTGTAATTGGCCGAATGGTAATCTATTGAATAGACTTGAATTGAACTGGATACAAGCTATTAAAGGTTAGATAATTATGCTTAGTAAGTGAAGGAGTGAAATGACTAAATGTATACAAGATAAGGAACACCAAATTGTATTGGAAGCATGCAATACTATGTAGTTCAAATAGGATAGGTAACAATGTATAAGTGTTATAAAATGAGCCATGAAAGTAGCAACTTGAAATGTGAGCAAGAAAGAAATTAACCTAATGGTATTGTAAGTATAGCCGAATGCTATTGTAGACAAAGTCTCCCTAAAGGTCTCACCTTGGAAGAAAGTCCTTCAATTTGGAAGAAAAGGGAAACTCAGTCCCTGATTCATTGATCCATTCGAAATCACTGAAGGAATTGGACCAGTGGCCTATCATTAGCTCTCCCTGAAGAATTCGATAGAATCCACAATGTATTCCATGTATCTATGCTCAAAAGGTACAGATCAGATCCGTCCCATATTCTTGAACCAAAAGAAGTTGAATTGAATCCCGATTTGTCCTATGAAGAAGAGCATGTTTAGATTCTTGATTGGAAAGTAAGAAAGCTTAGGAACAAGATTGTTCCTCTTGTCAAGGTTTTGTGGAGAAACCACAATATAGAAGAGGCTACTTGGGAATCTAAAGAAATCATGAAGAAGAAATATCCCCATCTATTTGATTCAGTAAATTCAAGGATGAATTTATTTTAAGGGGGAATTGTAACACCCTAAATCCTAGCCTAGAAGTATTGAAATAAATTGCTTAAGTTGATAGCTTAATAGAATCTAGATATTAAGCTAAATTGATTAGTCAAGGGTCTAATTGAATGAATGAAAGAACAAGTGACCACATTAAGATGACCAACTTGTAAACTCTAGCAATTTCAAGGAATGCATGCTAAATTCCTTGTTTCCCTTAATGCCCTTGATTAAGTTAATATTAAGGATTAATTAAGGGACATTTTAGACAATGCACAAATCCAATAACATGGATTATATGTTGTCATCTTCTCCATTTTCCTAAGCTAGCCGAATAGAAGAGGATAAAAGAGAGAAAAAGAGAGAAAGAAAAGCTTGAGGGAGAAAGCTTGAATCCATGTACTACAACCTTGATTTAGCTTCAAATTAAGTTTGGATAGCTTAGTGATTAAGGTAATTACTTGTTCCTTTTGTAAATTTCATGTTTGAATTGAAATGGAAATGTGATTTGAAGTGGATAGATGCTGGAAAATGTGATGAACATGTTATAGATTGACTGAATGATTGTTTGATGATGTTCTTGGTTGTATTGATGAATTAGACGATTTATTAATGTCTTAAGGTCATCCTATGTGCAATTAGAACCTGGAGATTGGTTGCTAGTAATCAATTGGCTAATAAAACTTATGTGTAATTGCTGCAAAATTGAGAAACATGAACATGGTTCAAAACAGTTTAGATTAGGGGACTGTTTTGATTGAAAAATTGTATAAGCATGCAAAATGAGTTTAAAACTCTGTTTTGAACATGCTGATAGGTAAAATGTAGATTTAATTGAGTAGGTAACTTGCTGGAAAAATGAATACACCTAATTGAACTAGTTAAATTAGGTAATGGACTGCCTAGTTGATGAATAGATGTGTAATTGTGATCAAATGGATTAAACTAGGTTCAACATGACTATGCCCTATTTTGAGAACATTGTTAGGTGAATTATGATGTCCTAAATATGTATGAACATGATTATGACTGAAATTGTCATGTTAGGACCATGCTAGAAAGAAATAAAGAACTAGAAATGCAACCTATAGTAAGCTGCCCAAAATGCTCTGTTTTGGGCAGTCAATTTGAAAATTCACCAAAATTTGTAGAGATCAAATTCAGGGATGAAATTTTAATGACATGATCCTTAGTATGTCTACTTTCATTAGGAAAACACAGAACTGAAAACTGTGTCCTATTCTGGAAACTGTAAATTGAAATAGGTGGACAGTGCAAACTGTCCTGGCAGAGTAAATGCCCTATATTTGAACAATAAACTGTATTAAGTGGCTAAGAACTAAACTGCAAGACTATTATGGTCTTAAAGAAAATTTTGTTAGCTTTCCAACGGTATAAATTAATCAAAATTCAGACGTAGGAATTGAAAGATATGCCGGTTTTTAGAAACTATTTTGTACACAGTTTTATTGGATTGTTTTGTAACAGTTTGGGATAAATGGATTTCTGCCTAGCTTTGTTTATTGAAATGTTGGCTGAATTGTACTTATATGAGCATAATCTTGCTGCCAGAATTGTGTATGATAAGTACTAGTGATATTGCCTTGATTGAATGGTCAAATGAGACTTGTTTTAATATGCATTTGCTTGTATAATGTCTTAGAACCAGCTTTGAACTTGGAGGAAGGAGAAAAAGGAAATCATTCAAAGGCTAAGAACAAGGGAATAGCTATACAAGACAATTGCTAGTTTGCTTGGATTGTATTGTGAGTGTAGTTATCTTTAGGGTTAGGACTAGGTCCTAACCATTTCATTCTTGTACATTCTTGTCATGATAATGAATCCAAGCATGAACTTGACTTAATAAGGGGAGGATGATTAAAGAAACACATGAAACATGATCCTACTATTGTATACATGTCCATTCGAAATGCTTATGCATGATTGGTGATAGTTTGGATGCTTGTATGTGCTATGATGCAACATGATTGTATGCTAAAGACTTGTTTGAGATATGATGTTATCTCTTATTAATGATATGGATCTTGAAACCACTTGACTTGTGAGCTAAGGCTCAATAGACTAAGGGTTTAACATGAAATGATCTTGATTGACATGAACATGATCTTGAACTTGATAACTTGAATAAATGGTAATTCGAGCAACCTTGGTAGCTAGTTAGATTAGGAAGAAAGGCATGCCTTAGAGTCTAGAGCTAATTGTGTATGGGTGGACTACGGTCCATGCCTAAGGCCCCTATCTGGCGACATACGGAGGGGTACGTATGTGGTATTTGGCGACAGTAGGAGGGTTGACCAGCACTACGATGCATATTGTGGCGACAGTTGGTTGGAGGCTCGATTACCTATACAAACTAAATATCGATGGGGTTGTTTAATGAATTAACAAATGAAATAACAATTCAATTGTACATGATACTTGTCTTGAATGCCATGAAATGTATGTTACTTGATTTGAAAGTATGACTCCTTGGTGTCTTGTTTTGCAAGCATGATGCTTGATTTATTAATTTTGACTCATTGATTCCCTTACATGTTGGCCGCATACTTGCTATCCTAGATAGGATAATCTTGATGCTTGGAAGATTAGATAAGGTCACTCTTGATGTTTGAAAGACTAGCTAAGTCTACTTTAATGCTTGGAAGCCTTAGCTAGCTCTACACTTGATCTAAAGGACATGAATCATGAAATAACAAAATGGATAGACTAGTTACTACCTCACTAAGTACATTTTTGTACTTATCACTCTTGTTTCATTCTTCCCAACATACAGGATAAAGGATTCAACATTTCTTGATCTTGAAGCTTGATTCCTTGAGCAAGAAGCATCCTACACAAGCTTGGTTAAAGTATGATTCCATACTTGTTTTGTATTCTCCTAGAATGGTGGCACTAGATGTATCTAAGTAGCTTGAACATGCATTTGGAAAGATTGTATATAATGCTTGATGGCATATCTATGTTATGTATATAGTTTAAGGTTTGTAATGAACTTAGATAACTTGTAATCGTTGAATGTTTTGTTGCGCATATGTTGATAATATGGAATGATCATATGATGATCTAATTGGCTATGATATAGTTGATAACCTTGTTATGCTTTAGTGTATGCTTGAAATGAATGTAGATTAAGATGAACCATGTTGTATGATCAACCATTTGAATGCTTCATGTCTTGTATGAATTTACCATGTTGAAAGTAATGTTGTGTGATTGTTTTGAGATATGGCTGAATGATTTCATGTGATTATCTCTTGTTTGACGAATACATGGTAATAGAATAAGGTTGGAATGATCTAGTTTCAGGCTTTGTATAAGTTTGGTGTGATTGGCTGAATGATAATCTATTGAATAGACTTGAATGGAACTAGATACAAGCTATTGAAGGTTAGATAATTATACTTAGTAAGTGAAGGAGTGAAATAACTAAATGTAGACAAGATAAGGAACACCAAATTGTATTGGAAGCATGTAATACTAAGTAGTTCAAATATGATAGGTAACAATGTATCAGTGTTATAAAATGAGCCATGAAAGTAGTAACTTGAAATGTAAGCAAGAAAGAAATTCATCTTATGGTATTGTAGGTATAGCAGAATGCTTAGGATGAAATTTGAAGTTACGTTTGATATTACTTGCATGAAAAGAAATGCATGAATGGTTGCTTATGCCTTGTTTGAATGCTTGCTCCCTCCTTGCTTGCTTAGTTCGAATGTTAGGATGATTTAGGAATCAAATGTGCTTTGCTTATATCTTAAGGAAGCATGAATGTTAGATTTCTTGTATAGTTTGAATGCCTTGCCATGTCTTGTATTTCTTCTTGCTTGCTTGCTAAGTATCGCTCCTAAATCGAGTTACTATTAACCCGGGTAGGGGTGTTAGACATCTATATTTCTTTTATCAATTTGGCTACTAGTATCCACAATCTCATGTTCAAATTGAAGCTAGCATGATCCTAACATACATGGCAATCATCCAATTCAATTTATACAACTAAGACATCATCAACCACTCATTCAACCATTCTATAACAAGTTTGAATTAAGCATTATACCTTCTCCAAGCTAAATTTGATCAAGGTTGAATCAAGAAGCTTGAATTTGAAGGTGTTGCACGAAGATTTTCTCTCCCCTTTTCTCTCTCAATAATCGACCAAGGTGGATAATAATGGGAGGAATATGACAATATGTTTGTTCATCTTTCTTCCTTGGCCATGAGTCACCATCCAATTTGGCACATGTTCTCTTTTAATGAGAACATATCTCAAGGCCTTGGTTTAATTTCAATTTTACACGCAATCTATAGAATTTTGCATGTTCACATTTCTACCCTTTTATTTATGCCTTCTAGTTTTAATTTCAATTCAATTTGGTTCTAATTTAACTTATTTGATCCTAAGGATGGCCAATGTTCATTATTCTTTAAATTGATTAACTTATGAATTCAATTAGCCTATAGTTTAGATTGTGTTAACATTTCTAGGCCAATTTTTAGGGTGTTACATGTTTTTCTGCATATATACTCATTCATACATGTCTAGGTCAGTCCAATTATGTGTCCAACCTATAAAAACAAGGCAATTGAGCAACATTTTCAATTTGATTCATTAGGACATCAATTCACTAGAATTTTCAGCATCTACAATTTCAATTCACATATCAATCATCCATTCTAATCATCATCCAAATTTTCCAGCATCTAGCATAGCATTTCACCATCAATTTGGCCATTGACAACATCAATTTCATGGATTAATCAATCAATTGAACTTCTTAACTAGTTCATAGCATCAATTCACTAACCATTCATCAAATTCATGTAATTCAAGCAAGAACCCTAAATCTACATGCATCATTTGAATCTATAACACATTAAGGAAGAGATTTTACCTTCCTATCAGGATTATATGAATGTTAGAAACTCAAATTTCACCAAAATTCAAGCTTGAATCAATGAATTATGGATTTTTCTCACTCAACCCCTTTTCTCTCTTCTTTCTTCCTTTATTCAGCCACAATGAGAAAGATGATGATAATTCATCAATTAATTCCTCCCGTAAATGACTAATTCATCCTTAATTATCCACTAATTAATGACATGTGTATGGACATTTTAGGAATATGAGAATTTTGGATGCAGTCCTTCAATTTGTCACTTGTTTCGGTTTGGTCACTTATAAATTAGGTTATCACTTTTTCAATTATAACATTCTAGTCCTTAATAACTAGACTTAGCACCTTACTTTCAATTAATTAGGGATTAATGAAAGCATTGTAGTAACTTCTTTTATACTAGTTTTGAGGATATTACAACTACCATGATGTCTTATGTCTATTTGGATGATAAATATATATATATATATATATGAACATGCCTAATAACATGTGTTAACCTTAAATAGGAAACATAGTTCACGTGATTAGATTAATGGCCAAATTAAGCAAATTAAGCAATTGATAAGTATGTCATCGTTACATGCGATGTGTTAGCATGCGAAAGATATGTAAATGGATATAATTTGTGTAAGTATGGAATAACTTTGATCTTAGTATATGATAGTAATTAACTCTTTTGTATCTATGGTTTCTAATGCCTCATGATTGCTTGTCTTTTAAGCTATGAAAAATGCATAGTGTGAATTATTGTATTGGTTAGGTTATGTTAGATTCATTGTACGAAGTCTGGTTTCCCCGGGTTATAAGTCTGATTGTGATACATGAACCTTAAATGGTAATCTAGGTTAATAAGTTTGAAATATTTCTCTTAATTACTTCAACACGTATCCCTCTTGTAATTGTTCTAAGGTGTAAAAATATAGCTCAAGATTAGGGGTCAAGTTATTGATGAATGTTGAAAGTTGTATATACCTGATTCAAGGATGAGGTTAGTTTTTTTAGACAACCAAAATGTTTTAAATCACCCTGATTTCTGGTTGCTTGCTTGTTGTGAAGAGTTTAGCATTGTATGTTTGTTTCTTAACACTACCTAATTCGGTTTATTCCTAAGCTGGGTTAGGGGTGTTACAAATATATTGTTTAAATATGATATAATTGTCATTAAGCATGACTCATTGCAATATTATCAATAAGTTATGACTTGGAATGCATATCATCATTATTGATATTGTCTATGACTGCCTCACTAGGTAAAGTTTGAGATCGGGGAAGTTTAAGGTTTTTGGCAAGCACAACAATCATAGAGTAATGTTTATCGACCTTACAAACTCCTAGTATGGAGGAAAAGTAGTTAGACTAATCACTTTTACCAATTTTGTTGTGGGTATGTTGCATATGGTATGTATAAACTTTTAAGGCATAAAATGAGATTTTGAACTTGGCTAAAACTGCTAAAATATGCATGTTAGGCCTAAAAAGGTAAAATCCTAGTAAATGGATTCATATAGCTATGAAATTTAGCATGATAGTAGATTATGACTTTATAAATTCACATATAAAATTTAATAGGATTTGGGTATCGTTTGACAGGTCAAATTGATCAAAAACCATGCTAAAAATGTAACACTCTCAACTGGCTTAGGAGATAAGCCGAGCTAATAATCATTACAAGCAAACAAATCATGGCATTTATCATTCAAAGAATGAGTACATAATGGCCAATACACAAGGATAAATTTATAAATAGATCAAGAAAGATTAAGACCTTTTTTTAAAAATAAATTAACATACTGAATTTGAGTTATTATCAAATTAATTATAACCTAGCTTATAGACATTTTATTACCTCATTAACATGTTGATATAGCTACTTGGGTGACATACCATTTAAATGTTAGCAAAATAAATGTGATCTAAATATCAAGCAATCCACTAGACTTTGCTAGCATACTAGTTTCTATTCTAACATCGTTTATAATGTGCAACTTAGCTTATCATGTTACGTGCTTCATTTAAACATCATATAAAGATTCAAATAATACAATTAATCCAAGCTACTCAACCTAATGGTTATCAATTTAACATGATAAGATTCTTCTATGTACATAACATACAATAGACCACCTTAGAATCATATAAGTATTTAAACATGGACATGAGTTTCATTCGGACTTACTTAATTTCCATACTCAAGCATCCATGATCTTAAATCATTGGTTTCAAACACTTAAACCAATATTCAAACCATCCAATTTCAATCGTAGTCTCATTTGTGTAGAAACATCTTGGGTGCGCTCATAATCATATCACCTATTTGCTTTACAAGACTAACAATGTAACACCCCCTACCCCGGGCTAGTAGCAAACCGGCTCGGGAGCGTTACCAAGCATGGACAAGGACAAGGCTAGCAAACAATACATGAATAAACAAGGCAAGCAAGCAATACAAGCAAGGATACGGCAAGGATTGATAACTCATCCTTATTAGATGAGTTACTTAACTAACAAGCAACCAAGCATTTATTACTTAACATGCAAGTAATTTCACATTTTGCTTTCAAGTTCATCCTAAAGCATTCGAATAAGCTACTAAATTATTTCCTTTCATGCTTTCATTACAAGTTACTACTTTCATGAATCAATTAAGTTCATCTTATACCTTAGTGATTTGAATAACCCTAGGGTGTAACATGCTTCCATTTCTTTTCAATGATCCTTAGACTCTTACATGTAGATCTTATACCTAAATTACTAACATGATTCTTGAACATTCAATTTGCATGTAACTAGCTTCCATTCAAGTCATACTCTATGCCTAACCATTCGACAATCAACTATACAAACATACATAACACTTACAACAAGGTATGATCATACACATGTGACCAAATGATTTCCAAGGCAATCGAATGGAAGGCAAGCAAGCATGGTTCGATTCATAGTACTTTCAATCCAAGCATACACGTATACATTAAGCAAGGCAATCGATTGTTCCAAAGAAAAATATATCAACACTTGATCATTTCAATGTATATTCAATATATGCGCAGCAAAAACACCATCCATTACATAAATTTCAAGTTCAATAAATGTTTCATATTGACATCCAAGACCATGACATAGTAGGCCCATACAAGAACTATATATACAAGTTTCAAGTATTCCAAAATGCATGATCATGATAAACTATATACAATCTAGTGCCACCAATCTAGGAGATATACAAAACAAGTATGAAATCGTACTTAGAAAATGCTTGTGTGACTTGCTTCTAGCTCAAGAAATCAGGCTTCAAGATCAAGCAACACTCGTATCCTTTATCCTGTAGTTGGGAAGAATGAAAACGAGAGTGATAAGTACAAGAATGTACTTAGTGAGGTAGTAACTAGTTCTAACCATTTGTTATGTCAAGTTATGTGTCAATTTAACAAGAATGAACCTAGCTAAGGTTTTCAAGCATTAGAGTAATCCTAGCTAAGGATTTCAAGCAATAGAATAATCCTAATTAAGGATTCAAGCATTCGGCTAGCATATGGTTACAAGAAACAAAAAAATCATACTTGATGTTTTCATATCAATAATTAAACACATCATGCTTACAAAACAAGTAATCAAGTAAGTCATACTTACATGACAAGTAACATACAATTCATGGCTTTCAAGACAAGTCACATGTGTTTTAAGATTGTTATTACATTTGTTGTCAATTAAACAACCCCCTTTGTACTTAGTTTGTATAAATAATCGAGTCTCCAACCAATTGTTGCCACAAGATGCACCATAGTCCTGGTCAACCCTCCTACTGTTGCCAAAGACCACATATGTACCCTCCGTCTGTCGCCAAATAGGGGCCTTATCCCTGAACCGTAGTCCACCCTAACACAATGAGATCTATACTCTAAGGCATACCCTTCTACCTTGTCCAACAAGCCACCAAGGTTGTTCGATTTACCATTTATTCAAGTGTTCCAAGATCAAGATTATGTCAAACAAGTTCATTTCATATTAAGCTCTTAGGCCATTTGAGCCATAACTCACATATCATATAGTTCTCATGTTTCATTTCATCAAGATGAGATGATATCTCAAGCACGTTCTTTAGCATTCGATCCCATGCATCGTGACACATACAAGCACCAATGTACCATTTAAACATGCTTAGCATTCGAATAAAACATGTACTCAAGATGTGATCAAATTTCATGCATTACAATTCATTCTTCCCTTATTAGGTCAAGTCCTTATTAGGTTCATTTAAGCATTTCAAGAATGTAAACAAGCATGAATTGGTTAGGACCTAGTCCTAACCCTAGAGATAGCTACACTCACAATACTCCAAGCTTAGCTAGTCTTGGATCCACACTCCTTTGTTCTTATCTTTATATTGTTCCAATCTTTCCTCTTCCACCAAGTTCAATCCTGGTTCTAACACATTACAAGCAAACATAAATCAAAACAAGTTCACAAAATCATTCAATCAAGGCAAGGTTACAAGTATACAACATTCACAATTTGGCAGGATGTCCATATACATTCTCCACTACACTTAACTACACTTATCTATATTATAGTTCATGTAAAACATGGAAGAATCAATGTCCTAAAATTGTTTACATAACAATTTACAAATTGCCACAAAACAGTGTACTATACTGCTGCTGCCAGTCAGCTTGCACTCTATTCACTTAATCATGCATATTTTTCATTTCGTATGTTAGAATTTCAATTGGTTGACACCGTTGGAAAGCTAACGTAATTGTATTTATAACCATATAAGGCTTGCATTTTAGTTCTTTGCCACAGTTTTAACTTAAAGATAGGGTAATTTGCTACACTGGACAGTTTGCACTGTCCCTAGTGTTTCTTCTCTACATTGCATTCTACAATCCAGAATTAAGTTCTGTTTTCTTATAATGAATTTAGACATATCAAGGCATTTTCCATAAAAAAAATTCAGCCTTAAATTCATTTTATACAATTTATGGTGATTTTTTCAAAGTTACTGCCCAAAATAGAGCATTCTGGGCATATTACACTAGGTTCAGTTTCTAGCTTCTTAACTCATTTTAACAAGGTTCTAACATGGCAATTCAATTCATTTTCATGTTCTTAATTGTATAGGTCAATTTAATTCACCTTTCAATGAGCTTAAAATAGGGCATTATCATGTTGAACCCAATTTGATCTATTTTATCAACATTGCACATCCAATTTACCAATTGAGCAGTCAATTACCTAATTTAACTAATCCAATTAGGTGCTTTCACATTTCCAGCAACTTATTTACTCAAATCAATCCTCAATTCATCTATCAACGTGATCAATTTAGAGCATTAGATTCAATTGGCATGACTAAACACTTTCTCTATCAAAACAGTCCCAAATTCATCACTGGTTTCAGCTATATACATTGTCCTTATCAAATTGGCTACTAGCATTCAAAATTTCAAGTTCAATTGGAAGCTAGCATGTCCCTAACATACATAACAATCATCCAAGTCAATCTAAACAACAAAGACATCATCAATTTAAGATTCATCTTTCCTCAAGGTTAAATTTAATCAAGGCTAAATCAAGAAGCTTGAATTTAAAGGTGATCAATGATGCATTTCTCTCCCCTTTCTCTCTCTACCAATCGGCCATGGAGCATAATGGGAGGAAGAGGATGACAATATTTGTGTT
This sequence comes from Hibiscus mutabilis, assembly GCA_019671005.1. NCBI lineage: Eukaryota > Viridiplantae > Streptophyta > Magnoliopsida > Malvales > Malvaceae > Hibiscus > Hibiscus mutabilis. The sequence goes on from CM033712.1 coordinate 29,786,218, forward strand.
CATCTTTCCTCAAGGTTGTCGTGAGTCATCCTCAATTGGCACATGTTCTCATCAATTGAGAACATTTGTCAAGGCCCTTAATCTTAATCCCATTTGCATGCAAGCTCTAGAGTTTTGCATGTTCACATTTCCATCCTTCCATTTGTGCCTTCTAGTTTTAATTTCAATTCAATTTGGTTCTAATTTCACCTATTTGATCTTAAGGATAGATAATGTTCATTCTTCTTTAAATTGATTAGCTTATGTATTCAATTAGCCTATAGTTTAGATTGTGGTAATTTTCCTAGGCCAATTTTAGGGTGTTACAAACAAACCAAGTATTCTAGCTTCACTATCTTATCCAGATCTAACACGTGATACAAGATACATATAAGAATGCATACACACATCACATGCTAATTCTAACTACTAGTTCAAAGAGCAAGCAGTCATAAGACATATAAAAGGCCCATTACAAAACTTCGAATACTTATAAAGCTCATATATACATATATGGTTGAAAGATGCTCTAAATGCACAGTGCATACATATCAACTATGTGCCACCATCTATGAGTACTTAAGAAATTACAAACGTACTTCTTGACGCTTGTGATCTCGTCCAAGCTTATGTGATAATCGAAGCAGATTCGATCCTGAAATGTGATGATAGGATAGTAAGTAAACACTTAGTGAGGTAGCTTAAAGCCACTACAGCATAGAACAATAATCCACCCTTTCACTTAGATTTATTAATTATGTACATATAATTCTAAGCTTGGACAAGAAATCAACCATTCTAGGACAAGACATTCAATCAACAATTACACTTATACATGGGTAATTTGAACTAGGCATGCTCATACATATACACATGGATATTTGGGTAGAGCATAACATGTACATATACACATGGATTCTTAAGCAAGGCATTTTCACATTTCCACAAGGATGTTTGAATACAACACATATACATAGATATACGTATGAATATTTGAACAAGCACATCTATTCACTCATTTGGATATTCAATAAAGACATTACTTACTATGCTAGACATTGCCATGATTCATTAGTTAACTTATAAACTTTCTTGGCTTCTTTTAACATAATCTTGTCATTCAAACACTCAATTTCTCTTATATTTATTTTATTTAAAACATCCACCGTGCCATTAATTCATGAGTATACACTTATATATACAAAAACAGACAAAAATGTACTTATATATATACTTATCTCAAATAATCCTTAATTCATGTGTATACGATTATTCATTCAAAATGTTCCACAACGTGCTTGAATTTATTCAGAACAGCCCACTAATCATGTATATACAATTTTACATGTTCCAAATCAGTCCCAATTATACTTGTTTACATACCAAACAGCCTACAATTCAAAAGCATATTTATATATGTTCAAAACAGTCCCAAATATACTTGTTTACATATCAAACAATCCCCAAATTCATGTACATACTTGTATATGATCAAAACAATCCAAACATGTTTGTTAATCTGCCAAATAGTCCCCAAATTCATGTACATACTTGTATATGATCAAAACAGTTCAAACATGTTTGTTTATATGCCAAACAGTCCCCAAATTCATGTGCATACTTGTATATGATCAAAATAGTCCAAACATGCTCTTAAGTTCATACAAATCATATATGTGTTAAGATATTCGAGCAATGCATGATTATATATATACATACAGGTACATAAGCAAAGCATTTTCTTAATTATATACACAAGAGTGTTCAATTAGATCATATACACACATAAGCATTCAACTTATCATATCTATTCACCCAAAAAGATAGCCAATAATCAATAGGAAATATATTACTTGCTATGCAAAACGTTACAATAATCCATTGATTTAACTTATGAACTTTCTCGGTTCCTTTTTAATATAGCCAATTTGTATATAGGTTACTCTACACTAAAGTTATCAACATAGTATATAGTCACGTGAGTGTCTTGACAATTAAGATATCAACATGGCTTATTACAATCATGAGTTTCTTGTCATTTAAGACATTAACATAACATATCATATTCATTAGTTATTAGGCACATAAGGCATCAAATATAACATAGAAAAGGCATGTACTATTTGTCTCATAAGTTGTTAAGACAATTTATTAGGTAGAACATGCAAATTTCATTGTTTGTCGTTAACATAGCCTTGAGAATCAAGAAAAAGCCTAGGTACTCGAATCCCCAACCAACTGTGGCCAACAAAAAGGTACTCATAGTACCGGTCAATTCCTCCTACTGTCCCCAAGTGACCATAAAAACTTCCCTCCTACTATCGCCAATTAAGGATCGTAGTCCAGGACCATAGTCCACCCCAAACATGAGCTCTATGGAATCTATATGTGTATTCATGTAATCATGTACATGTTGTAATCTTATCATAGCAGAAACGGATGAGCATTGCTCCTTATCAGAATATCGGATCACATTTCATATTACTAAACTTATGATGCGCATGAATACACATATAGATTCCATCATGCTCACAGTTTTAAGGTTATTTAACCAATAGGTCGTATCTTCATTTTCTTCTAGATTTAACTTGCACATAAATACAACCACAAGTTCAATCCTCAATTCAAACATACCTTTTTATCAAACATTTGCTTAGCATATCATACTTTAACCAACATTCACTTACCATAGATCCAAGCTTAGCTTAAGCATTGTCTAACACAAGCATAAGAAAATGTAATTAAATTGATAAGGTGCTCAGAAAGGCTTTTAACCTATCCGGATACTTTAAACTACAATCACCTTTGATCTCGAAGTTACAGGATACCTGAATCCTTAATCATATCTTGCTACTTATCCAAATCCTTTCTTAGATCCTTCTTGGTATAACAATTTACAAGAGGTATAATGTGTATATTAGAACCATAATTATCAACAAATCATTTGCAAGGCCACTCTAATTTTCATGTAACACAAACATGGAAACACAAGGCAGCTCATAACAATCCTAGATGTGAAGACAATCCCTAATCACATGTTCACAAACAAGTGTGCAAAAACAGTCCACAATCATTCATGTTCACACAAAAACAGGGTAGTTAATTTATATACATTTTTACACATCAAAAACAATCCACTATTTGCTCCAAATTATCCAAAACAGTCCATTAATCACATACATATTGAAAATTTCCATTTACCTATTTCGCATACTTATGTGCATCAAAACAATTCTCCAACATGATTATATACATACAAAGCAGTTCAATTATTCTCACAATTGTCCAGAACAGCCCTAAACTCATAAGCACACAATTATTTATGCTTAAAACAGCCCATAATATTCACAACTTCCAAAACCAGTCCCTAATTCCTAGATATACAACTATGTGTACACACAACAGTCCCAAATGTTTTCATAGGTGCAGGGCAGCCCTTAACATCATTGTTTTCAATCAAAACAATCCTCAATTACATCCTTAAATATTTCCCATGTTTTAATTATTCAAAACTGTCCTCTAATTTTATAAAAACATGCAAAACAATCCCTAAATTACTACACAAATAGTCCCCTGTTGTAAGTGCATCAAAACAGTCCTTCACGTGTTTAAATTTATACAAAGCAGCCCTCGATTATTTTTTTCCTATCAAAACGTATAAACACAATATAACTTCAATTACAACCTATACAAGCATTAGAGACCCATTCGAAAGTTCAACTCATCTTAACCAATTTAATCAATTCACTAGTTTCATGCTCAACTAGTTTAGTGTCATGATCATGTTGTAGGGTTACAAAGCATGTCAATTAAATCATATATAAACATCCTAATAGATAAGAATTTCATAGAATAAGCTTAATCCTTCTACAATTCTAACAACATGGTAGTTCATGAAAGTTTGCAAATTAAAACTCTAGTACGCTTCAAATTAAAGGATCAAAAAGAGATGCTTACTTCCTCTTTGACACACAAACAATAATTCAAGAGAAAAATCATCAAACCAAGTTCAAAATGCAAGCCTCCATGGATGTTCTCTCTCTTTCTAATGGAACAGCCTAAAGGGGAGGAAGAAGAAAGTGATAGCCAAAATCCCCCCTTGGCCAAGCTTTCTCCCTCTCCCCTTTCCACATTTAATCACAAGGGCTTGACACACGTTCAAGACCCATATTTACTTTGACTTTATATGCAAACCTCCAAACAATCACATCTTTTAGTTTAGCCCTTCTATTTTAGCTATCAAAAGTTTTATTTTTTTTTCTAATAGGTCCTTATTTCATTTAATTAATTAATCAAAAGCCACTAAAAACAATTTATTTCACACTATATATTCTAATTACTTCCAAGCCATGTTTTGGGGTGTTACAAAAAATGACATTGTAAAGCAGGGAGTATCGATATGGGTTGTGGCGTATTGATACATGAATGCATTATTGGTCATAGGCGTATAGGCGTACCAATACTGCTAAGGGAGTATCGGAACAAAAATTCAACACTGAAATTCCGTTAATAAAAAGGTTTCGGTATGGCTTCATGGTGTACCGATACCTGCCTCCCTGTGCTGATACAGTTAAGGCTGTACTGATACAAGAATTCGTTATTGGAAATTTTAGATCTTTAAAATGGTCACCGCGTACTGATACGGATAGACTCATACTAATACGTGTTTACCAATCTTAACAATATTATCGGTCTTGACATTGGCATACCAATACAGCGTCATTAAGTACCGGTACCGATACAGGCAAGTTTTGAAAAATTACAGAATGATCACTAACTAATAATTGGTTTAATTGACTAAGAAAGTGACCTCTGAGTGGGATGAAAACTTGTACATCCGCTGATTATAGGCTTAATTTCATATTGATAAATTTTAATTCCAAAAAGAACCCCTAAAATACTGAATTTACAATATAGTCTCTAGAACTTGTAAAAGTTTAAAATTGGTCCTAAAGCGTCGATCATAGTACCGAAATGAATTACGGTCCCCTTTTATTAACAAGGTCATCAATTTACCGATCATTGATTAAATTGTTGTACCGTTTACTGTTTCGTTCATTGTAACATACTCCGACCCGATTCTCTATCAGGCCGGGAAGGGGTGTTACATTTGTGTTATCAAAGCTAGAGTATAGTCGATTCTAGGACTAAACGAACTCTTTTGTATTGTTGTTGCATTACATATGTCACCTAGGAGTTATTTATTGTGTGTATTGTGACTTGCTGACTAACCCGATCTCTTTTCTTTATATAATAAATATGTCTGACTCTAACGAATCTCATATAGGTGAGCCTGTCACCGGCTCCTCGACTTATGTCGAGGAGATAAGGAGGGAGACTCTTTAAGTCTATAACACACTTGATATGAATCATTAAACCTTGAATTATCAAGGTAGATTGTTGAGCTTAAAGAATTACTAATGACACAACTAGAATATATGAACAATCCTTGGCTTCATCGAAGCCTAAAAAAGTTGTACCGCCCTCTTTGGCTATAATTTCAACATCTTAAACCCTTATTGCCTAGTCTGCCCAATAATGGACTTACACACTCACTGACAGGGTAAATGATAACCTTGAACTTGTTAGGTATTGGTTATTAAATCATTGTATTTGCTACCATTGAATCATCGCAAGGCTATACCGAGCATCAATATTGTATTATCGAGTCATCATATTTGACCATGCTATGGAAGTTACATAGAGAAGTTCTAAGGGTTAAAGGACCCTCACAACTTGAAAAATGTCGAGATAATTATCGTCTTCCACTATCATATCAAAAAGGGGGCAATAAAGTCCTAAAAAATGTGTATTCACAGTCTTCTCCCCTTTACAATATTGCAAGGTTACCAGCTATGTCCTAGACCATTTTTTGAATGACTTATAGTACCGAGGGTTCGAGTCAAGAATTTTAATACTCATATGTACCTATTACAAAAGGAGGGTGATTCAAACAATATCACAAGTACCATTGAATTACACTCCTATCTTGATTATGCATTGATGAACTAGGACAATCACACCTCTAGTAATAGTATTTTGATCACCGTAAACAGTCCATCAGGTGATTGTGTGACCATAAGTCTCGTATGCAAGGATTGTCGCTTAATGATTCAAGGGATTCCAATTCCGGCCAATCTTTAACACCTTAAAATTGGCCTAGAAATGTTATCACAATCTAAACTATAGGCTAATTGAATTCATAAGTTAATCAATTTAAAGAAGAAAGAACATTGGCCATCCTTAAGATCAAATAAGTGAAATTAGAACCAAATTGAATTGAAATTAAAACTAGAAGGCATAAATAAAAGGATGGAAATGTGAACATGAAAAACACTAGATTTTGCATGCAAATGGGATTAAGATTAAGGGCTTTGACACATGTTCTCAAATGAAGAGAACATGTGCCAATTGAGCTTGACTCAAAGCAGCTTGAGGGAAGATGAACAAAGAAATATTGTCATCTTCATCCCATTATCCTCCATGGTCGATTGGTAGAGAGAAAAAGGGGAGAGAAACCTTCAAATTTAAGCTTTTTGATTGAGCCTTGATCAAATTTAGCTTGGAGAAGGTATAATGCTTGATTCAAACTTGTTATAGAATGTTTGAATGAGTAATTGATGATGTTCTTGTTGTATAAATTGAATTGGATGATTGTTATGTGTGTTAGGAGCATGTTAGCTTCAATTTGAACTTGAAATTGTGGATACTAGTAGCCAAATTGATAAAGGAAATATATATGGTTGCTGGAAATTTGAGAAATGTGTATATGGTTGAAAACAGTTTGATTAGGGACTGTTTTGGATAGTGAAAATGTTTAAACATGTCAATTGAACATAGAACCCTGTTTTGATCATGTTGGTAGGTGAAATGAAGATTGAATTGAATAGATAACTTGCTGGAAATGTGAAAGCACCTAATTGGACTAGTTAAATTTGGTAATGAACTGCTCAATTGGTAAATTGAATGTGCAATGTTGATCAAATAGATTAAATTGGGTTCAACATGATAATACCCTGTTTTAAGCTCATTTCTAGGTGAATTAGAATGACCTAGACATGTAATAAATTGATAATGAATTGAATTGCCATGTTAGAACCTTGCTTAGGTGAGTTAAGAAGCTAGAAACTCAACCTAGTGTAATCTGCCCAGAATGCTCTGTTCTGGGCAGTAACTTTGAAAAATCACTATAAATTGTATAAAATGAATTTATGGCTGATATTTTTATGGACAACACCTTTATATGTCTAAATTCATTAGGAGAAACAGAACTGAATTATGGGTTGTATAATGAAATGTAGAGAAGAAACACTAGGGACAGTGCAAACTATCCAGTGTAACAAATTACCCTGTCTTTAAACTAAAAACTGTATTAATTGGCAAAGAACTAAAATGCAATCCCTATATGGATATAAATACAATTACGTTAGCTTTCCAACGGTGTAAACCAATTGAAATTCCAACGTACGGAATGAAAGTTATGCATGTTTAAGTGAATAGAGTGCAAGCTGCCTGGCAGCAGCAATATAGGTAATTGTCACTGTTTTGTGGCAATTTGTAAACTGTTTTGTCAACAGTTTTAGGACATTGATTCTACCTTGTTTTACATGAACTAAAGTATAGATAAGTGTAGTTAACTGTAATGGAGAATGTATATGAGCATTCTGCCAGATTTGTGTATTGTATGTGCTTGTAACATTGCCTTGATTGAATGATCATATGATCTTGTTTTGACATGTAATTGTTGTGTAATGTGATAGAACCAGTAGTAAACTTGGTGGAAGAGGATATAGTGGATCATCCTAAAGCCAAGAATAAAGGAGTGTGGATCCAAGACTAGCTAAGCCTGGAGTATTGTGAGTGTAGTTATATCCAGGGTCAGGACTAGGTCCTAACCAATGCATACTTGCTTACACTCTTGAAATGCTTAAATGAACCTAATTATGGACTTGACTTAATAAGGGAAGAATGACTAGTAATGCTTGAAGTTTGATCACATCTTGAATACATGTTTTATTTGAATGCTAAGCATGTTTAAATTGTACATTGGTGCTTGTATGTGACATGATGCACGTGATCAAATGCTAAAGAACTTGCTTGAGATATCATCTCATCTTGATGAAATGAAACATGAAAACCACATGATATGTGAGCTATGGCTCAATGGCCTAAGGGCCTAATATGAAATGAACTTGCTTGACATGAACTTGATCTTGAAACACTTGAATAAATGGTAAATCGAACAACCTTGGTAGCTAGTTGGACTAGGTAGAAGGGCATGCCTTAGAGTATAGAGCTCATTGTGTCAGGGTGGACTACGGTCCAGGGCTAAGGCCCCTATTTGGCGACAAACGGAGGGTATGTATGTCATCTTTGGCGACAGTAGGAGGGTTGACCAGCACTACGGTGCATCTTGTGGCGACAGTTGGTTGGAGACTCAATTACCTATACAAACTAAGTACCAAGGGGGTTGTTTAATTGATAGCAAATGTAATAACAATCCAATAACATATTTTACTTGGCTTGAAGGCTATATATTGAATATGACTTGTCTTGAAAGCCATGTATTGTATGCTACTTGTCATGTAAGCATGACTTAACTTGATTACTTGTTTTGAAAGCATGATGTGCTTGATTCTTGATATGAAAACATGAAGTATGATTCCATGATCTTGTTCCTTGATAGCCGAATGCTTGAAAGCCTTAGCTAGGATTATCTTAATGCTTGAAATCCTTAGCTAAGACTATACTTGATTAAATAACACAAAACTTGACATAACAAATGGTTAGATTTAGTTACTACCTCACTAAGTACATTCTTGTACTTGTCACTCTCGTTTTCATTCTTCCCAACTACAGGATAAAGGATACGAGTGTTGCTTGTTCTTGAAGCCTGTTACCTTGAGCTAGAAGCAAGTCACACAAGCTTTGCCTAAGTATGGTTTCATACTTGTTTTGTATATCTCCTAGAATGGTGGCACTAGAATGTATATAGTTAGCTTAATCATGCATTTGGTATTTGTATATATTGTTCTAGTATGGGTGTACTATGTCATGATCTTGGATGACATTATAAAACATGCAATGAACTTAAAAGTACTTGTAATGTAAATTATGTTGTTGCACTTAAGATGATAGATTGAAATGATCTAATGTTTGATCTAGTTTACCTTGGAATATTCGAATGCTTTGTTATGTACATATCTTGCTTGAATTGAATATAGGATGATCGAACCATGCTTGCTAGTATTCCAATCGAATGCCTTGGGAACTATATGGACACTTGTGTGTGTATATACCTTGATGTATTTGTTTTGGTATTAGCATGATGATGGCAGAATGGTTAGGTATAAAGAATGACTTGAATGGAAGCTAGTTTCATGAAATTTGAATGTTCAAGAATCATGTTAGTAATTTAGGGATAAGATGTACATGTATAAGTCTAAGGAACAGAGAAATGAAATAGAATTAGGTTGTTGTCTTAGTTCATTTGAATGATAGGAAAAAAATGAAGTAAATTGTATTGATATTGTAGTAACCTATAATGTAAGTATAAAAGGAAACAATTTAGTGACTTATTTGAATGCCTATGATGTCTTGAAATCAAATGAATGCTTGATTGCTTGTTAGTTAAGTAAGTATACTTAGTTTCTTATTGGGTAAGTAACTCATCTAATAGGGATGAGTTATCAAATCATGCCTTGTTTGCTTGTATTGTGTGCCTTGTCCATGCTTAAGTAACGCTCTTGAGCCGGTTTGCTACTAGCCCGGGTAGGGGGTGCTACACAATCTATTAGCACGTTCGTTTCATAAGCTCAATATTGTACTGGGATTGGATTGGCTCACTGAACATCAAGCTTTGGTGGACTATTGTAAGAAAAAGTTATATCCCCGAGGCCTTGTCAAGGAGAGCATCACCTTGATGAAATCGAGAAACCCTTTATTATATGCATTGACACTGGAATCCAAGAATGCACCTCAACTACAAAACATTGACACTGTGTGTGAATTCCCTAACATTTTTCCTTATGAACTTCTGGGCTTACCCCCAACCTGCGAAGTAGAATTTGGAATCGAAGTACAACTTGGAACAACCCCGATTTCCATTGCACCTTACCGCATGATAGCAGTTGAGCTTAAGGAGCTGAAAGCTCAGATTCAGGAACCGCTTTTCGTACAAGATACGGGCACTATGAATTTAAGGTTTTTCGAGATCAATTTAAGGTTTGGGTACTGTCAGATGAGAGATAATGAATGTGATGTACCCAAAACTGCTTTTCGTACAAGATACGGGCACTATGAATTCTTAGTAATGACATTTAGGCGAACTAATGCACTGTAATCACCCATTTTTATCCGATTCTATAGTATTATTATTATTGTTGTTGTTGTTGTTTAATGTTATTACTACTATTAATATTATTATTACAATATAGAGTTGCAACAATTAAAAAATAGATCATATAATAATAAGAAACCTAATTTATTAGTCCAATTCCATTACAAACTCTTTTAATATATACAAGGCCATTTTGACCAAAATATTAAAAACCCTAAACCTAATCTAACACCCATCTTTTTCTCTTACAGCCACCCAATCTCCACAGTCAGAGCAAGATTAGATTTGATGGTCCAGATGCCAGAAGCGATGACTGCCTAGCTCCCCACGCGGGCGTGAAAGCTACAACCAACGTTGCATCTCCCCCACGTGCCCACGTGCCTAAGCTGCTTCATCTTCTCTATCCACGTGGCGCCACCACCGGAGATTGCGCCACCACCTTACAACAACCGACTTTCTCCCAACCATCGAGCGTACAAAGAAATCATAAAAATGGGGGGAGATGTCAGTTCGAAATCATGCATAGTGGATCCATTTAATTTTGCTTGAAAGTGTAAACAATAGATCAGATATAGGGGCAAAAAAAGCAATCCCATCTAAGAATATATAATCATGTAAAAAACCATTTGTACTCAGTTTTTGGATCAATATGAAAAGAAAACAAGGATTTCCAGAGAGATATTTTTTCTTATTGGCTTGCATTTCATAAAGGAAAAATAAAATAAATAAGTGTAACAGAATGGAAAGGCTATACCTTTCTCTGTGTTCGGGCTACCATTGTTTCCCGTGGCTGAAAGTGGTGTGCTGATGAACAGCACCGATCAATCTTCTGCTTTCTTTTAACCCCTTGGAAAGGGGTCACTAATTTCCTAAAAAGGAGAGCTATCTTCGAATCTATTTTCTAAGGAAAAAGGTTTCTCTTAGGGTTTTTTAACGTCGGAGGCGGCGGTAGGTAAGGCGGAGCCATCTCCAGATTCTAAGTATGGCAGTGGCATCTAGAAAAAGGGATGTGTAACACCCCTTTCCCGGCCTGGTCTAAAACTAGGTCAGAGTGTGCTACCGATGAACGATGCAGAGATCGGTGCGATAAAATTTCAATAAATACTTGTCACTCAATCGATGTTATACTTTTGAAACATTACCAAGTATAGGCATTTGTCCAATTTATCCAATGTGAAACAAAGATTCATCAATTAGGACCAATTCTTAGCTCTACAAGTTTTAGGGACTAAAATATAAGTTTGGTAACTTTAGAGATCTTTTAATGCAATTGACCACCCCACACTGAAATTCAATTCAATAACAATAAGCTTTGTAAATTTTCATGTCGTTCCGATAACATCCACCTATCCAACTAGACCATACAATATTCAGTGACCATTATGTAAACTATTTCAAACTGTGTTCAATGCCTTTTAATATAACTAACTACCACCATATCGATACACTCAAGTGTTGTATCAATATGGATATGCGCAGATTCATACTTAGGCTTAAATGACCAAGGCCTTGTATCAATACCACTAAGGCTGTATTGATACAGGTTGACCAAAGTTGATATGTTTTGACACACTCCCAAGGCTATATCGATACCTTTTAGTTCACAAACCTTACTGTCAAAATCCGTATCGATAAACTTAGACTTGTATCGATACCCTATGATGAACTTGTGTCTGGGTAGGCCAAAAATGCAAGGCCGTATCGATACAACTTGACCTGTATCAATACCCTCTATACTATAATGACAGATTTCAGTTGGTTTTCATTCGAATTAACCTATCAAACATTGTCCAAATGCAACGAAACTTTGCCAGCAAGTTTATAACCATTTAATCTACTAGCATGCCAAATCTCATGTGAATATGAATCCATTTACTATGATTTCACCTTTTAAGACTAATATGCATATTAGGTCATTTTAAGCCAACACTAGCATACCATTTAGACCCTCTAAGGTCAATATACAACATAGGAAATACACATATCAAATGGCCAAAATTAACTAGTTTGACTACTTTGCCACCATTCTAGGAGTTCATAAGGACAAAACACATTACTCTAAGCTTGTTGTGACTTGCCAAACTTTCAACTAGCTCCGATCTCGAACCGATATACTCCTTAACCTGAAATGTATCGAAGATGAATGCGTTAGACTTATATAATCTAAGTGAGGTAGCCATAACCAATGGATGAGCACAATATATGATGTAGCATGCTTCAATATCATCGTTGGCAATAATGGTATGAACATGTATTTCAATAGGAAACTATGCAATATCACTACACGAAGGCAATGATCAATAGTAACATCACTAGCAATATGCAATAGCTAATAGCAACATTCAACATCAATATAACCATGACCAATACTATAGCAACATGTTTATCAATAAAAATAACTTCCTTAATGTCTTACTCAATCTTTTAACATCATTCGCCTTGGAGCAAATTTGGACATAGGTAACTTAGGTTCGATAATAGCAAGATCAAGGCACAAAGTAATGGCTTGTTCCAATATGGCATCACTAATTCAATTCTTTAGGTGCTCGTACTCTCTCCAACCGAACCTCCACCTCGCCTGTGGTCGTCACCCTTATGCCGTAGCTCATGGACCGTAGTCCCAATGTATATACCAAGAACCATGCCAAAGTGTCCAAGGACTTTTCCTTGATATTTTATCAAATAACAATATTTCAATATCAATGGTTCGCTAACAATGATTCAATGATGTGATTCAATAACAATGGATCATTAGCATCATCCCAGTAACAATGATTTGAAACAATGGTCTAATACGGTAGCTCAATAACAATTATATTCATAGCAATAGATCAATGACAATGCTCAATATCAATACTTCAATGCTTCAATTGTGATAGGCAATAAACAATGATTCAATGTGACAATGCTTCGAATATTTTGATGACATAAATAATGATGCTACGGACAATGACTTGATGCAATACCTACCCATACTTACCAATATAGTCCTCAATAGTGTGTTTATGCAATTTACTTCAACACAATGGTTAGCAATTGTTAACCTTGCAAAAGGTTAACATTTGATGCCTTTTTACTTAATTTATTGTATGAAATCAACCCCATTTCATCTCATTTCATGGCATATAGATGCATTTAGTTCATATAGTTTCATTTGGTCTTGTTGGTTTTGTTTTCTTTGATTATTTGTAAGAATAGGGCTACTTGGGAAGGTTTTGGTTGGTGTGGTGATGTGCAAGGAAAAGAGGAGAAATGCAGGGAAAATGCCATAGCATTTTGGATAGTATTTATGGGTGCGCTAGAGGACAAAGAATTGAAGATATTTTGCAGCCCCACACGTGAACCTATCAGCCAGCTGTGAGCCCACATGTGAAGAGAATATTCCCCTAGAATTAAGAGCACAAAACCCTAGGAGCCCTCACTATATAAAGAAAATGACACCCACATTAATGGGAGAGCCGAAAAAGTTACTTGGTGAGCTAAGAAAGAGAGAGAAAAGGGGTACCTTTCTTCAACTTCTCTATCATGGTGTCCTCCATTTTTGAAGCTCCAAGAGATGTTCCCGCTGGCCTTTGAGAGAAGCAGCGGGCTTAGAGTGGTTCACAGCAGTCCAAGGCGACTTTGTAGTTTTTCCCTTCCTTTAGTTGCTTTTGCTATGTCTTTTCTTATGATTTGCATGGGTTGTTTTAAACGAATGATTATGGATGATATTTGCCCAGCCATGAACTGATTTTAAGTTGCTTGGGCTTGTTATGGTTTTTATGTTTCAAGTTTTAATGAATGTTTAGTTGCTTTCTTATTCCTTTCATGTTTTGTCCATTGTTTTGTATGTCGTAAGCTTGTAAGAGCTTTCGAGAGTTAGCCTTTTCTTAGGTGTTGGATATATTAACATTCGAGAGAGTTAGGCTTAGATCTACGTGGACAATGGGGTTTGATACTGAGAGGCAAAACCCTAACTCACATTAGAGATAAAGATAGAGTTTCAACAACTAAAAGGAGTAGAACTTCAAGGATAGTATCTTGCTAGGGTTCACGCTGAGTGGTATTGCCATAGCATTTTTCCTATCAGGTTTCTTGCTAGAGATAATGTAGAGACATCTTGGTAAGCTTTGTCGAGCATGTTGTGGGCAAGGTAGTTCAAGACATCCTTTTGGCTGGGACATAGAGGTCCTTAGCAAGCCCAAACTGTCATCCCATTAGAGAGCTTCGTACCCATGAGAGGACATTTGAAATAACATTGTTTATATTACAGTTGTTTGTTACAACATTTCTGAACCTGTATCCTAATGCTATTGCATTTATTTTCAAGTTGCAAATTTGTGTTTTGACTATGCTAGTTTTGCGTCAAATCCCTATGGAGATTATACACACTTATCACTGTATTACTTGTTTGATGTGTATACTTGCACTATTTGTGTATCACTTATAGTACATACAACACGCAACATGTTTTTGGCACCGTTACTGGGGATTGGCAATTGGTTATTTAGAGTTTAGTCTTTGCACCAGTTTATTTCTTCATTTTGTTTAGTTTTATTTATTTTTTTGTTTACTTTTTTCAGGTGCTGTGTTGTTGCATGACCCGAGGAAGGCCTGAAAAACCATTAGCAGCTATTGTGCCTGAAATCGAGCACTTGTTTCGCCAAAGAAGACACATTCAAGAAGCCTTAAGAACCATGTATAGAGGTAGCAACCAAGGAAATCAACCAATTGAGGATCTGGATGAACCTAATGATGTAGCAAATCCTGGAGCGATAGTTTGACCTCGAGCTATTAGAGACCACTTGAATCCTATCTTTGATGATATCAATCCTAGAATTGTAGCTCCCAAGATTCAAGCAACTTATTTTGAACTCAAGCCCGTAATGTTCAGTATGTTTAATTCCATTGGGCAGTGTGGCAGATAGCCTCTTCAAGATGCAAGAAAGCACATTCGAGCATTTTTGGAAGTATGTGATTCTTTCCGACAATAAGGAGTGCATAAAAATGTATTGAAGCTCAAGCTATTTCCTTATTCTTTGCGTGATCGAGCACGAGGTTGGTTGAGTGGAGTACCAGTCAGTTCTATAGAGTCATGGACAGAGCTATGCAAAAGTTTTTTTCTACGGTATAATCCACCTATCATGAACACTCAGTTGAGGAATGACATTGCTTCCTTTCGTCAAGCTGATGATGAGTTGATGTACGAGTGTTGGGATAGATATAAGGGACTACTCTGCAAGTGTACAAATCATAGATTTCAAGATTGGACGCAAGTTGTAATGTTCTACAATGGTGCCAATGCTCCCACAAGGATGATCTGGATGCTTCAGCAAATGGAACTTTTTTGGACAAGTGAGAACTCTTGGGACACGTGAGCTGGACAACAACGAATCGATTTCAGCCCAGTTGTCAGCCATCACTACTATGTTGAAGAATCTCCAACGGCCTAATGATGTGAAGGAAGCGAAGGTAACGACCACTTGTGTCCGGTGTGATGGACACCATCATGTGAGCGAGTGACCTAGAAATCACGAGCCTACCAACTATATGGGGAACTTTAATAGGAACAACCATAACCCCTACTCAAACACCTATAACCTAGGATGGCTTCAGTGTCCTAATCTTTCTTGGGGGAATCAAGGAAACTATAATGCTGGTAGCTCAAGTAGTCATCACAATCATACTGAATCCCAATGTTTTCAGCATAATATACCATGACAAAATAACAACAAGGGTTCAGCCTCTTCATCGAACAATAGTTCCTTGGAAACTACTTTCCAAGATTTTATGACAACCACGAAGGCTTTATTCCAAGACCATGCAACGTCTATAAAGATTCAATGTGATTGCTTTAAATCCATAGCTCTTCCTTGAAGGCATTGGAAACCCAAGTGGGACAAATTGCACAAGCTTTGCATGCTCGACCTCAAGGTAGTTTGCCTATTGATACTAAAGTCACTAAAAAACATGGCAATGAGCAATGTAGTGCACTAACTTTAAGAAGTGGCACACAACTTAACAAAGAAGATAGTTTGGGGGAAAGACAGTGGAATACCCCAACCCTAAATCTGTGGCTAAGGAACCAATTGTGCAAGAAGAGTTCACTCAAGAAGGGAAAGAGAATGATGGCTCGAAAAGCAAACCTGCTGATCGAGAACAGAACATTGCTATAGGAAAAGAAAGATCCCCACCAGTAGAGGAAGAAGTCAGACCCCCACCACCCTTCCCTCAAAGGTTGAAGAAGCAAAAAGATGACCTTCAATTCAAAAAATTTGTAGATATTCTTGACCAGCTGTATATCAATGTCCCATTTCTGGAAGCCATTGACCAAATGCCTACATATTCTAAGTTTCTTAAGGATATTGTAAAGTCTTGTGCTATGAACGCATAAGCAGGTAAAGAGTACATGTGTTGAGCTACCAAGGACGTAATAACCCCTAAAGAAGCTAGAGCAAGGCCTAATTGAAAATGAATCGAATTGTTAATTGTGTCATAAAGACCCTTATGCCTACGCTCCAATCGTCCTCCCGGAGGAATATGTGCTTCTAAAAGATCTTTTATACTGTGAGCAATTCCAAAGTTAGATCTATACATATGACCAGCAATGAGAAAAAGAAATGCAATAGCTAAATAATGGTGTGCAATATCAGTCAGCCATAAACTTTGTGTTTGTGGATGGAATCCCCCGAGAAGGGTTAGAATGGCAGTTCCTGATCCTTGGGAGGTACCAAATAAATGACTACCTGAATTAGGGTTTTGAGCATAAAGATTCCACAGTCCTGAAAAAAATGGGCCTAACCCTTGGGGATGCGGTAATACATCTAAGAAATTATTCCACCGAACATATTCCCCCCGGGATCCAGGAATAGCGACATGGACTAAGTGCCCTGTCCAAGCCAAGGAACTTACTCCGAATAGTCCTGACAAATGATGATTGAGACGAGATCCAACATTTTTGAACCATGAAATGCTCGGTTTCCATTTCGGTTGTAGGTGTAACCAACCCACTATTAATGATAGAGCATAAAGAAATAATAGAAAAACAGCTCCAGTACAAAGATCTTCATTAGTACGTAACCCGATTGTATACCACCGCTGCTACAGCAAAAGAATGCTTTTCAATATTGAGCAACTTGCCATCCAAAATGAGTGATCCAGGCAGCTTTATCATTGTGTTTTCTATAGGAGACAATTACATGGGGAAAGCTCTATGCGACCTTGGGTCAAGTGTTAATCTAATGCCCAAGTCAATCTTTATGAAGCTTGGAAGGGGAGATGCAAGACCCACCACAGTGATTTTGCAACTAGCGGATAGATCTCATGTCTTTCCAAAAGGAAAGATAGAAGATGTTGTGGTTAAGGTGGGCAAATTTATCTTCCCAATTGACTTCCTTATCCTTGATTGCGAAGTAGATGACAAAGCAACCATTATCTTAGGGCGACCATTCTTAGCAACCGGTCAAATCTTGATCGATTGTGAAAAGGGTTAGTTCACCATGAGAATGTGATTAGAAGGTGACTATAAATGTCTTCAACACCCTTAAATATGTGGATGAATAAGAGGAGTGTCAGCACTTAGATGCTACGATAGAAGACGATGTTGCATAATTATGTTGTAGCAATTTTGTTGAAATTAAAGACTATGTGAAACTCAATGAGGAGGACAATGAGAAGCTTGAGGAGTTCCCATTGGAGGTGTAGCAATATAGCTTTCTTATTGGTAGTCCAGGTACGCATTTCGAACCTCTAGATTTTGCTGAATTTGTCCCTCCTAAACCCTCACTTGAGCATGCACCCACGTTAGAATTGAAGCCATTGCCTTCACACCTTAAATATGTTTATTTAGGTAGTAATGAGGCTTTGCCTATGATAATCTCTTCTAGTCTAACCCCTAAGCAAGAATGTAGCTTGATAAATATGCTATCTCAACATAAAAAATCTCTAGGGTAGACTAAGGTTGATTTGAAGGGTATAAGCCCTACTATTTGTATACACAAAATTTTGCTTGAAGAATGTCACAGCTAATCTGTTGAACCCCAAAAAAGGCTCAATACAGCCATGAAAAAGGTGGTGATGTAGGAGATAATCAAATGGCTCGATGTAGGAATTATCTACCCAATATCCAATAGTTCATGGGTCAACCTGGTGCAATGTGTACGAAAGAAGGGAGGAATGACCGTGGTAAGCAACGAGGATAATGAATTGTTACCAACAAGGACCGTCACGGGCTGGAGAATTCGTATGTATTATCGAAACCTCAACATGGCAACCAAGAAGGATCATTTTCCCCTCCCCTTCATTGATCAGATGCTAGATCGATTGACGGGTAAATCCTTTTATTGTTTCCTCGACGGATATTCAGGGTACAATCAGATTGCTATAGCACCAGAGGATCAAGAGAAGACAAATTTCACTTGCCCTTACAGAACTTACGCATTTTGATGGATGCCCTTCGGGTTTTGTAATGCTCCAACAACTTTTCAAAGGTGCATGCTGGCCATCTTTTCTGACATGGTTGAATAATTTTTTAAGATCTTCATGGATGATTTTTCAGTCTCCAAATATACTTTCGAATCGTGTTTAGGCAACTTGGCCAAGGTACTCAAGAGATGCGAAGAAGCAGACTTAGTTTTCAATTGGGAGAAATGTCATTTTATGGTAACTGAAAGGGCTGTTCTAGGTCACAAAATCTCGAAAAAAGGGATAGAGGTGGATAAAGCTAAGGTTGAAGTGATCGAGAAACTACCACCACCTACCACTATGAAGGGGATTCGGAGTTTCTTGGGCATGCTGGCTTCTACAGGAGGTTCACTAAGGACTTCTCCAAAATCTCCAAGCCAATGTATAATTTGCTTCAGCATAATCAGCCTTTCATCTTTGATGCAGAATGCTATAGCGCATTTAAGGAACTCAAGGAGAAGATCGTCTCCAGAGATACGTTTGAATCATGTTTAGGCAACTTGGACAAGGTACTCAAGAGATACGAAGAAGCAGACTTAGTGCTCAATTGGGAGAAATGTCATTTTATGGTAACTGAAGGGACTGTTCTAGGCCACAAAATCTCAAAAAAAGGGATAGAGGTGGATAAGGCTAAGGTTGAAGTGATAGAAACTACCACCACCTACTACTGTGAAGGGGATTCAAAGTTTCTTGGAGCATGTTGGCTTCTATATGAGGTTTATTAAGGACTTATCCAAAATTTCCAAGCCAATGTGTAATTTGCTTTAGCAAAATCAGCCCTTCATCTTTGATGCATAATGCTACAGCGCATTTAAGGAACTCAAGGAGAAGCTCGTCTCAGCACCCATAGTTGTCCCTCTAGATTAGACGTCACCATTCGAGTTGATGTGTGATGCTAGTGACTACGCAATGAGGGCAGCACTTGGCCAACGGTGAGGTAAACTTTTCCATGTTATTTATTATGCTAGCCGCACCTTGAATAATACAAAAATAAAATACACGACCATTGGAAAAGAACTGCTAGCTATTTTGTTTGCCTTTGATAAGTTTAGAGCATACTTGATAGGCACTAAGCTCAGCGTACACACCGATCATACTGCTATAAAGTACTTAGTGACTAAGAAGGATGATAAACCTAGACTTATTAGGTGGATACTTCTTTTGCAAGAATTTGACTTTGAGGCTAAAGATAGAAAATGTTGTGAAAATCAGGTTGTTGACCATCTTTTTAGGATAGAAAACAAGTCTGAGAATGAGGAGAACTTAGAGATTAAGGAGGAGTTCCTTGATGAGAAAATATTATATGTTACAGCAATTCCTTGGTATGCTGATATTGTTAACTTTCATGTTAGTGGTATTTTTCCTCCTAATTTGAATAGCCAGGGAAAAAAGAAGTTTAAGCATGATGTACAATTCTACTTTTGGGACGAGCCCTATTTGTTCAAGTAATGTGGCGACCAAATAATTCAGAGATGTGTCCCCGAAGAGGTGCAAAAGGGGATCATATTCCATTGCCAACCATCTTCATGTGGAGGCCATTTTGGAGGAACTAGGACTGCTGAAAAGGTCCTCTAATCAGGATTCTATTAGCCCACACTTTTCAAGGACGTACATGAATCCAGCAAGGCTTGCAATAGATGCTAAAGGACGGGGAGTATTTCTCGAAGGCATGGAATGCCATTGTAATGCATTTTGGAGGTGGAACTCTTTGATGTATGGGGAATGGATTTCATGGGACCCTTCTTATCATCGTTCAAAGATCTCTACATGCTATTAGCTGTTGAATATGTGTCGAAATGGATTGAAGCAATAGCTACACCGAAAAATGACTCCAAGACTGTTTTGAAGTTCCTTCACAAGAATATCTTCACAAGATTTGGAGCCCCATGAGCCATCATTAGTGATGGAGGTACCCACTTTAAAAATAGGCTCATTGCTAAGGCATTACAGAGATATGGAGTGTGGCATAAAATTACTACGGCATACCATCCTCAGACTAATGGCCAAGATGAAATCTCGAACTGAGAAATCAAGCAAATTTTAGAAAAAGTGGTTAACCCCAAGTGGAAAGATTGGTCTCCAAGACTCGATGAAGCACTGTGGGCTTATTGAACATCCTTCAGTACACCTTTGGGGATGTCTCCATTCAAGCTTGTATATGGCAAGGCATGTCACCTTCCCGTAGAACTAGAGCATAAGGCCTTTTGGGCAATTAAAATGCTCAATATGGATGCCCAACTAGCTGGAGAGAAAAGGCTTTTGGAGTTGAATGAGATGGAGGAATTCAGAGCACGAGCTTATGAGAATGCTTGCCTCTATAAAGAGAATAGTAAGAAGTGGCATGACAAGCAGATTTTGCAACGGTATTTCTCGGAATGACAACTAGTCCTCCCCTACAATTCTCGTCTTAAGCTTTTCCCAGACAAGCTGAAATCACGATGGTTAGGCCCTTTTATCGTTCACAAGGTCTACCCTCATGGTACCGTGGATGTTAAAAAGCTTGATGATGACATTGTCTTCAAAGTGAATGGTCAGAGATTGAAGATCTACAATAGAGCCCCAAATGCGCGACAAGTTCGCCATGTTTCTAAACGATCTATCAGAGTTTGCACCCCTTTCTCCTTTCTATTTTTCTATAGCATTTTTTGTTTTTAATGTTCATAAATAAATTTTTTTGTGCTTTTAACTTTTTGCCCTTTAGTCTTTATGTTATTTTGTGCTTTATTTCTTTAATTGCTTTTGTCAAATCTGCCCCCATGGTTGTAGGTGGCAGGCTAGGGTTTCTCACAAGGCTTGTGCAGCTTTCATGTTAGGGCTAATTTTTGTCTTTTTCCACTAAGTGAAGTTATAAAACCAAAATATTAAAAAAGTAAAAAGGGAAGGATTTATTCCCATTAAAACTTTTAAAACCCTAGCTCATCATTACCCTTCAATATTCTCTCCCCTACTTTTTACTTTTTATTAAAAGCATGTCAGATCTTCTCTCTTCCCACAACTCAAAATTGCCCCACTCACTTTCTCTCTCATTGCGTGTAGCAGTTACTTTACAATTAAACTTCCCATCACTTCATTATCTTCCTTTAGTTTCTTAACCCCCAATTTCTTCATCTTCTTTACCAAACATGTTCAAAACTTTTCCAAAATCCCTATCGTTCTGGAAATCCCTCCCTCACTTCAAAATCATGGTGTGATACAAGAATGTCACCGGCTTTTCCAGTGATTCGCAAGTTTCACCCACCATTGAAATTAGAAAGTTCTTCGACGATGGTGCTAAATAACACTTCCAATAGATGAAGGACCGTAAGGTTTCCCGGAGCAAGGTTTCAAGGTTCCCTTGGACAGGGAAGAAGGCTTTGACAAAGAAGTTCTGGATATCATTGCTAAGCATGATTGGGGGATGTTCATTAAAAACCCAGTGATATTTTAGTGTCCCTAGTTCATAAATTTTATGCCCATCCGACGAGCCCTACTTAATTGGTCATTTATGTACGAGGGGACCAAATCAAGTTCATAGCCACTGCCATCAACAAATTTTACAGGCTAAAAAATGTGATGGACCAACATACTTCCTTTGTAGACACTGCCGATGCTTAGACACATGGAAGACTTATGCTTTAGCAACACAAAGTTAGATCCGGCGAGCAGGGTCGTTGAAAGAGGCTGCCTCAAGCTTGAGGCTAAAGTGTGGAATCACTTCCTAAAGACATGGTCAATGTCCACTTCCTACACCGCTACGGTGCACATCACCAGGTTGCTATTGCTACACTCCATCCTCAACGGCCGACCAATATATGTAGGCAAACTTATTGTCGATGAAGTCTATTCATGTCTGAAGCGGAAGTCTAGCCCTCTCATCTTCCCTAATCTCATCACGGTGCTCTACAGTAAGAGGCAAGTTTTTGAGGATCCGAAAGAGGATGAAGCAGAAATAGGGAAAAGTGTGCTAACCTAGACCAAATCCCTAGGTTTAGGGGATTTGATGAAGATGCTCCAGCAAAAACATTGGAAGGTGGGGCCAGAACCATTGTTGCAGCAAGAATCGCAGCCCTACTCGGCTCTAGCAAATGCACACGAGGAGAAATGAATGAGATAAAGGGCACTTTGACAACTTATTTCAAGAATGTCAACGAAAAGGATACAACCATTAACTTTTATTTCAAGTAGATGCTTCTGCACAAAGAGATTGATTTTCCACCCTTCCTCAATGATTCACTCGTGCCCAAGAAGGACAAACTAGCCACGCAAGCCACATCAACTCTAGAAGCAACTACACCGTAAAAACCACCACATTTTCCATGAAGAGACCCTTCTCCAACTCCAACACCTGCTCCAGAAGTACCCCACCACCACCAGAATCACCTGTAGATGATCATGTCAATATTGACAGGGAGAACAAAGAGATAGCTGAAGATGCTTTTGCACCACCACCTACCCCAACTCTAGATGCTACAACAAAAGCAAGGAGTCACCTCAAGCGAATGACAGGGCATGCATGGAATGCCCCCTCTGATGATGATGATGAAGCTATTGATGAAAATCTGACTTAGGAGGATCCAGACAACCAACCAACCTAGCAAGTTGCGGCCGAGGCACCCATCGCAACTCTCAAGAAGAAGAAGAGGAGCAAGCACCAAAGAGTCAAACCAAAAACACCAAAATAGATATATAGGAGGTAACTTGCATTTGTATTTTTAGTTTAGTTCATTTTATTCTCATGCATTGAGGACACTACATCCTTCAAGTTTGAGGGTGTTGGTGTTAATAGTTGATCATTTGCATTAGCAATTAGTGATGAACAAAATTTTGCTATGGCATTTTGTTAGTTTAAGGACAGTTTTATGAATAAGTTTATGATGTCCGATGATGAGAACTTGAAATTTTATGGCTGTGAATTGATTGAATGTTTGTAACCCTTGAGATCGGTAGAACTGCCTATAGGACCTGATTCTTTGTGATCTATTTCTTACTTGATTGCGTGCTCTTTATGCTTATGGTTGTTAGAAATTTTTTGGTGAAAAGAACTCTCACATAATTTAGTTTAAATGTGTAGAATAAACTTGAATGATAAATGAAAGCATAAAGGCTTAATTAACTCCCTTTTTTGTGTGTTGAATTATGAATAAATGCTTCGGCATAGCTGTAGGGGGACACTCCTCTATGCATTGCATTGTGCGAAAACCCCCTTTAATAAATGGCAGGAATAGCATATGAGTGAATGAAAGTAGTCACGAGTTGACTCTACTTACCAGCTCGAGGTGAGATGTGTGCTCCATACTCATCTAGAGTTAGGGACGGTAGTTGTGATGAGTTGACACCCCTCAAGGTAGTTGCCCTTTTAAAAAAAGAACATGGATATGAGAGTAGTTTGTGCTTAATTGGATTAAGAAAATATAGGGCAAACTAGAGAACTTAGCTAAAAAATTTCTAACGTTGTTAAGCATAGAGTGAGTGTAATCATATCAGACATAAACAATAAAAGAGTCTTGGCCTAAGGGAAAAGTTCTTAAAATCTCAAAACTATCTACAATGTTGAAGCCTTTATTTTTTGGGGACTGAAATTTTGCCATAGCTCTATCTTGAACTGATTTAATGTCGTAGTATTCTTCTATTTATTTCTATTAATTGTTTGAGGACAAGTAATGGCTTAAGTTTAGGGATGTGTTAACCTTGCAAAAGGTTAACATTTCATGCCTTTTTACTTAAGTTATTGTATGAAATCAAGCCCATTTCATCTCATTTCATGGCATATAGAT
Organism: Hibiscus mutabilis; assembly: GCA_019671005.1. Classification (NCBI taxonomy): domain Eukaryota; kingdom Viridiplantae; phylum Streptophyta; class Magnoliopsida; order Malvales; family Malvaceae; genus Hibiscus; species Hibiscus mutabilis. Next base: position 29,810,731 of record CM033712.1, read on the forward strand.
GCATTTAGTTCATATAGCTGCATTTGATGTTTTTGGTTTTGTTTTCTTTGATTATTTGTAAGAATGGTGCTGCTTGGGAAGGTTTTGGTTGGTGTGGTAATGTGTAGGGAAATGACATAGCATTTTGGATAACATTTCTGGGCGCGTTAGAGGATAAAGAATTGAAGATATTTTGCAGCCCCACACGTGAACCTATAGTCAGCTATGAGCCCACATGTAAAGGGAATATTCCCTTGGAATTAAGGTCACAAAACCCTAGGAGCCCCAACTATATAAAGAAAATGACACCCACATTAAAGGAAGAGCCGAAAAATATACATGGTGAGCTAAGAAAGAGAGAGAAAAGGTAGCTACCTTTCTTCATCTTCTCCATCATGGTGCCCTCCATTTTTGAAACTCTAAGGGGTGTTCTCGCTGGCCTTTGAGGGAAGCAGCGGGCTTAGATTGGTTCACGGCAGTCCAAGGCGGCTTTGGAGTTTTCCCCTTCCTTTAGTTTCTTATGTTGTCTTATTTCTTATTATTTAGATGAGTTGTTTTAAATGAATGATTGTGGGTGATATTTCCCAGCCATGAACTGATTTTAAGTGGCTTGGGCTTGTTATGGTTTTTATGTTTCATGTTTGAATGAATGTTTCATTGCTTTCTTGTTCTTTTCATGCTTTGTCCATTGTTTTGTATGCCTTAAGCTTGTAAAAGATTTCGAGAGTTAGCCTTTACTTAGGTGTTGGATAGCTTAACATTTGAGAGAGTTGGGCTTAGATCTATGTGGACATTAGGGTTTGATGCTAAGAGGCAAAACCCTAACTCACCTTAGAGATAAGGATAGAGTTTCAATGAATAAAAGGAGTAGAACTCCAAGGATAGTAGCTTGTTAGGGTTTACGTCGGGAGGTATTGCCATAGCATTCTTCCTATCAGGTTTCTTGCTAGAGATAATGTAGAGACATCTTGGTAAGCTCTGTCGAGCATGTTGTGGGCAAGGTAGTTCGAGACATCTTTTGGCTTAGACATAGAGGTCCTTAGCAAGCCCAGCCTGTCATCCCACTAGAGAGCTTCATACACGTGAGAAGACGTTTGAAGTAACATTGTTTCAACCTAGATTATATTACAATATTTTGTTACAACATTTCTGAATAGGTTTCCTATTGCTATTGCAATTATTTTCAAGTTGCAAATTTGTGTGTTTTGACTAAGCTAGTTTGGCCTCCAATCCCTATGGAGACGATACTCACTCATCACCGTATTACTTGTTCGATGTGTATACTTGCACTATTTGCGTATCATTTGTAGTACATCACAACACACAAAAACAATGCAATAATCAATACTCAATGATTCAATGCAATGCTCAATGACAATAATTCACATTCAATGTCCCAATCCCTTTATCAATACCCAATGATCGATAACAATAATCCAGCAAATCAATAAGACAATGTTTTAATGACTTTGACGACACACTAACAATGTTACGACCAATGGTTCGATGCAATACTTACCAAGGTAACTTCTTACAAGATTTCAATGCAATGATGCCTTGTAACATGTTAGCAAGACAATATACAATAACAATGACATTGGTAAGGCATCAAGCCATTCTCAAGACTCCGACTACACTCACCTTGAACTCCGAAGCTCCTAAGGCTCTCGGATTGAGTTTTTTTTTGTTCTTTTAACTATTCATTTTCGGTGGAATTGATAATTCCTCCCCTTGTTTCTTTTGAGCTAGCAAACATGGAGGAAATAAAGATTACAATTGATTTCAACATTGACAATCAACTCCATAGCATCCTATATCTATGGAAACGATAGGGATTAAACTAGAGAATTCCATAGATATTCTTATGGGATTCGAATCCCTTGATCAAGAGATTAACCATAACTTAACTATAGAATCAATAATTACTAGAGGGTTAACATTTACCCAAGAAGTAGCTATTCAATAGAATCAATAACTTGAAGAAAACTTAAGCTTGGAATCAAGCTCCTATGGAGGTGTGTGCTTAGGTCGAAGACAAGGATGACGATAGCTTTCCTTCTACACAATCGGGTAAAGGATTCCAACCTTTCTTTCTCTTAATTTGAAATAGCCAAGTTGGCTTTCCTTCAAATGAAGGAAACTATTTCCATTCATTCGCATGAGCGATGACCATGCCTAGGGAGGGGTTTATTACAAAGTTAGTCCCTCAACATTCTATACTTTGTACTTTTGTCTCCCAAGTTTTAATCTTTACAAATTGGTCACTATAAAATTCTTAAATAGGTACATGTATCAATACACGTTATGGTTGTATCGATACATCTAGTCAAAGATCATTAAACTAGTTAAAACATGACATGTATCGATACACCCAGTTCAACTTCAACATTTCAACCCTTACAATATGGTCCTTAACTAAGAATTGAATTCAATGAAAGCCCACTATCAATAAGATTGATCACATAATCAATACCAATGCAGTATTTAGACATTTCGATATTCGCCGAAACCTAATTTTAACTAGATCGGTTTTTGGGGTGTTATAGGATGGGTGTTCATCCTATTTTTAGAGGTTTTGAGAGGGTTAAAAATGGTTTGAGTTTAAAATGGCTAAAGGGCTAAAAACCTGGCTAAAAAGGTATCTTTTATACCCTTTTAAGTTTTAAAAATGGTTTAATTACCCCATAAACCCCTTCACGTTATTAAACTAGTGTATCTGGTCCTTCTGCCTTTTTAAATTACTCCTTTAATCACTGTAGTTTTTCGAAAGTTTGCAATTTCATCACTTATTTCAATGGTAAATCATATTTTAAATCCCTCCGCGTCTTTGGATTTTAGTCCCAAGCCACTCCACTTTTTACAATCACAGCCTTAGTCCTCTAGCATTTTTTATTTATTCAGTTTAGTCTCTGTTTCTATTGTATTTGTTTCTTTTTTTATTTAACTTGCAGCAACTATTTACATTCTTTTTTTATTTTGTTCTAATTGCAAGATTATTCTGGATTTGTGCCCTTTTATCACATTATTATTTTTAGTTAAATTCCATATTCATCGTACTTATATTTGGTCATGATCATTAGTATTTATCATTAATATTTTATTGATATAAATATATCTTTCTTAAAATAATTATACTTGGTAAGTTTTATTATTATTATTCAGATTTATTATTACCATATTAATATGATATTTTTTTAACTTTGTACCATATTTAAGTTTTAGCATATTTCTATGTGGTTTATATTTATATTATATAGATATTAATTTTGCATAATATACATAGTATATATATTAATTATGTTATGTATGTATATATGTATATGCGATATGTATCCTATGTTTTACATCATTTATATGTTTTCTACATCTTTATATATATAGAGAGAGAGAGGAAGATATAAATGAAACAAGAGTAACTACATATACATGTAGCAAATAATACATGATGGTAAAATATGCGCACATTCATTATAAACATATGTATGATGCATAGCAATATATATATATCTTCCTCTATTTATATCTTCCTCTATTTATGTTAGCATATTTATTTGTTCATGCATGTTAATTGTTTGTACTTATATTTGTCACATATAGATTTAGGCCTTATTGTTCCAGTATACTAGTGGGAGTGTCATCCTGATTTTTGGGTGTCATCTTTTTAGGTACCGTGAATATCGAGGAAATTTCATTTATGTTATCATGCATGCATACATTTTAGGGATTAGATTTTAAATTAAACCAAATTTTAGTGGAAAAGCTTGGACTGAAAATGACTAAACATCCAAGTCCCTACAAACTTGAGTGGCTAAATGATGGAGGAGAGTTAAGGGTTACCAAGCAAGCGCGGATTCTATTTTCCATTGGTAAATACAAAGACGGGGTCTTGTGCGATGTAGTACCAATGAATGCAAGTCATTTGCTTCTCAGAAAACCATGACATTTTGACAAGAAAGCCGCCCATGACAAGTACACCAACCGGTATTCGTTCTTGTACGAAGGAAAGAATATTACTTTGGTGGCCCTAACTCCAAGCCAAGTGAATAAAGATCAAATCCTATTGAAGAAAAGCATCGAAGCTATGAAAGAAAAAGAACAAATCAAAGAGGATGCAATGGAAGAAGAATATTTTGAAGAAGGAAAAATAGATGGAGTTGAAAATTGAGAGATTGAAAGTAAGATTGTGGATGAAAAGCAAGTTAGAGTTGAAAATGGGAATGAAAAAGAAGTTCAAAATGAGGATGAGAAGGAAAAGAATGACTGCGAAGAAGAAAATCATGATTTATTTTTCACTAACAATTCTTTTCTTCCTACGCTTATTCTTCGCTTATTGCAAAATTATGAAAAGATGGACTTAAGAAACTTCCCAAGTACATTGCCAAGCATGAAGATAGTCAACCATTATTCATGTGCTGGTTATGCTTCAAAGGAGGATCCAATGAAGTGTTACATCATCAAAGACATCAAGCAACAACCACCAATTAGGATTTTCAAACATCCTCCATATATGGTTTGCTATTTCCATACACTTTTTTATAAGTTTCTCTTTTTCTAAACTTAGTTTGTTTTGTGGCAAGATGATTCAATACATGGAGTTATCCTATCAATGTGTGAAGCAAGCTTTTTTGCCATCTTGAGATTAGTTGGTATGTCAAAATCAAAACCAAACAACAATCATCCATTCTGCAAATGGATATGAAGCAAGGACTATCCACCTACTCAAAGGCAATTATTCGAGAAGGTACAAGGGCAAGAGAAGTTGGCGTAAATCATAAGGATATGTTCATGAAAGGATTTGAACAATGTGAACACGACACCAACAAGCTTCACAAAACGAAACATTTTTTATTCAAATGAGAAACATGGAAAGGATGTTCGCAAATGAGAAGATCTTGATCCAGGAGATTGGAATTCGAAACAAAGTGTTGAAGCCTTGAGGAAATATCGTGATGTTTCCAATCAACTCGAAGAAATATCTGAAAAGATAAGTGCCTTTTCCAACAGACGTGATGTTACCAACCAACACCAAGGAGAACTCTAAAAGACTAATGCCTTTACAAAAGGGCGTGATGATTCCAACCAGTACAGAGGAGGAACCCAAAAGAAAAGTGCCTATTCAGAAAGTGAGATGATTAGGAAGTGTCTTTTGATACAACCTATGATCTGTTTTTGTTTTTGTAACCAAATTCTATAAAACAATTTCTTCTTTTGTGGAGATTGAAGACCTTGAAACTAATAATCCATTGAAAGGAGAAAATAAGGAGTCAATCACCCCTATAATAAAGACATGTCTAGAAACAAAGGGCTTGTAATGCACCAGTTTTGGGCCTAGAGGTTTATACGCTGATTAGCAGTCTGGCGGACAAGGTTAGAGTTTCGAGTCGAATTTCGAATTTAAAATCAGGTTAAATATTTTTAGATAAGAAAAATATTTGGGAAAATATCTAAAAATCATTATTAAATATATGGATGTTTTGGGTAAAGTCAATTTTGGGAAATAAGTTTTGGAAATCGGACATTTCAGGCTAGTGACCATAATGTAAAGATTATAAACTATTTTTAGTGATTGTTTTGTAAAAGAGTAAAAAATTTGAATCTTTAAAGAGTTAATTTAATGATTTGTCTAATCTGAGTTTTCTCTTAATTAGGATTATTTTAAAGGAGTTTCAGTTAATGAAATTAAATGAGATTTAGTTAAGGAAGGTGGTTATTTCCTAAAATCACTTTTTGACGTAACATTCTTTTCTCAAAATTTTGTCTCAACTTCTCTTCAGCCAAACACTTTCTTTTTCATCAGAAAACTAAGGTAATGTTCTTGATTTCTTAAACCTTTGATTTTCTAAAGGATTCCTCAACTTTGTTTTTGAAAATCTTATTGTATTTCTTTGTTTTTCAAGAGAAAACACACAATTGAGAGGAAACTCACTCATTGGAGATAAGGTTCGTTCTTCTCCTCTAATGAATGGTTCTTTATTGAAATTCCCAAATTCTTGACTCTTTATAAATGATTTGTATTGAGTTTTAATGATCTAATTATGGAATTTGGCTAAATCAAGATTTAATTGATGAGTTTATGTGGTTTTTGAATTGGATCTGTTTTGATGGGTTCTTGATTGATTTTAATTGATATTTTGATGTTTTATAATGTTAATGGATTGATTTTAACATTGGAATCTCGAAGCTTTGTGAATCTCTAATTTTCTAGGTTGCTAGTTATGTGTTTTTGAGGTGGTGTGAAGGTTTAATGTATGTTGGAGGTATAAGGTTAGTGTTAGGTTGTTTTTGGATGTCAATTGATGGTAATTTATGGATTGAAATGTTAGGTTATGTTTGGGTTGTGTTTTAGTTTAGTTGAAGGGTGCTTTCGGTTGTTTCGGAAGGCTTTTGAAGGTTGTTGGTGAGGCGAAGTTAAGGAGTGGTGTTGCTGGGATTATGAATGCATGATGATGAATTAATCCTATATTTTTATGTGATTAAAATAGGGTAGAGTGAGCCTAAGGCTGTTTGTGAAGCTTCGGAGGCTTCAGACGCTTGTTTTTGCATTAGTGAATAAAGGTATTTCTCCCTCAGTCATGCTTTTTTGAAATGTTTTTTTATGTACTTGTTTTAAATGACATGGTACCTATTGTTAAAGCATGTTTTAAAGTATGTTATATATTATTTTTGACCATATAATGATGATGGATGCATTGGTAAATGATCCATGTAAGTATGTTGAAATACTTGTACTAAAGCATGGGTTGTTGCTTTGGGAATGGTTTGGTTTGATGCATATAAAAATAGTGAGCTTAATGGTTAATAATGAATTATATTGACAAGTGATGTGGTTTAATTTGTTATCGGATACAGTTGGCCGACCATAGGATTGATAGTGCGCTCTAAAAAGTCACTTTCGATGTCGAGGGGTTTATACGGTGTACCGAATACTCTGTCCAATTACTCTAACGGTTGAGGGGTTATATGGTACCGCACACTCCCGTTAGTGGATTATTCATCTAACCGATGATTGAGGTTGGTGTCCTTGGGTTGTAAGTGGTACCATAATTCTGGTTGAGATGGCATGAAGTGTTGAGAGGTTACTTGTTGAATCCGTGTATCCGATGTAATATTTTGGGAAGTGGATATGTTTAATGATCACTTGAAAGCAAATATAATTGTGGATGTATCATGTTGATGGTTGTTAAAGTATAATGTTGGTTTATACATGTTTACTCTTTAAGCTTTGCATATGGGTTGTTATGCATGGGAAGGCTTAAATTGAGGGTTAGCAATGGGATTTGCTATTGATTCATGATACATGTTGCATATGGTTTAATATGCGGGTTTTTGAAAGTGTTAAGTATATGGTTTTCAAGGCATCATGTTTTAAACGATGATGGAAATGGTGATTTCAATGTGGTTTTGGGAAAATGGTTTTAAAATGCTTTGATGGTGTGTTGTTTGAGCATTCCTCACTAAGCCTTGTGTGCTTATGATCTCTTTGTCCATCAATGCAAAAAATTAAAGGTTTGGAGGCAACAAGCAAGCGAAGGATATCTAAGGACTTCGGCTATTGAACGTATGATTTCAAACTAGACTCGTAGTAATAAAAGCAATGGGCTTCGTTGTTGTTTGGGAGGTGTGTTGTTAAACTCCCTGTTTTAGCAAGTTTGCTATGTTGTTTTGAGATTGTAAATGGCCTTAAATGTTTGGTATTGCCTTGGAATAATGATTTATGCTTTGGATGGCTTGATCTTAGGAAGCATGCCTCTAGATTTCCATTTATAGTGGGATGCCATGTTTTAATCTTAATTATGTGATGTTTTGGTGAGGTTTAATCTTGAGAATAGTTGATTATATGTTTGAAGCATGTTGGGTTAGGTTTGAATCCTTGAAAAAATGTAAAGCCAACAATTTGGGACATTTCGATTCTAGGCATATCGGTACGCGTATACCTATACCGAAACGCATAGGCATAATCTGGGATGGTGTTTCGATACAGGTGTAACCGTATCAGTACGAGCAGTACATTTTGGCTAGTCATTTCGATACACAATGAGCCATATCGGTACGATTTTGAGCTACTATTTTTTGGTTTTTGGTTATCGTAGCCCGTGTACTGATACACCGTGTCACCACATTGATACAGATAGTAGTTCTGGTGTTTATGGGTTGTTTTATGTTTTGAGATTCTTCCGCTTTGGTCCCTAGTTTACATGTATGCAATTGGATGAGTTTGGATGGTTGTTTTAAGTTGGTTTTTGACCTACGAGCATGTAATTTGACTAATTAAGGATTGGTATCTTTAAAATAAGTTAAGTCCTTGTAATTTTAAAGAATTGGAATTTGGTCCCTAATTGCAACTGCGAACAATTGGATATCAATTTGATGGCCGATTGAGTTGAGTCTTCACACGCTGCCAGTATGCACACCATAGGTTAATATGTTGCATTTAGATAAGATAAAAGAAAAACAATGGATGTAATTCGAGTTAATCTTTACTTGTTTGTTTTGGCAAACCCAATGTAGCTCGATCGGTTCGGTCTTGCGACTAGGCTAGGTCGAGGGGGTTACAAGGCTTCTAATTGAGGACAAATTTCCCTAAAGAAGAGAGGATGAAGCGATCCAATTCAGCCACTTACTCTTAATCACCATACTTTCATCTTTAGTAATAAACATGGATGTCAAGGGAGTTTTACTTAACTTTCTTTACATTTATACATTACTATTAATCTTAAGTGTGTATGTTAGGAGTATATTAGTTTATCATTCATACCATTTTTGCTCATATCATAGTTATGCATTACATATTAGGGTATCATAACTTGTTTCCATTTATTATTCTTTATGTTTTGCATATTATATGATGATCATGCATATCTAAGCTTACATAACCACATATTTACTTTCAAGTTTAATTTATTTACTATCTTATATTATAAGTATTCATTATCTGTGTTTATTTTGTTTGAAGGTTATTATTCAGCTCACACAATAAGGGGATTTAAAGAGAGGCAGCTCACATCTGCTCACCTTAGCTCAAACATTTCGACACAAGCTTAAAAAGCTCCAACCAGCTCGAGGAAGCTCAAGGACTTAAAAGAAGAATTTTATTAGCTCGAGGCATCTCATGGACATGGAATTCAGCTCGAGATAGCTCGATGGTAAAGATGAAGTTTGTTCAGCTCAAAGACTAGCTCAGCTAAGCTCAACCAGCTTGAAAGATAGCTCGACTAGTGTTAACCCTATAAAAAGTGCACATTTCATGGTTTTTTTGCTTAGGTTATTGGTTGTTTTTAAGCCCAATTCATTGCATTTAGGTTGCATTTAGTTCATATAGTTGCATATGGTGTTGCTTGTTGGTTGTTTTTATTTATTTATGTAATGGATGTTGCTTAACGAATGTTTGTTTTGAGGTGGTGATGTGCAGGTAAGCCAAGGAACATATGGGCAAAGGAAAAATGTCACGGCATTCTAGACGGCATTTATGGGTACAGAAAAGACAAAAAGAGAAGATATTTTGAGAGCTCCTACATGTGATTCCACCAGCCAGCTATGCCACTCATGTGACCTGGAGAATATTCCTTAGGTCACACAAGGAATATTTAGGGCGCAAAACCCTATGAGCCCCCACTATATAAAGGACAAGATACCTACATTAAAATGGCGTTGAAAAAGTGCTTTAGGAGATAAGAAAGAGAGCACGGAAGAGGCAGCCACTCTTCTTCTTCCTCTTCTTCATTGCGTCCTCCATTGTTGAAGCTCCAAAGGGAAGATCTTGCTGCCCTTTGAGAGAAGCAGCAAGCTTAGGGTTGTTTACGGCAGTCCACGGCGGCTTCGGAGTTTCTTTCACTCTTAGCTATTCTTTGCTGTTGCATTTTTATTTTGGAATGGGCTGTTTAAAATGGTTTATTATGGATGATGTTTGCCCAACCATGAACTAACTCTAAGTGGCTTGGGTTTGTTTTGGATGATTATGTTTTAGTTTAAATTGATGTTTTTAGCTTTTTCCAGTTTCGTTCATGCTTTGTCTACTGTTTTAATGCCCTAAGTTTGTAAGAGCTCTCGAGAGTTAGCCTTCACTTGGGTGTTAGATTAACTTAATGGTCGATAGAGTTAAGCTTAGATCTACATAGACAATGGGGGTTGGATGCTAAGAGGCACAACTCTAACTCACCTTAGAGATAAGGGAAGGGTTCCAATGACTAAAGGAGTAGAGCTACATCGATAAGTAGCTTGCTAGGGTTCACGCTAAGAGGTATTGCCGTAGCATTCTTTTTATCAGGTTTCTGGCTAGAGATAGTTTAGAAACACCTAAGTAAACTTTGTCGAGCATGACATAAGCTGGAAGGTGTTAGTCATTCATGGGAGCTAGGCATAGGATTCCTTGATAAACGTAGCATGTCATCCCATTTGAGAGTTTCACACACGTGTGAGGACGTTCGAAGTCTATTTAGTTCAATCCAATTTTCATTACAGTTGTTTGCTACAACATTTCTTAACCTATTCCCACTTGCTATTGCATTTATTTTCAGTTTGTGTTTTGTGTGCTTGAACTTGACTTGAAATACCTCCAATCCCTATGGAGACGATGCTCACTTGTCTCTTTACTACTTGTTCGATGTGTATACTTGCACCAATTGCGTATCATTTATATTACATCACAACACACAACAAGTTTTTGGCGCCATTGCTGGGGATTGGCAATTGGTTATTTTGAGTTTAGTTTTTGCACCATTTTATTTCTTCTTTTTGTATAAATATATTTGCTATTTGTGTCTACCTTTTTCAGGTGTCATGCTGTAGCATGACCCGAAGAAGACCTATGGAACCATTATTCCCTTTTGAACTTGAGATTGAAAGATCAATTCGTCAAAGAAGACGTGTTCCAAGAACCATGTACGGAGTTCAAAATCTAGTTGAAGATCCTGCATATCAATATGCTGCAACAATTTGCAATGATGGAGTTGTAGCTTGACCAAGAACTATTATAGATTATTTAGTACCCATCTTGGATGATCTCAACGCTGGGATTATAGCTCCTGAGTTTCAGCCAGCCCACTTTGAGATCAAACTGGTGATGTTCAACATGTTGGACTATTGGACAGTTTGGTGGCATGCCTAAGAGGTGTGTGACTCCTTTCGACAACAAGGTGTGCATGAGGATGTGCTGAAATTAAAGTTATTCCCATACTCATTGACAGATGGAGCAAGGGCGTGGGTTAGTGGAGTACCTTCTGGCTCAATAAAATTATGGGCAGATTTATGCAAGAGCTTTTTGTTGCGGTATAATCCACCCAACATTAACGCCCAACTAATGAGTGATATTGCTTCCTTCCATCAAGCTGATGACGAGTTGATGTTCGAGTGCTGGGGTCGATACAAGTGACTGCTTTGCAAATGTACAAATCATGGTTTTCACGATTGGACGCAAGTTGTGATGTTCTACAATGGTGTCAATGCTCCTAAGAGGATGATGATAGATGCTTCAGAAAATGGAACTTTGTTGGACAAGTCACCCGCAAAAGCATTTAATATCCTTGATAGGATAGCAAACAACGACTGTCACTTCCTTTTTTTCGAGACTAGGAACGGGGAGGAAGGCTCAAGGAACATTTGATTTTGATGCTAAGGATTCTATTTCAGCTCAATTGTCAACAATTACAAACATGTTGAAGAATCTCCAACGTCGTAGTGAAGTGAAGAAAGTCAAGGTTGCAAGCTCTTCTTATGCACTTTACCATGGCATTCATCATGTGAGCGAGTGCCCTAAAAACCACGAGTCTACCAACTACGTGTAGAACTTCAATAAGAACAACAACAACCCTATTTGAATACTTATAATCCAGGATGGAGTCAGCATCCTAACCTTTCTTGGAGGAACCAATGAAACAGCAATTCTGGCAGCTCTAATTAGCAACAAAATCTGATTGGACCCCCAGGCTCCCAGCAGATTATGCCATGGCAAAACAACAGAGGTTCAGTGTCTTCGCCGAATAAAAACTCTTTATAAGCCACTTTTAAGGATTTTATAACGACAACGAAGGACTTTATGGCTACTACAAAGGTTCTACTTAAAGACCATGATACGTCCATCAAGAACCAAGAGCATTGCTACAAAGTCATAGCTCGTCCTTAAGAGCTTTGGAAACACAAGTAGGACAAAATGCACAAGCTATTCATGTGCGACCTCAGTGAGTTTGCCTAGTGATACTAAAGTCACTAAACATAAAGGCAAGGAGCAAGGTAGTGCATTCACCTTAAGGAGTGGCACCTAGATCACCAAGGAAGCTAAGTTTGGGGGGAGACACTCAGAGAACCCAGCCATGAGATTGTGCATGAAAAATCTTAGTTGCAAGATGACTCACCTTCAATGGAGAGCAAGGGTAAGGGTTCAATGATTGAACCCAATGATCATAGGCAAAATATTGCCACAGCAAAAGATAACCTCCCACCAGCAGGAATGGACGACCAAAGGGTAACTATCAATGTCTTCAACACTCTCAAATATGCTAATGATTCTAGAGAGTGTCAATCGCTTCAAGATGTAGAATCTATGATGGAAAAGAAAGCTACAAAATTTTGCTGCAGCAATGTTTTGCACAATGATGGTCACTTGAAGCTTGATGAAGAAGACAACGATGAGCTCAAGGAATATCCAACGGAGCTGCAATAGTCTAGCTTACTCATAGCTAGACCAGGTATGCAATTTGAACCCTTGGATTTTGTTGAATTTAGTTCCCCTAAACCCTTATTTGAGCACCCACCCACTTTAGAACTAAAGCCCTTACCTTCATACCTTAAGCGTGCTTATTTGGGGTCCAATAAGAGTTTGACTGTGGTTAATGCTAGTAATATTAAGCCCAAGCAAAAGAGTAGTTGGATTCATATTTTAGCTCAACATAAAAAGGCTTTAGGTTAGACGATTACTGATTTGAAAGGTATTGGAAACTAAGTAGTTGGTCATCTTTCTAGGCTAGAAATTATGAAAGAACAAAGGAATGAAATAGATATTAAGGAAGAATTCCCTAATGAGAAATTATTATTTGTTGTGGCAAGTCTGTGGTATGCTAACATTGTCAATTTTCTAATTAGTGGTATTTTTCTTCTTGATTTGAATAGCTAGGGAAAGAACAAGTTCATACATGACATTCCTTACTATCATTCAGCTACATGTGGAGAGCATGTTGGAGGAGAGAAGACTCCTGCAAAGGTCCTACAAACTGAGTTTCATTGGCCTACACTCTTCAAGGATACCCAAGATTTTTATAAACCTTGCAATAGATGCCAAGAGATGGAAAACATACACAGAAGACACAAAATGCCCATGCAAAATATATTGAAGGTGGACCTGTTATATGTGTGGGGCATTTTGGTCTATAATGGTGTTCCAGTCGAACATGACAAAAATTGCCACATCAATTTAGGACGTTTGCGAGTTTGCATCCTTTCAATCCTCTCTAAGTTCTGCTATAGCAATTTTTGTTTTGTTTTGTTTTGTATGTTTTTCTTTGCTTTATTTCTTTATTATTTAATTTTAACATTAGTCTTTTAGCAAAATAGACTCCCAAACATGTGGACAAGGGTAAAGCCCTTATGGACTCATAACCTACTAAGGAAGAAAACCATTCCCTGCTGGTACAAACGATGAGATGAATGATGATGTCCCTCCTACCACAATGCCACAACAAATTGCAACACCTAATCACTAATGAAGAGGCACGTCAAGCATATGGCGCACAAGACAACCCCATCACCATCAAAGTAGAGTTAGTCAAGGTACCTTGCATTGCATTGCATTTAGTTTAGTTTTAGTTGATTTTCATGCATTGAGGACAATGTCTTCTTCAAGTTTGAGGGAGGTAGTGTTCATAGTTAGTCATTTGCAATAGTAGTGATGAACAGATTTTTGCTATGGCATTTTGTTTGGTTTAAAGACAGTTCTTATGCATAAATTGAAGATGTCCGAATATGAGATTTTTTTTGGCTATGGATGGATTGAATACACATGACTGTTGAGATTGGTATAACTGCCTTTAGGTCTTGATGCCTTAAGATTTAATTGTTACACGGTTGCATTCTCTCTATGCTTAAGGATGTTAGAAAATTTTGGTGAAAAATCTCTTGCATGCCTTAATATGAATGATCTTAATGAACTTGAATGATAAATGAAAGTATCAAAGGCTTTATTAGACTCCATTTAGCTTATCAAATATGTTGATTTGTGAATAAATGCTTAGGCATAGCTGTAGAGGGACACTCCTCTGTGCATTGCTTTGCTTGGAAAACCCATTTAATAAATGCCAACAAAGCATATGAGTGAATGGAAGTAGTCACGGGGTGACTCTACTAAATTGGCTAGGGAATGGGGTGTTTGCTCCACTTAATTTTCAAGTCTAAGAAGGTAGTTGTGATGAGCTATCTCCTTTTGTATCAGCATATAAAAAGAAAATAGAAGAAAAAGAAAAGAAATAAGTTACAATTACGGGAGTAAAAATTGTGCTTAAATTGATTAGAAATATTAAGGTGTATTGGAGAGCTTACCTAAAAAAATTTCTAACTAAGTTAAGCATAGGTTGGATGTAATCATGCACACACATGCAAAGAATCTTGTCCTAAAGAATAGTTCTTAAAATCTCAATTCTGTCTAGCATGTTGAAGCCTTTAATTTCTGACGACTGAAATTTTGCCATAGCAATGTCTTGAACTATTTTTTTTGCCATAGCATTTCCTCTGTTTTTCTCTATTCATTGCTTAAGGACAAGCAATAACTTAAGTTTGGGTGTGTGTTAACCCTATAAAAAGTGCACATTTCATGGTTTTTTGCTTAGGTTATTGGATGTTTTTAAGCTCAATTCATTGCATTTAGTTCATAGAGTTGCATATGGTGTTGCTTGCTGGTTGTTTTTATTTATTTATGTAATGGATGCTGGTTGAGGAGGATTTATTTTGAGGTGGTGATGTGCAGGTAAGCCAAGGAACATTGTAGGGCAAAGGAAAAATGTTGCGGCATTCTGGATGGCATTTCTGGGTGCAGAAAAGACAAAAAGAGAAGATATTTTGAGAGCCCCCACATGTGATTCCACCAGCCAGCTGTGCCACTCATGTGACCTAGAGAATATTCCTTAGGTCACACAAGGAATATTTAGGGCACAAAACCTTAGGAGCCCCCACTATATAAAGGACAAGATACCTACATTAAAATGGGGCTTAAAAGTGCTTTAGGAGATAAGAAAGAGGAAGGGAAGAGGCGGCCACTCTTCTTCTTCCTCTTCTTCATTGCGTCCTTTATTGTTGAATCTCCAAATGGAAGATCTTGCTGGCCTTTGAGAGAAGCAACAAGCTTAGGGTGGTACCTCCCAATTGGTTGAAAAAGTAATAATCGGATCTCAAGTCGATCTTTGAGAACAAATGGGCACCTCCCAATTGGTTGAACAAGTCGTCAATCCTTGGAAGGGGATTATGGTTCTTCACTGTTACCTTGTTGAGCTAACGATAGTCGATGCATAAGCTCATCGAGCCATCTTTCTTTTTAACAAACAAGACTAGTGCACCCCAGGGTGAGATGCTTGGTCAAATAAATCCCCTCTCTAACAACTCTTGAATTTGATTCTTTATCTCTTTCAATTATGTCGGTGTCATGTGATACGGTGCAATGGACACTGGTGTCATACCTGACATCACTAATATTCGAAATCCTAACTCACAATTTCGTGGCAATCCGGGTAACTCTTCTGAAAACACATCGGTGAATACTCTAACGGTCCATAGGCTCTCAAGCATTGGACTCTCAACTCTTGTATAAATAACATGAGCCAAGAAGGTCTCACAACCTTGTTGAATAGTCTTTTGTGTTGACTAAGTTTCAAAAGATCTATTATATGTATACTGAACCTTGTATTTAGTTCTTGCAACTGAAAATCAATCACTTCATTGAATATTTTAAAATGATAATGATGCTCTATAGTGATTTGACTTTGTGGATATTTTCGATGTCTACCTTTAAAATATTCTAATGTTAGATTAGGAACAATAAAATTATTATTTTCACAAAATGCCAACACATCTTTAAGAAAACTATTCCAACCGTTTTCTCTTAAATATTGAATCAACTTCTTCGTACTTGAAATCAAATGAATATCATTTAAAATTTCTTGAGATTTTTGCTATAAAGCTTGGCACAATATATTAGTAATACTCATGATCTCTTTCATCAAATGCAAAATAAAAATGAACTCAAATGATTGAATCCATTACATGCAGCACTAACATCCCCTTGTTGAGAATAAGTGGATCCATCTTTTCTAATATTTTCAAGCACATAACAAGTTGAATCAAACATAGCAATAAGATTACATATAGAATTGAAGTAAGAACTCCAACAAGTATTTCCAGCTCGTTTCAAATTACCAATTTGATTTGCACCTTTACCAATCTTAAGCTCATTATTTGTTAACATGTGTGCAATTATAGCTTCTTGAGCAACTTGTATTTTATCATGACGTTTGCATGAGAAATCAACATAATTTATAATGAAACTCAAACTATTAAAGAACCTATGAACAAAATGTACCTCTCTAGAAGCAACAACAAGAGTTAATTATAGATGATGAGTTAAACAATGCACTTAATAAGCAGACAAACTTTCTTTGAGGAATAATGCTTGTAAGTCATTCCACTCTTCGCATATAATACTAGCACCATCATATCTTTGACCATGAATATTTTGAACACCAAGAGCAAAATAGTAGAGAATAGCACATATTTCATTATTAAGAGTTAATGAAGATGTGGAGAGATATACTCAGAATATTTAGGAGTATTTTCCAACGCAACATTCTTAACATCATCATTGTAGGATGCCAAAAGTTGAATCAACTCAAGAAAATTTTCATAATTTTTTTACCAAAGTGTTTCATTGTGGCCTTTAAATGCACAAGCTTGAAATGCAAGCCATTGGATGACATCTATAGAAGTCTTGACTCGTAAATTATTTTTTTTAAATCTTTTCTGAATTTTGTTGATTCATTACTTTATCAATATGCCTAGATTGTTTCATTAAATCCATACAAGATCTCACATCATTGTTATACGGTGAACAAGGATCATCTCCAATATGATTGAGGTCAACTTTTATTTGTCCATTAGTTTAGTTTCTTTTCATTGCGGTTTAGAGTGGCTTGGTAGCTTGCAAGGCACATAACCTTGAGATCAAGGGTACAAATATCGTTCTTGCAACATTTTTTTGACAAAAAAATAGACTTGACTTTATTAACTAGATTGACTAGTCGTTTTTTCTTTTAGAGGTGATGTATTATATTACAATCAACTATAATGAATCCTTTATCCTTTTATATTATATAGATTACCCTGGGTGGATAGAGATAATTGAATCCGCATATTCTCCTTGGAAAAGAAAAAATTTACCATTCGACTATATTTGCATTTTCGTTGTTGATACGAAAGAATATTTGATCAGAGCTAAGATAGATACTTTCGTTTATCATTTTTTAATCATATGAGTTACAAAAAGAAAATACGAATTGATATATATATATATATATCCATGTGATTCCTATATTCTATTAGGAATATCATTTCGATATGATAATAAAAATAGGTTACCTGGGACTCGAACCCGAGACTAGTTGGATGGAGTAGATAATTTCATTGTTAAATTTCATTAATCATTAATAAAATGTATAACACCCCTACCCGGTTTAGGAGTAAAACAGAACTAAGAAGGTTAGCAACTTATCTTATATACACGAAAGACTTAATACAAAAACAAAGACCAACTACAATTTTTTTCAACCATTTAAGTCTATCATATGGTTAATGAGTAACATAGCTATTACTTGAAATTGAAGACAAATTTCAATTGATAGTATTTAGAGTTATACTTATTCGATTAGACCTTAATAACGAAGGTGGTCTAAAAGCTATTGATAAATTAAACCAACCACACTGATCAATTTAAAATAAATAAATTTAATTTCACAAGATGTAAACTTTAAGGTTGTAGATCTACCTTATCATTCAATTACAAGCATGGTTAAACAAACAATACAACATACAATTCTTACAAGAATCCAAGTTCGATTGGTGTTCTATTATTAAACCTTGTATATTCTTTTCACAAACAAGTAATCAATTACCATGATTACAACACTATTCAATTCTTAACAACTTAGCTTAAGTACACAACAAACATTTGAACACTACCATTAGGTCATAGTCATATTTACCATTCAAGCCTCAACGAAGCATAATTTAGCCACTCATTCAAGCCTTTGAATTTTAAACAACATTTCATTATCTACAAGTATCCATTCGAAATCTTGTCAACATGGCATATTCATCAAATAAGTATTCTATCGCTTCACTAGCATAACAAACTACAATCGACTATCCAAACATACAAATAACCTAAGCTTTGATGCATCAAGAACCAATCAAATAACAAACAAGATCGGGGTTCCTTTAAGTATTCAAATTTGATTATAGTTGTTTTAGATCATTTAGGACACATAATCATGGTAGTTCGAAGAATGCTTCAACTTAAAATCATTTTTATACATTTACAACTTATAACATGTTAAATCTAATTCCAACTAATGTTTCCTATTCGAAAATTTGTTGACACCGTAACTTATGAATCAAGTTAATTCTTTTAACTTGTTAGCATTTGATTACTATTTAAACATGACTATATTGATATAATTTGATTCATAACACATCTGAATCATTTCCTTATATCAATCAATTATGCTTAGCAAAATTTAACAATCACAACATTCTAGTGACCATTCTAAATCAAACCATCATTTACAAGGCTATAATCAACTCACTAGACATACCAACACATCATATTCATGCGCATATAAATACATGTATTTCCAACCATAATTTGTCATCTATTCAAATCAAGCATTAGAATATCAAACATTACAAGCAAGACGATCCTACCATCTACAAGAAATCCATCACCTTACAAGCATGGTATACATAAACTAGACATATAAATGTAGCATTTAACCCAATAAGTCATACCTCAATTTATTTGAACGACTTTACAAATCATTACAAATTTATAAGCTCTTTTTACAATTCAAAGATAAACTACTAGTATTACACTCAAGCACTATGCCACCATTTTAGGAGTCTCTTCTAATAAAAGATCTAGGTTCTACTTGTAATATAAGATATGACTTGCAACCCTTGGCCACGATTGAACTACACAAGCTTTAACAACCTGCAATGCATGATAACGAATGCATTAGGGTTTTTAACTGAATTTCATCACGTTTCTTATCGATCTTATGAAAGATCTTCTTTATCTTATTGAAGTCTTACCAAGACTTATCGGAGTACTTATCAAAACTTTTCGGATTTCTTGTCAAATCTTATCAGAATACTTATCAGAACTTATCCGAATTCATAACATTACTAATTAGAGTTTCATTTCAAAGCTTGGTATTTGAGTTCAAATCTTTTAATCATTTGCCTTGGATCACATTTGGACATGAGTAACATTGGTCTGAGTTTGACCGTATTGGTCCGTATTACACATAGCTCAAAGCACAGAGCAATGGCTAGTGTCTGAACATAACAATCCTAACTTCTCAACTATCTGATCAAACTGTCACCAATCTCCTTATCATCTTCCTTGTTACCTCCTATTGTCGCCATAATGTCATATATAAGGGGTCGTCACTCGAGTCGTAGCTCATGGACCGTAGTCCCAAAGTATACCATGTACAATGCCAAAGTGCCTAAGGGCTTCCATTATATAGGCAACTTAAATATCTTATGCTTTGAAGTTAGGAGAGGTTTCTTATAATACAAGTAAACTTATTTATTTTTTCATTTTAGTATCTTATAACACAAGTTGAGCTTCTAGTTCCTTAACGCCTTAGAATTCATGAACTGATAACTTTGATATTCAATTCCTTTATTAGAGTTTTATGGCCTTATTGGTTGGTAGTTAGCTTCAAGCTCTATAATAAAGTATACATAGTCATCCATTACAAACATAGCATAGCAAGGCACAAGATGCATATGTGATGTAACATAACCAAAAGACTTATCAAAGATGCCATGCTATGAATGCATTCACACATTGTAGTCTATGTGAGCTATATGCATATGCTCATGGTTTATACATAACACATAATAGAAACAAAGATTGGGATGACACCGTGACATGCGTCGTTTTCGCGTCAAAATAATTCATTCTTCTCAAATAATAAATAAAGGAATTTAAACATAGTAAAAGAGAAGTAAGGATCGATCCCACAGAGACTAAGAGAACTTTCTGATTTATGTTTGTTTAATCGGTGAGCCAATAAGAGAGTTTAATAATATTTAAGTATGGTGGGGATTTATGGAATTAAGTAAAAATAATAAGAAATTGTAGAGAATATTAAGAAGTGGATTTAGTATGGTAAAGATTAGCCTCGGGCTCTTGCTTTGACTCAGTTTCCTTGGATAATAGAAAAAAGGATTTTTCACTTCGGGATTCACGTCGGTTACTTGCCTACAAGGATCAATCCTTGTGACTGTGCCTTGTATACCGAATACCCAAGTGTCATCTTTGATATCAACTTTGGAAATTGATCTAATTAACAACAATATTGTAGATCAAGATGTTTAAGTAAAGGCCGACTCGGACTATGTTGTTTCAATAATAACTTATTCCGATTTCAGTTTCCTCTTAGCAAACAATTTTGCTAAGTGTGTTCCTAAGAAGTCGAATGTGCTTCAATAGCCGATCCTTCCTCCCACACGATTAACCAAAACAACATCCTGGCCAACGTTGGTTTTGAAATCATTTTGATTTTGAAATTAAGTTTAGAAAAGTGAGAGAGACACCCGAAGTTGTTTAAGTGTTTTTCAATCCTCACATTAAAATTGAGTCATTGTTTTAGCCCTTGGCTATGAAAAACTTAGCTAAGTGTGATTATGGAAGAAATCATACTTAGCATAGTTTTAAAATAATAAAAAAAACTAAGAACAATAAAATAAAGAAGAAAAACTTGAATTAACTTGAAAGTAAAAAGAAGCTAAGAGAATTGAGAGATATCAGATATGAGATGATTTTTGAGTTTGCCCAAAGAGGTATTTATAGCAGCCTAAAACCCTAAAAATAACTCTAAAGGGATAAAAATAAATCCCAAATTATTTAAATTAATTACAGAAGATAATTCCAAAGTTTGAATTTAAATTCCGGTTGATAAGTTATCTGAAATGCGGCTGATAAACTACCGTTGCTGCTGATGTGGCACTTCTAAAAGCTGCTGACGTGGCGTCCAGTCAGACTTTCATGCCCAGATTCGTGCCCACTAATCCAGTCATGAGTCCAGAAAAGCAAAAATTGCACAATTTCAGCAATTTAAGCAACACTCCTGGAATCTACTGTCCTGCATTGAAAATGAACAAAATGCACAAATTAGCAATTTAAAACAATCAATCAAGGAGTAATTAGAGATAGAAGAATGCATAATTTAAGCACTAATCACCCGAAACAAATGCAACTACACTCACCTCTTATCCCGATGTTACGGGATACCTGAATCCACAATTACCCCTAGCTTTCAACTAATTCTTTTCTCTTACTCTTCCTCTTCCATATCATGTACCTCAAACATAATAACAAACCATTAAAACCTATTCAATCCATTCAATCTTATAAAACAGTCCATTGCTTGTCTAATATGCCAAAACAGTCCATAATTTACATGTATTCATATAGATGATCAAAACAGTCCATATGTCTTTTAATTATACACAAAACAATCCTAATTAATCATATTCACAATTGTATGTTTTTAGAACAGTCCAAAACATTTTCTGATGTCCAAGTCAAACCTTAATTACCTATGTTCACATATATATATCCAAAACAGCCAATCAAAGTTCATTTATACAAGACATTCCTTACTGCACATATATTCACATATTTCCCTATAGAACAGTCCACAACTCTTTCTATTAATGCAAAACAGTCCCGAGATCTTTCATTTTTATCAAGACTGTTCCAAATTTATGAACTTAGTTATATATGTATTCAAATCAGCCTACTAAAGTTTATATTCGTGCCTATTAAATCCCTTATACTTGCCTATATATTTACATGCATCAAAACAAGCTCCATTACATTCATAATTATACAGGGCAGTCCCTAATACTTTGTATACATATTTTTACATAGCAAAACAGTATCAAAACAGCCCTTATTATTTCAAAATCAGTCCCTCAATTTTACAAAACTGTTACCTATTTCCAGATTTGCAAAGACAGCCCAAAACAGCCCCTAATTGTGTAAAACAGCCCTCTCCCTGATTTTAATTTACAAAACAGTTTTCTTCTACAAAACAGTCCACTTTTAAATGCAAGGTCAACCCCCCAATTAAGTACACAAAACAACCACCATTTTTGCAAAAACAGTCCCTGTGTATACACACATATATAGAACAGTGCCCTGTTCTTAATTTAATCAAATCAGCCCTTCATTTCATCAAAATAGTCCCTCTTTTAGTTCCAAAATTTATAAAACAGTCTACCTAGTTTCAAGGTACTCAAAATAGTCCATTAATATTCTCATTTATGCAAAACAGTTCTAATGCATTTATATTCGATTTCATACAAGCAAAACAGCTCTTAAGACTTATGTTTATGCTAAAACTGGTTCAGCTACATATATATTTATAAACACATATACAAACAGTCCAATTAGACTCACATTCCAGCAAAAGCGATTTCCATTGCTTGTATATACAAATTCATATTCAAACAGTCCCATTAGTATAATTAATAACAAATCAGTTTCTAATTGCTTGTAAACCAGTCCTTTAATGTTTTCAATTATGCAAGACTGTCCTGTTTTTTTATAAGAGTGCATATTCATGCTCAAAACAGCCCCTTAATGTTATTATCAAACCGAAACAGTTTTTAAACATTACTCAAGTGATCAAATTAATTCTTAATTCATTCATATCAAGCAATAATCTCACTCCAACTCAATATCATTCGAACACTCCTCTAAGTGCTGTCCATGTTTTCATGCAAACACCATAATCATTACTACAAAATACACCTTAATCTCTATAGTCTTAATTGAATATTCTAGCATCTCTAGCAAGACTCATGATTTAGGCACATATCTACAATCTTAAGTAAATTTTTCACTAAAACCGAAAAGAACGGAGAAAGAACAAGATAGTTACCTTTCTCCCAAGCTTATTCGAACACCATGCAAGCAAGGATGTAGGATGAACAAAGCCTTAAGCCAAATTTTCTCTCAACTCCCTCTCTCTCTATTTGATTTCGGTTCCTAAGGAGGAAGAAGATGATAACTCCACTTTTCATCTTTCTTCTCAAAGACTGAATCCCCCTTTCCACATGTTCTCTTTTTTTGTGACACATATACAAACCCTTGCATTTATTAATCTTTAGCATGCAACCACTTATTTCATAATATCTTTGGTTTTAATCCTTCCTACAATGGCTAACTAATTTCTTATTTTTTTCATTTCGGTCCAAAAAGAATCATTTAATTAGTCTAGTAAGTGACAAAAAAATACTACCATTAGCTTGTGATCAAATGGTTACATGCTTCTAGGCTAATATTTGGGGTATTACAAAATGAACTTTCATTAATCGTTAAATAGTCAAAGAAAAAAAACTCTCCCAAAATCATGCTTATATTTTTCATTGCACACGATTTCTCTTTCCAGCATTAACCTTTTTCCAACTTCAGAGTACTTTAATAATGAATATATCTCAACCGGGTCGTCCATTGGATTCCATGTTAAAAAGATAGCATAGTAAACAATATGCAACATCCTTAGTTGGAGAATACTCAAGCCATGAAAAAAATTGAGTAAATCAAGAGAATTGGAAACACCTAGAATGCTTTTCTAATGAATATGGATACTAGAAAGATGGATTTGAAATGGACCTGCTCTTAAATAAGCTCGTCGAACTTCATCTCGTTTATTAACCGCATAATCCCACATTGGTTGACGTAACCTTGGATAACGTTCTCTAAGAGAATAGTCAACTTCTTTAACATTAACAATAGGAGATTTTAGTGGAGATTGACTCCAACATCAATGCTCAAGCCTTGGAGATGTTTGCATCTTTCTTTTAAAAAAACAAGTCCAATCTCTTTTGCTTTCCCATAAGAGATGAATTTACACAACCTATAATCGTATAAAACTATCAATTTAAATTATAAAGATAAAATCTCAAAGTCTTTTTTAAAGTTTATTACTATTAATTTAATAAATATAATTACTATTAATTCATCTCACTTAGTCAAAAAAAGAAAGAATCTTTTTAGGTGGACCATTAAAACATGGTAAAAGTGTGCTAAACTTTCTTCACTTCTATAGGTCAAGCTTAAATCGAAGGTTACACAAAAAATTCTACCTTAAACATTTTATTTAATTAATCTAAAGCTCAATTTTTGTTGATTGACTACTTTTGCATTGTTACAACATAGTTGCACTTAAACTTGTGATGCAAAGCATGGTATAGTAGGACAAACAATGTGTTTAATATTTTTTGATCGAATATATTTAATACTTTTTATTATATATCAATTATATGTATATATATAGTTTTTATATCAAGGTTAAATTTAGAAGAAAAAACATGATAAAAGTTAAATTGAATACCCAAGGAAAAAAACTTACCGATATATATAAAAGAGGTGCTTCCTACAACTCTTTGACCTTTTAATAACAAAATAAAGATTACAAATTTAATAACAAAATAAAATTAGAATTGAGAAATATAAATATTATAATAAAAATTAGCAAATCTCTCAACTTTACTGTAAAAGTTCATGACTTCTTTCTTTCTTTTTTAGCAATAAATTATGCTTTAAACAAAGCACAACCAAATGTCCAAAACTAAAAGAATCCAATCAAAAGTGCAACAAAAAAAATATCAGTCGAATATCAGTACCACAAACAAGCGCACCTCTATACTAGCAAACTTAGAAATGAGAAAATAGATATGAAAGTTCTTTTCTTTACTTCTGTTAAGAAACTTAAAAAGGGAAGAATAAAATCGATGGGAAATATGACTCAAGCTTGTTAAGGAAGCTAAATAAAATGATTTTTTTATGAGCAAAAGCTTATGATTTTATTAAAAAGAATCATACAATGTCATCACATTCAAAGGCCTCATTAAAAGCCTCCTTAAGCCTAAATGAAAGAAAAAAGTACTGATGAATGTGATCAATAGGTACAAATGCTAAAAAACAATGAAACAAAACACTCAAACATACATAAAAATCACCCCATCACTCAAACAACTCATGCCATCATGTGAATTCAAGAGGAGCGATCAACACCACCCTTCGCCAAAGAATCAGCCAGACTATTTGCTTCCCGATAAATATTACTAAAGCACACACATTGTAAGGATTCGCATGTCTCATCAATTTGTCGAAACCATCGCCAATACATCCAAGGGCGCCGATCAGTGCATAAAATCCACGACACCGCCACCTTCGAATCCGATTGAATCACCACCGATGGCACATCTTTCCACTTAGACTCCACGCCAACCCCAACGCATGACAAATTGCCTGCAACTCCGTTTCATTCGAGTCAATAATCCCAAGCTGACCAAAGAATAGAGCCAAATTTTGGCCCTCCGAATTCTTTAGCACCCCCCGCATCTTGTTACCCTTGGTTTACCACGGGCTGAGCCATCTACATTAAATTTCAGCACCTCTGGAAAAGGAGGCACCTAAGCAATACCCAACCGAGTAGCAGCACCCAAAAGGTACACCATACATGTCTGAGGGCCCTCCCACCACGTTGCCTCCAATATGTTATCCGAGGCGGACAAAGCACGAGTCTAATAAAATGCCCGCAAATAAAAAGAAAATATCACTCACCGACATCCATTTGGAATTAAAAATAAGATCATTACGTGCAAGCCATAATGACCAAAGGACAGCCGCGCACCCAATTGAAAAACAGCGACCTTAGCTGCCACACGAACATGCATTGCAGCAAAATGTGATCCACAACGTCATCACCATCATTGCACCATCGACAGCGCAGCATGGACTCATCAATCGGAATGCCACGGTCCTGCAACATCTGTAAAGTTGGCAGCCTCCGCAACATAATAAACCACAAAAGCATTGAATTTTAGGTGGTAAATTCAGTTTCCAAACAACACTCACGTCCGAGGCATCCTCAAGACCAAAAGATGTCATCAAACGACAAAGCTCGCCTACGGAAAATCCCCATGTGGACGTTTGTTTCCAAATTAACTGGTCCACACAACTCTCCTTCACTCGAAATCGAGAAAAACAAGCCTACAAATCATGCAATTGCCGCAATTCAAAAGAGTGTAGCTCACGACGAAACAAACAAAGCCACTCCCCAGATCCTAAACCGAAATAATCATGCACGAGTGCCAAATTATTTATAGCCAAACTGAACAATCGCGGAAAGACAACTTGCAAAGGTTCATCTAGGCACCGACAATCACACCAAAAAAGGATACTCGCACCATTCCCCAAAATCCAAGTAAAATGCGAAGTATTCATAAACCGCTGCACATACGCATCATCGTGCACCTCCAAAATCTGTCTCCACATAACCAACATATGTCTTTTCCCCACTGGATTTACTAGCCACTACAGAATCTGTGCCCTATACTTCGCCACGATCAAAGATTTCCACAATGAACCCTCCGCATGTACGTATCGCAAACACCATTTGGCGAGCAAAGCTAAATTCTAGGCATGCAAATCCACCATGCCCAATCTCCAAAACTCTTTGGCCGACACACAACCTATCAATTAACCGACTCAACTTTCTTTTTTCCTCTTTACCTTCCACTGGATTCGATCCAATTTAAGAATGATACTACGTGGAATAAGAAATACACCCGTGTAATATAAAGGTAGTGAAGAGAGTAACGAATTCACTAACAACAACCGATCCGCGAAGGAGAGCGAGTCTCTTTTCCACCCCGCCAATTACTTCCGAAACCGATGCACCAAAGGGTCCCAAATTTCTATTCCACACGGATGAATACCCAATGGCAAACCCAAGTACTGTATGCAATTTACCACTTGTACAACCCATAATATTCGTGATCTTATCCAACACTGACCCCTCAACTTCAATACCATAAAGAAATGATTTCTCATAATTTATTTGCAATCTAGAACCATACTCAAAGCAAGTGAGAACACAATTCAAATTATGCGCATATTCCACATTACCTTGAATAAAAATGATTGTTTCATCCGCAAATTGCAAGTGAGAAATGAAGAAATTAGGCGCTACTCGCACCCCTCTGATCAACCCCAGTTCCTCAGCATTAGCCAAAAATCGGTGAAGCATTTCAGCTACAATTACAAACAAAAACGGCGAGAGTGGATCGCCTTGTTGAAGGCGTCGCAACATAGCAAATTCTCGCGTCGGGCTACCATTTACTAAAATTGATAGTTTAGCGGTGCTAATACACGTATGTATCCAACCCCCGCCATCGCTCACCAAAACCCATTCGATGCATAATTTGGTCGAGGCAATCCCACTTGATGCAGTTGTAGGCCTTCTCAAAATCCAATTTCAAAATCACACCCCTCACTAAATCGACTCTTCTGCATAGAGTGTATGATTTTGTTAGCTAGTAAAATCCTATCAATTATTTGTCTACCACTTACAAATGCTGATTACACATCACTAATCAAATCAGATATCACAGATTGTAATCTTTTGACCAACACTTCCGCTAAAATTTTATACAAGGAATTTAGAAAACATATTGGGAGAAAATATCCAACTAACCGCGGACAATCCTTCTTCGGAATCAATACTGCAAATGTCGAGTTCACTCCCTTCGATAAACGGCCTGTCAAGAAGAAATCATTCTACAAATTCAACACATCCTCCTTAAGGAAATCCCACCCCTTCTTGTAAAACTCGAATGTGTAGCCATCCGGACCCGGTGCCTTTGCGCCATCACATCCCCAAATTTTAGCCCTCACTTCCCCTTCCGAGAAAGCAATTTCCAGACTCTATCTCTATATATCTGTCAGCCTAGAAAACGCAACAGCCGAGTCCAATGTACCCGCCACCGGTTGACAAGCGAAATGTTTCCTAAACTCGTGGTGAAAGAAGAACATCAACCGTTCTAGCTTCGTTTCCCAACAACCATTCATCTATAACCCAACAATTACATTTCGTATCGCTCGTACCTTCACCGTACGATGAAAAAAACTTGTGTTACAATCACCCTGATAAATAGTTTATTTAGTTACTATTTTATCTTTAATTATGCCTTTAATGGTTAGCTCATGTTGCTTATCTGGGTGTTTTCTATGTAGGACTACAATTATAGAAATTACACTTAAAAGACAAAATTCTGCAGTTTTATTTTCTAGAATCAAGGCTAGACTAGTGGGCATGACTCTGGGCATGATGTCTGACGTGACATCTAGTCAACAGCTTCTAGAAGATACAGTCATCGGCTTCTAGAAGGTCTAGTTAGCAGGGACGGATAAGCGTATCAGTTGCATTTAAAATTTGAATTAGAAATTATCTTTTGTTTTTAGGAAATAATTTGAATATTTCCAAGATTTATCTTTTTATCATTTTTAGGTTATTTTTAAGGTTTCAGAATACTATAAATACCCCTTGGGGTAAGCTAGAAAGTCATCTCTCATTCTTAGTTTGTTCTTATTTTGAAGTTTTATAAAATTCTCTTTGTGTTCTTGTTCTTTTAGTTTTTTATTATTATTTTCTTTTAAAATGCTAAGTATGGTTTTTACCATAATCATGCTTAGCTAAATTTTCCTATTAGCCAAAGGCTTAGAGCGAAGCTTCAATTCACCTTGTAAGAATTAAAAAGCACTCAACATCTTCGTATTACATTCTCAATTTTCTGGAAACTTAGATCGACAATCGACCTTTCTATTAAAAATCTTTACGCTTTCATTTCAAAAAGCTAGTGTTGACTTGAATGTTGTTCAGATTTATAGTTGGGAGGAAGGATCAGCTTGTAGCAAATCGACTTCCTATGAACACACTTAGCAACGAATTCGCTAAGGGAAATTGAGATCGGATTCGATTCTCATCGAGACAACATAGTTCGAGTCGGGTTTTTCCAGATTTTAAAACTATTTTATTATAACGGCAATAGTCGTAGTTAAACTAGCCAAAAAACTGAAATTCAAAAATTGATTTTGGATTATCGATTTATTGGAGAGAAAACAAGTTACAAGGGTTGGGCCTTGTAGACTATAACCGACATGTATCCGGAGTAAAAATCCTTTTTCGATGATTAGTTTGAATTGAAGCTAAGCAAAGCTTGAGGCTAATTAATGTAATCATTTTTTCTCAAAAATATTTACTTCCGTCATTTTCTCCAAATTCGTTTTTTACCTTTAGTTCCTACTCTATCAACCCACTATTATTTTTATTTTCACGCTAAAGTCAAAATCCAAACCTCTCTACATCAGAAGCTCTGTAGTCCTTGTGGATCGACCTTTCTTCTCTCTATACTATATTATTTTTATATTAATTTGAGATTAAGGAATATTTATTTTTCGTATCGCTCGTACTTTTACCGTACGATGAAAAAAACTCGTGTTGCGATCACCCTCCGCCAACCAAATCACCCTTGATTTTTGTCTCCATATCGACTCCCTAAACCGAGATAGCTGCCATAGTTGTACCTGGAGCTCTCTTTTCTCCATTACCTCAGTCGAAGATAGCTAACCAACACTCAAACTGTTGGGAAACGCCGATACACCCCATGGCGCAGCGAAAAAATTATTCGGCGTAATCCACTAGTGATCTATGTACAATGGACGAATTCGGGGTAATAAAGGATGAAACGTTACCTTAATAAATTTGGAATCTGGAAATCCGTAGGGAATTCGAAATAACCAAATTGAATCTGAGTCGTCACAATAGCGTTCTGACCTCTACGTAGTCCACCCGAAGAAACGAACAATATTTTCTCTTCTCTAACTATTAGAGAGGTTTTTCAAAAACAAGAATAAATGGCTGGCAGTACTTATGCCTTTACATAGCATTTAAAAAATTAATTATAATTAAATTTGGATTCTTAAATATACAATATATTTAACCAAATATAATTAAATATGTAGAATCTGATTCTACTTTAATTAGGTTTCTTTTAGAGATATATATACTTTATTAATATTTGGTAATTACAATAACTTATCAAATATTAAGATATATATATATAAACGAAATTATCCATAATTACAATAATTATAACAATTTCGGTTTCTCACTAATTACGTGTACAACAAGTTTGTACACATGCTATCTAATCGATATTTGTTCGTTTCAATCATAGGGTGTGACCCTTGTATGTTCATGTAACGTTAGCAATAATATCCAGAACAATTCTAATATTAAAGCAATAAATGACATCTAGCAATACACCATTGCTACCTAAGTTACATAAAATCGTGGTTCGATTTAACCTTTTTCTGTGATTAACTTCTTTTATGTATTTCATCCTTTTTTTCCTCATATCTAGATCGGACACAAGTCATGGATTAGTCACACTTGTATAGTGCATCTAATGTTTCTTGATATCTTGAATAGACTATTATAAATGAATAATTATGATATCCCATATCAATTTATTTGAGCATGGCCATGAATTTTCTAGTCTCACTCTATCAAGTGGTCTATGATATTACTCCTATTATGTAGGAGGGACAAATCCTATCTTGATCAACCATATTTCGCTACATGGATTATGACATATTCAATATCAGTCTTTATAGTGTAGTCAGTTACGACACACGTTTGACTGTATCAAAATATGTCACTCACGATGTTGAAATAATGATGATCTCAAGTCTGAGGATTATACATGTAGTTATCACCATAAGCAATGTTGTGGTTGTCACATAATAATCCAAGAAACATGCTCATAGTGGGTCAGTCCAGTATGTTGTTCCCTAACACATACTTATGTATTGATTTTGACATCTCCATGTCAATGACAACACTTTGTCATCAATCAACTACATATTAGTCTTAATACATTATTGTTGTCCAAGCCCACAATAATTCTTGACTAAGGACATTCAAGAATAACTATATTATTCTAAGGACTTTATTATAATTCAGTTTATTTATAGATACACAGAATAAGGCTGAAATAATAATAATAATGGCTTTATATTAAACAAGATAAAATAAGTATGTCTTTTACAATCATCTCATGATTGGTCTTTGAGCATACTCTAACAATCTCCCACTAGCACTAAGAACAATCACTCATGTATCTAATACCAAGATACTTAGTGTGACGTTCATGCTTCTGCTGTGTCAGAGGCTTTGTCAGTGGATCGGCGATATTGTCATATGTCTGCATATTTCTACATCTCCTTGATCAATGATTTCATGAATGAGATGGTAACGCCTAAGTATGTGTTTGGATCGCTGGTGAGATCTGGGTTCTTTTGGTTGTACGATGGCTCCGTTGTTGTCACAACGTAGATCTATGGCATTTGATATGCTAGGAACGACCCCTAGTTCAGATATGAACTTTTTGATCCAAACATTCTCTTTTGCAGCATCGCTTGCTGTAATATACTCGGCTTCTGTTGTAGAATCTGCTACTGTATCTCGCTTTAAACTTTTTCCAGCTTATAGCACCTCCATTAAGGCAAAACAAAAAACCTGATTGTGATCGAGAATCATCTGTATCAGTTTGGAAGCTTGCGTCAGTATAACCTTTTATACTTAGCTCTTCCTCACCTCCATACATAAGGAATGTATCCTTAGTTCTTAAGTACTTTAGGATATTTTGGCTGCAACCCAATGCCTTCACCGGGATCTACTTGGTATCGACTTGTCATACTTAGTGCATATGATACATCCAGACGTGTACATAGCATGACATACATGATAGATCCAATGGCCGAAGCATATGGAATCTTACTCACGCGCCCTCTCTCTTGAGGTGTTGAAGGACACATTTCCTTTGAGAGCGAAATACCATGTCTCATAGGTAAGAATCCTCTTTTAGATTCTTTCATACAGAATCTTTTCAGTACTTTATCTATGTATGTATTTTGACTTAGTCCTAGAAGTCGTCTTGATCTGTCTCTATAGATCTTG
This sequence comes from Hibiscus mutabilis, assembly GCA_019671005.1. Lineage (NCBI taxonomy): Eukaryota > Viridiplantae > Streptophyta > Magnoliopsida > Malvales > Malvaceae > Hibiscus > Hibiscus mutabilis. The sequence goes on from CM033712.1 coordinate 29,842,848, forward strand.
ACTCCTAATATATAGGTTGCTTCACCCAAGTCTTTCATAGAAAAACATTTTCCTAACCAAGTTTTTACAGACTGTAAGGTAGGTATGTCATTTCCTATTATTAGTATGTCATCCACATACAATACTAAGAATGTAATAGTGCTCCCACTAGTTTTCTTGAAAAAACATGGTTCATCTTTATTTTTAATGAAACCAAACTCTTTGATTGCCTCATTAAAATGAAGATTCCAATTTCGAGAAGCTTGCTTCAAACCACAAATGGATCTTTGTAACTTGCATACTTTTAGGTCATCTTTTGGATTGAAAAAACCCTCAGGTTGTGTCATGTACACATCTTCATCTAATTTTCCATTAAGGAAAGCGATTTTGACATCCATTTTCCAGATTTCATAATTATAATATGCAGCTATTGCAAGCAATATTCGGATAGATTTAAACATGGCAACATGGGAAAAGGTTTCATCATAGTCTATACCATGAATTTGACGAAATCTCTTAGCGACCAATCGCCCTTTGTATGTTTGTATATTGCCATCCATGTCGGTTTTCTTTTTGAGAACCCATTTGCACCATATAGGCTTAATTCCTTCGGGTGGGTCAACCAAAGTCCATACTTGGTTTTCTGACATGGAATCCATCTCAGATTTCATGGCTTCTAGCCATTTCTCAGAGTCTGGGCTCTCTACTGCTTCCCGATAAGTCATAGGCTCATCTTGGTCCATGAGAAGAACATCTCCATGCAATGTGATAAGGAATCCATATCTCTCAAGCGCATTGCGTTCTCTCATAGACCTTCGCAGTGGTTGTGTTTCAAGAACGATTGGATGTTCCTCAACTATTTGGGGAATTTGTTGTTGTTCAATCTCTGGTTCAATGGTTGGTGGTTGATCTTGAATTTCCTCAAGTTCAATATTTCTCCCACTTCCTTTTCTAAAAATAAATTCTCTTTCGAGGAAGACTCCCGTTCGAGCAACAAACACTTTGTTCTTAGATGGATTGAAGAAATAGTATCCTTTTTTTTTAGGATACCCTACAAAATTACACTTATGAGATTTAGGTTTGATTTTTGTAGACATCTAATGTTTAACATAATCTTCGCATCCCTAAATTTTCATAAAAGATATATTAGGACGTTTCCCAGTCCACATCTCATATGGTATCTTTTGAACCGATTTAGATGGAACACAATTTAGTGTTAAAGCAGCTGTTTCTAGCACATGTCCCCAAAAAAAAGTTGGAAGATCAACATGACTCATCATTGAACAAACCACGTCTAACAATGTTCAATTTCTTATTTCAGAGACTCTATTGTGTTGTAGAGTACCTGGAGATGTAAGTTGTGAGACAATCCCACATTCTTTAAGAAGTTCATCAAACTCTAGGCTTAAGTATTCTCCTCCTCGATCTGATCGAAGAGCTTTGATACTCTTTTCTAATTGGATTTATACTTCATTCTTAAATTCCTTAAACTTTTCAAGGGCTTTAGATTTATGATGCATTAGGTAAATGTACCCATATCTACTGAAGTCGTCAGTGAAAGTAATGAAGTATTGAAACCCTCCTATGGCATGTGTATTCATCGGTCCACATACATCACTATGTATTAGACCTAATAAATCACTTGCTCGTTCGTTTTTACCGTCAAATGGTGATTTGGTCATTTTTCCCATTAAGCAAGGTTTACAAATATCTAATTGTTCGAAAGCAAAAGAATCCAAAATCCATCTTTATGAAGTTTTGATATGCATTTCTCACTTATATGACCCAAGCGACAATGCCAGAGATAAGTTTGATTAGAGTCATTTGTTTTTGATCTTTTCATATTTATGTTATATATGGAATTGTCTTGATCTAAGATATAGAGGCCATTGATTAATTGAGCCATACCATAAAAACATTATTGAGGGAAAAAGAGCAACTATTATTCTTAATAATAATCTCAAAACCAATCTTGTCCAAACAAGAAATTGAAATAATATTTTTAGTCAAACTAGGTACAAAATAAGAATCATCTTAATCTAAAACAACTCCACCATGTAATGACAAAGTATATGTTCTTATGGCTAATGCAGCAACTCTTGCTCCATTTCCAACTCGTAGGTCCACATCTCCTTTTGCCAATTTTATACTCCTTTTTAGTCATTGTACAGAAGTACAAATGTGAGAACCACAACCGGTATCTAATACCCAAGAAGTAGATGTTGATATATTAATATCAATAACATAAATATCTGATCTGGACTATCCATTTTCTCTTGCCTTCTTGATGTCCTCAAGATAGACAGGGCAGTTTCTCTTCCAATGTCCAGCATTGTTGCAATGGAAACACTTTCCTTCTTTTGCAACTCCTCATTTGGGTTTCAATGCGGCCTTTCCATTGTTGGGCTTTGGCTTTGCCATGGTGTTGGGCTTTCCTTTTCTATTAACTTTTCGAACCATCAGAATAGGTTTGCAGCCAACCTTTTTCATGTTGTTCTCTGTTGTTCTTAACAGACCAAGCAACTGGGCCAACGATTTGTTAATTTCATTCATATTGAAATTAAGAACAAACTGATTAAAACTATCTGGCAACGATTGCAGGATAACATTAGTAGCCAATTCAACACTTAGAGGGAAGCCCAACTTTTCCAGGGTCTGAATATACCCTATCATTTTGAGAACATGAGTTCCCACTAGAGTTCCCTCAACCATCTTGCACCGAAACAAAGCCTTAGAGGTCTCATACCTCTCTTGACGAGCTTGCCCCCCTCATATAATTCCTTGAGATTTTTAACCATCTCATAGGGAACCATGTCCTCATATTGCTTTTGAAGCTCAGGGGTCATGGTTGCAAGCATCAAACAACCGACATCTACCATGTCACTTGAGTATTTTTCAAAGGCTTCCAATTCATCTTTAGAGGCATCAGCTGCTAGCTTTTTAGGGACAAGTTCTTCGATGACTGTTTGTTTCCGTTCTTGTTTGAGGACAATCTTCAAATTACGGAGCCAGTCAAGAAAGTTCAAGCCATTTAATTTGTCCTTCTCAAGGACGGATCGCAATGATAATGAGTTTGCCATAAATCTACAACGATAAAATATGTTTTATAAGTACCTATTTATCATGTTTATAAAGTAATAACATTCCCACTATTAAAAACCCTCAAAATTGAAAAACTTGCTAAAAGTATTTCTAGTGGGTAAGGATTCATATTTCATTTTATTCTAAGTCAGCTTTGGCTTTACTCCTAGAATTCAATTATTTAGGTAAGCAACACTTACTAATTACATCTCATGTAATTCCTATATTTGATGAACAACTATTTGTCCAAAACAAAGTTCATATGGTCTAATAGAAAGAACAATAATGAATAGTGCACCAGGTAGGTAACTTATGTAAGAGATGTGGTGTACTGAGCACGCTTAAATACCAAGTCTTTTAAAGAACCAATCCTAGGCATGCACTTTTGTATTGTTTTTCAATCACCAAAGTTCTTGAACAATCATCAGTCTTTCTGTTTCTAACCTTATTAGAACAACCTAGTTTAACCAATATTACTACTAGTGAATATCACTTACTTATTCTTCGCGTTTAACCAGGATAGATCTAAGTATTTTGCTTTGGCAAAACCTTCATAGTACTGATCGAGGTTTTAACGAGGGCTAATATTGGATGACTAATTTTAATTAAATATGGAGGGTTTTTTTGTTATATTAATCTCACCATTCTATTATGATCTAATCAGTTACCATCACGCTAAAAAAACATATATTGTATCACATACATGTAAGGCAGTAAATATAAATGCAATGGTTATAACCCTTAAAACTAAGCTGGCCCATCCCAAGCCAATGGGAGAACCAAAATTAATAAAGATAGAACTTGCTTCTCAAGCACCTAATCCACCTTTGATCGGCCCATCAGTCTGCTCCTTTGGTCCACGCTTTCTCCGTAAATATTACAATTTTTCAGAAACTCGTTTTTACATATGAGGGAATAAGATGAGAAGAGAATTACAATAGAAGAAAGAAAGACATGACACGCAGGCCGTATTTATATAAAACCAAAGTAAATAGGCTATTTAGGCTATAACCATGCATTTTCAAACACCGTGCATATCATCCCAAACATACGCATGTTTTATCTTGTTAATTAAGATTACCTAAATAGTTCCTACGACCTTTTTTGCCTACGCGGTTTGGAAGATCCGGGGCCTTCTGGTTCGCCCGTAGAGTACAGACCTGGCGGTCTCGGTATGCCGGGAAAATTTTTAATTTTGGAACTTCGATTACGAAGGAAAAACCTCACGATTTGATAACTTTTATCAAGGGATTTGTGATTTGGGGATTTTTCAATCCCTAAGGCTTCTCACTCTAGAACAACCATTATTCCTCTGCCAAAAATGATCTGCTATCTTAACCGCATGTTCATCATGTCAACTATTAACATATGATTATCAAAAGCTTACCTCAACAAACACATGATTAACGGTTAACCATCAATCGTAAAAACTTGTTAAAACAGATTAACATATTAATCGCGACTGGATTTAATTTCTACGTTTCGTACAAACATCACATATTCGTCAAAACAGAAAAAGTAAAACATGTATCTCATACAAAAACATCCAAGTATTTAAGTCCGAATTCGTATCGTACAAGTGGCTTTGATACCACTGTTAGGAAACGTCGGTACCCCATGGCGCAGCAGAAAAATTATCCGGCGTAATCCACCAGTGATCCATGTACAAGGGACGAATTTGGGGTGATGAAGGATGAAACGTTACCTTAATAAATCTGGAATCTGAAAATTCGTAGGGAATTCAGAATAACCAAATCGAATCTGAGTCGTCACAATAGCGTTCAGACCTCTACGCAGTCCACCCGAATGAAATGAACAATATTTTCTCTTCTCTAACTATTAGAGAGGTTTTTCAAAAACGGGAATAAATGGCTGCTAGACCTTATGCCTTTATATAGCATTTAAAATCTAATTCTAATTAAATTTGGTTTCTTAAATATACAATATATTTGACCGAATATAATTAAATATGTAGAATCTGATTCTACTTTAATTAGGTTTTTTAAGAGATATATATAATTAAATAATATTTGATAATTACAATAATTTATCAAATATTAATATATATATAAACGAAATTATCCATAATTACAATAATTATAACAATTTCTGTTTCTCACTAATTACGTGTACAACAAGTTTGTACACATAATCTAATCGATATTTGTTCGTTTCAATCATAGGGTGTGGCCCTTGTAGGTTCATGTAACGTTAGCAGTAATATCGAGAACAATTCTAATATTACAAGCAATGAGTGGCATCTAGCAATACATCATTGCTACCTAAGTTACATAAAATCGTGGTTTGATTTAACCTTTTTTCCGTGATTAACTTCTTTTATGTATTTCATCATTTTGTCCTCATATCTAGATCGGACACAAGTCATGGATTAGTCACACTTGTATAGTCCATCTAATGTTTCTTGATATCTTGAGTAGACTGTTATAAATGAATAATTATGATATCCCATATCAATTTGTTCGAGCATGGCCATAAGTATGTTGTGACCGTATCAAAATATGTCACTCACGATGTTGAAATAATGACGATCTCAAGTCTGAGGATCATACATGTAGTTATCACCATAAGTAATGTTGTGACTGTCACATATAATCCAAGAAACATGCTCATAGTGGGTCAGTCCAGTATGTTGTTCCCTAACACATACTTATGTATTGATTTTGACATCTCCATGTCAATGACAACACTTTGTCATCAACCAACTACATATTAGTCTTAATACATTATTGTTGTCCAAGCCCACAATAATTCTTGACTAAGGACATTCAAGAATAACTATATTATTCTAAGGACTTTATTATAATTCAGTTTATTTATAGATACACAGAATAAGACTGAAATAATAATGGCTTTATATTAGTAAACAAGATAAAATAAGTATGTCTTTTACAATCATCTCATGATTGGCCTTTGGGCATACTCCAACACAAACGCCCATCCAATTCTTCAATCCGTTTAACCACTTCCAAGTAACATTGATCAATATTCCTAAAGCTGACCTTATCCCACTCTTTTAGAAATCCTTTCAGTCCCATTAATTTACTCGCCATGGTCGGGTGCTCCTCTAAATTACTCAATCGAAACCATTCTCGTCTCATAGTTTGTATGTTACTCGGATTTGATAACCAAGCATTGACGAATCGAAATGGTTTCATGCCACCATCGTTCTCATCACTTATCAAGATTATAAGAGAGTGACCCGATACTTCCTTTGGCAGATTAATCTCTATCAAATTTGCAAACCTTGTAATCCACCCATCCAAGACAAGGAACCTATCAAGACGGCTACATCGATGGTCAGTGCCAAACCAAGTGAAGCATTTACCCTACAAAGGAACATCAATTAGTGCCGCACATTCTATGAAATTGCAAAACTCGCCCATACCTTGATTTAGATTAGAGCAACCATGCCATTCTTCAGCCTTCACTACCATGTTAAAGTCTCCACCCAAGCACCACGCTATTTGTCCTGAAACCACCAACCCAAACAAATATGACCAAAAGCTTGCTTGCTCCGCCACTACACACCGGGCATACACCCTTGTGATACCACAATTCCAATCCTACAGGATCTATCGCCCTTCAATCATCACAACATTACAGCGTATCAACTTGGATAAGGCAATAAACTATATCATTTCCCAAATCGCCAACACTCCTTCCCGACCTACCAAAGGATGGCGTAAAAACATAATCAAATTTATTCGTATACCATATTTGACTCACTAAACTATCATTCAGAACCTCCAATTTTTCTCCTGCAAAAGTACCATCTCACACCTTTGTTGCCGCAATAGACGTTCAACCATTTTTTGCTTTGACGCTAAGCCAATTCCCCTCACATTCCACGAAAACAATCCCAACACGCCACTTGATTATTTTCACTCACGCGCTTCAATCATGCGCGCGATATCCTGCACAATTTCCTCTTCGTTACCAACCGTTTCAACCCCGATCAGTTTTCCCAAATCCAGTGTTTCCCGCATCTCCTTCAATATCACACGCTTTCGATTAAAGAAGTCTGAATTCGACAAGAAGTCGTTGGCAATTGTTGGCGATGTTGGCAGATTTTTCTTTGGCCTACCCCTGCCCTTTTTTACAAGTTTCTTTTCAGCCTCACTACGTTCGCCTGGAGATGAGAAGCTTAAAACAACCTCAGTTATTTTTTGTACTCGTCTACTTTCCCCATTATACTCTATTATCGATGCTTTATCAGCCCTATGGATTTCAATCCTCAGCCCAACCAAACATAACGGGCTCTCTCCTTCAACCTCTAAATCTACCACCGGTAAGACCTCGTCCCCCTTATGCAATTTTATGATTCCCCCACTCGGCAGCACATCCATACTCAGCTGCACCTCCCCTTCACGATGTACCATACCTACATATGCATCTTCCATCCAACTTGTCGTAGTCATCACTCACCAGTCGACTCTCTTGTTTCTGTCCCAAAAACGTTCGATATAGCTCGACTCCACTACTACAAGTGATAAAGAATTAGGCACCACTATTCCGTCTATCAACATCTCATTCCCTTCCACCTTGCACGAGCTTGATAACTCAACCTCTAAGCCAATACTCATTGCATCTTCAGAACTGACCTCTATTTCACAGCTGCAATCACACTTTGGTCTAATCGCTTCCTCTATTTCTGTAACCCAAATCTAGAACACATTTCCACTCATATGTAGGTCAATCATTTCATCTATATGTGTGTTGCAATCCATTTCAATATGAAAATGACATTGCTCGAATATTGGTGGTGCCAGAGTCTCGATATCAATCCTAATGAGTTCCCCCCAAAGTGCAACAATATTCTGAAACGTTTCTTCAGACTATCCATGGATTGGAATCCCACCGCAGATAGCCAAACTCTATGATTCGACAATGTCATCGCAGGCGACCATTCCATTATGTTATCAAGCCATTGTTCTAGACAACCATTCCGCAATGTTTCCTTCCTCGACTCTTTGTCCTCAAACATAATTAGGACTAGTGAATCCGCTACTCTCATCATCGAGAACCCTGTCAAATTCACCTTTAGAAATTCCTTTGCAATATCTGCTATTTGGCATGGTTGTCGACAAAAACCCAAAGCGCAATTTTGTAGAATTTTCCATTTATCAGCATCGATCACTCACTTCTTCCGTTTACGCTATGCTTCTAATTTTTCGTCCTTTGTACTGTGTTTCGATCGTCTCAAATCATACCCTCATTGTTTCGAGCCTCTTATGTATTCACTTCACTAGGGTTTTTGTGCATCGGTCGATGCTGATTAGAACGTTGTCCATGGGTTGCTTGTGTAGCCCTAGCATATTTTCCATCACGTTTTATCCTCCAAAACGCATCCCTTGTTTCCCTTTGCACCATCATTACCCTAATTTTGGATCCATAGAGCCAAAACCCATGAAATCTTTCAATAATCCGATCTGCATCCGGTTTCGATCCCATGCGTACAAAACCAAACTTGGTTTCATCATTTGCTCTCTTTATCGGCAGAAAGACATCAACCATAACCCCATGTCTGTCAAATACTTGCCACACTCCTTGCCAATGTAATTGTTCCGGCAAGTTTGATACAAACATCGTCCAAACCCTTTTCCCCTGTTCTCGCGAGAGCATCACTGGTATTCATTAAATAAAATGAATCCAATTAATTAATAAATAAAATTATTAATTTATTTTGATGATTTATTTATTTTAATATATAAAAATATATATTTTTAAAGGTTAGGATTTATTTAATTGATTTGACAAACTATTTAATAATAGTTTAAAATTTTTAAAATATCTGAAAAAAATTATCTTAATATATAATAAGAAGTTTTTAGAATTATTGGTGTGCCAACTTAGTTGATTTAATTTATTATTCTATAAATATATATACTAATTTAAAAAATTAAAAAATTGTTGGGGGCCTTGGCTTCCTTAAGCCATAAACCCCATCAGTCTCTGATTAAAGTATTTTAGTGTTGATGATATATGTACTCTTGTTGAGAAATATTATCCTCTTGATTTTATATGCTAAGATAAATTGAATTTGAGATTTCAAATGAAGCATTTGAGTAGGATATGTACAATGATGTGAAGCTTCAGAATTTATTTTGTTTGACACAACTATACCTTGTTTTAACTAAGACAAGAAAATCAAAAGTGTATCATCTTCTTGATAGATTGCTTTGACTTGTTCTAACTCTTCCGGTGTCTACAACAACTAGTGAACGATCATTTTCAGTCATGAAGATTCACAAAACAAGACCGCGAAATAAGATGGAGGATGAAATTCTCGAAGATAATTTTGTTGTCAACATTGAAAGAGAGATTGCTAAAACATACTTCAAATTCAATTCTTGAAGATTTTGTTTCTTTAAAAGAAAGACGTTCCCAATTTTATTTCATTTATTTTGTTTACTTATACTTTCTTTTGAACCGGAAATTTATGATTTTACTAGTAAGGTAATTTGCATATATGTTTTATTAGTATAAACCATCACATGTATATATTTACCATATCATTCTTTGATGTACCCACAGATCTCTTTCTTCCCTAGATGATGGATTCTTTGTTTTATTGTAAAGAAAGGAAGTTATGACCAGGTAAATTTTTTTGCTAAGATTGTAATTGGAACTTTTTTTTGGAGGAGATAGGAATTCTATTTTAATTTGTATTTTGGGTTGTGATGTTTTTGTTAATGTTGAAGTATGAGACTTATTATATTGTACCTCTTTTATTTTTTTACTTAATTATTTTAATAAATAAATACCATTTTGATTTTTCTCACTAGATGTGTTTCGAGTTTGAGGAAGATATAGAGAACGTTTATTGTTTCAATTAGGCCAATTGTATAAATTATAGCGTTGAATTAATGTTTTGTTAATTGTTTGTAACAACTTTAGTGACCTATCTATTTTAATTTATGACAACTATAGAGTGTTTAATGATTTAGTTTGACTAATTGCAAAATTTGCAGGGTTGGAGACGATGTTTCGTCGACCATTGGGTTCTATTTTGCATCTGTTGTTCTTATTTGAATTGTTGATCCAAACTTGATGTTGTGCTTTGCTTTTGTGTATCCTTATTTGAAGGATAATACTATGATTGCATTTGTTTTGTCCTTTTTGTTCTAACTCAGTTAGTGTTGATTTCATGACTTGAGACTCGTTTTGTTTTGAGTGTTTTTATATTACTGTAATAATTCGAGGCTTAATCTTTTTGTATATATGTTTTTTATAGATTTTATTAATGCTAAATTTTATGATTAATGAAAAATCATCTTGATTTAAAAATAGTAAAATTTAATTAAAATATGTAAAAATTATTATTAATGGCACCCCAAGATTAAATGTTAAGATTCGCCCTTCTTTCCATCGTATTATTCCATGATTTCAACTTATAACATTCACCTATTTTAAAGTAAATTTTCAATTAATATTTACTCTTTATTTATATGTAATAAAGTAATTTTTAAATTACTATTTACACTTTATTTATATGTAAAAAATGAGTGAAAATTTACCTTACAAAAATATAAAATAAATAGATCATATTAACCGGAAATAGAAGACGTTGTGAATGATGTTCATCTAATACTTTTTCTTTTATTTTATATTCTTCGTTTACGATTTTCTTACAACTTGTCTCACATGTTTCTCACATGTCAAATCAAGTGGGGCCATTATGGTATCCTGCCCACTCTGCTCTCTCTTTATTTTATATTCTTTATCTTCAAACTGACATCACTCATGATTTGGAATATATGTACAATTTGAGGATGATAGAGATGTAAAAACAGGCAATCAGAAGGGTTTAAGGTCGGGTTCTATTAGGTCAGGTCAAATCAGATACAAGTTAATTTAGGTCGATTTGATATTTTGACTCGATTCGGGTCGGGTGCATGTTAATTTTAGGTCGGGTTCATTTCAGGTCAAGTCAAAATAGTTCGGGTCTGAATCGGATAATTGACGGGTTAATTCGGGTTCGGGTAGACTTCAGGTCGGGTAATTTCAAGTCGGTTTCATTTCAGGTCGGGTTAATTCAGGTTTTGAATTCGTATTAAGTTTGAGTTTGGTACAAATAGTCGACAGACTTTGGGTTGGTCATTCATTTCGAGTTAATTATTGTACGCCTTTCACTAACACGAATCACATTAAAAATAAATATTAGGCACTAGAATGAACAAAAATATCATCAAATGATTCATATCTAAAATATTAAAGTAAATTACAAAAATTATAAATTAATAAGGGTCAATTTTGGTGAAAAATAAAATTTTAGGGACTAACATGAATAAAAATAACATCATATTAAAAACACTTTGGCTAAATTACAAAAAAATGAATAGGGGTCAATTTGGAATAAGAATATAGTTTTAGCCTTTTAGGGACTATAATGAACAAAAATATTACATTAAAATTATAAACATTGGACTAAATTACAAAAAAATGAATAGGTGTCAAATTGGACTAAAAATAAAGTATATGTATGTATCATGTATGTAAGTTTTACCATATGTATATGTATAATGTGTGTGTATATATGTATATACATATATATATATGTATATATATATGTATATATAAAGTATATGTATGTATGTATGTTTTACTATATGTAAATGTATAATGTGTATATATATATAATTATATATGTATGTATGTATGTACATATACATACATACATACATATAAATATGTATATGTATACATACATATACATTAATACGTATACATTAATATGTATATGTATATGTATATATACATATACATATATGTATGTATGTATATGTAGTTTTAGTATGTATATGTATATGTATATTGTATGTATATATATATACATTAATATATATATATATATAGAGAAATAAATATAGGTAATTATGTTATATATACATTAATATATATATATACATTAATACATATACATACATATATATATACATTAATACGTATACATAAATATATACATTAATACATACACATATATATACATATACATATATATATATATACATATACATTAATACCTATACATTAATAAATATATATTAATACATATATACATTGGACTAAACTCATATATACGTATATACATTAATATATACATATACATATACATATACATGTACATGTACATGTACATGTACATATACATATACATATACATATACATATATATACATTAATAGTTAATACATCAATACATATATACATTGGACTAAATTCATATACATATATATACATTAATACATATATGTACACATACATACATATAATTGATCTAAATTAAAACCTAGAAGCATAAATTAATATATTAATACATAAATTCATATACATATATATATATATTGGACTAAATGTATATGTGTCAATTTCGACTAAAAATAAAGTTTTAGGGACTAGAATGAACAAAAATATCATCATATTAAAAACATTGGACTAGATTACAAAAATTTAAAATAAATAGGGGCCATTTTGGTTAAAAATTATCTAATTGATCTAAATTAAAACCTAGAAGCATAAATTACATACCTAATTAAAACAACTCTAACATTAAATGATGAATCTCAATTAAATTAACCTAAATTGGGACTCAATTGAATTAAACTAAAACCTAAAAGTAAACATTAAGGGCTTAAATGAAAAATATCTAAAGTTGAAAGGGATAAACAAGTAATTTTCCCAACCCATAAACTTGGGCGGGTTCTTTCCCTCCCTCCCGCCATTAATTGTAATTAAAAAAAGAGAAAAAAATTGGTTTAAAAAAAGGGGGAATGAGAGAATTTTGGAGGGGAATGTGGGGCTATTTTTGGGTTAGAGATTAATTACCTTTTAAGTCTTGTTGTATTTAAAATGTTGTATTTTAGTCTTAATATTCACTTTAAGTTTTAATTTAATTCAATTTAGTCACAAGTATTCCCACAGTTTGGACTTCTGATATAGCAATCCTCTCCCCATGGTGATATTTAGTCCTTAAAATTTTACTTTTATATGAAATTGAACCCTATTTATTTCAAAATTTTATAATTTACTCTAATAATTTCAATATACTTTAGATTGGTTTAAAAAATTAATAGTTTACCTTTATCAACACTTTAAATTGATTATATATATTCTTATATATAATTTAATAAATTAATAGTCAATAATTGAATTATTTAACAAAAAGATTTTAAATACAAAAAATAATAATTTAAAAGGTGAAAATTAGTTTATCATATTATAATATAATAAATTTATAATTTCTCAAATACTTTATTTTTCTGTTGAAAATCATCAAATCATAGACTTCCTCAATTACATGTCACGTAAATATCAAATTACGTCAATATCAGTTCAGGTCAACAACAGGTCGAGTTCAAAACAAGTCGGGTCAATTAACAGGTTGAGTTCAAAACAGGTCATGTAAAATCGGATCTCAGGTCGATTCAGTTGGGTAATATCGGTTATCTGCCAGGTCAGTATTGGGTTCGGGTTCATTTTAGTCGGGTATAGGCCAGGTTTCGGATCTATAGTAACAGGTCCAATTTGGGTTCGGGTCGTTCTCGGTCGGATGTAGGTCAGATTCGGTTACTACAGTAACAGGTCCAATTTAGGTTCGGGTCAACAACAGTCGGTTACAGATCGGGTTCGGGTCATCGAATCCTCGGGTCAAACTAAGTTCTGACTTGAGCAGGTTTTGAGTCGGGTTTTCATGTCGGGTCAGCTTTTTACATCCCTAGAGGGTGAGTCTAAAGAACGGCAAGTTAGTTTACGGCTAATAAACGACAGGATGTCAGAGCCGTCAGATGGGAAAACTTTTTAATTTTGACCGTTAGATTTAGATTCCTATAAAAAAATAGACAAAAACGGGAAGAGGTCGTTGCCGGTAAGTTTCAAAACTTAGTAAGTAGTTTCGCAATTGTATGGGGATAAAATTTGTTTTGCAACGTTAAAATTTAAAATAACTCACACGTTTCGGAACAATGAAATATGTACCGGAACCGGTAGTTAAAAGTTTAAACTCAAATTGTTAGTGAAGTATGTGACAAGTACAGTTGGAAGAATATGTCTTTGAATTTGATTTCGAGTACTGAAACAATATGTTGTGAAAGTAATATTTTAGGGTTAACGCGTAACAATTTACATTTTTCTCTTGATATCAAAACTTTTGTACATGTTCCGGAACCTGTAGAGAATGTGTAAACTATAAATGTTTAAAATGACTTTAACATTACATGTTTCTATAGTATGTTTACGTACTTTAATAATACATATTTCTATAGATAAAATTAGACGTAGCAATCATAAAAGTGAAGGAAATAGATAATATATTAGGTGGAATCAGCAAGTATTGAAATTCATCAACGAGTTTCGCAACCTAAAGTACAAGATGATAATATTTTTGGTTTAACGATTCATATTTCCAGTTTTATGTAGGTTTCTTAAAGCCCTCCAGCTTCCCTAGAATGAGAATCAAACCTTCATTTCCCCACTGAAAACCTAGAGAATCCTCTCAATTTGTGAAAAACGTTTCACTCAATGTAAATGATCGAAACCTTAATTTAGGTCTGCAACTGAACCGTACAATTGTCTCCATTGTGAAGGTAACAAGCAAAACCCTAAGGTTTGTTTATTTGCAAAATACTTAAAATCTAGCGTTTCAAAATTTTGGTATGGAACTGCGTTTCTTGTTGGAGGAAATTTGTTTAAACTGAATATTATGTCCAAATTGGGTTTTTTGAAAATGGCACCCTTTCCGCCGGTTTGAACAAAAAAAGGTTAGATTTGTTTGTAATGAGGATGAGTTTATTTATGAGTGACTTAGTTTCCTTATGCACTGATTCATGTGAAGATTTAATCTTTAAGATGACAATTTCAAATTTGAATCCCGTTTTTGAAGAAGTTGCTGGGAAAGTTGGTGATAAAGTTGATAATGAAGTTGCCATAGATGCTGAGGAAACTGGTGTTGAGACGTTGGTCATATGTGATAGGCCGAACGCACAAAAACATGTCCTCCCTTCCTTAAGTTTTAGTAAGTTCATATTTAGGTATTCTTATTGCATCTTATAATGAATGATTGAATGTATACCTTTTTTCATGTTTTACAGTAAAGGTGAATGTATAAGATGAAGCAAACAAAGGAAAAAGTGACTACTGAGGTAGGTTTCAGTGGATTATGATGCGTAAAGTGTTAAATTCATTTGAATTTGTCATTCGTAGGTTAGGAAAGAGTTAGGAAAGAAATGAGAGAAAATGTCAAAGGAAGACAAACAACATTACATTGATGAAACTAAGAAGGAGAGGGCGACATACAAAGAGTATAAAAGAGGACAGCCAAAGAAGGTAATAGGGAATAACAATATAAAGACATTCTTTATTTGATATAGTAAGATTGACGTAGGAACTTATCCCCTGTCTACAGACATCTTTTGACAGAAGTTGTAGTTAGAAGAAATTGTATGATTTCATAAAAAAAATGAAGACAGTGGGGATTGATCCTGTTCTTGATGAAATTGGTTTTGGGTCATTAGTTTTTTATAAAATCGTGCAATCTACGCTGGGACCTATGTAGGGAAATGATGGAAAGTTTTGATGTTTGAATGAGTGTTATTGAGTTTGAAGGACACGACATTAATGTATCAGTTGAAGATGTAGAAGCTATATTGGGCCTAAAGAATGATGGTGTTAATGTTCATAAAGTGTTGTCGAGTGCGAATGGTAGAAAACTTGGTGCAAAGTATAACCCTAGCATATTTTTAACTTATGCAGAAATCAAGCGAGATATAGTGTCTGGTGCTTTTGAAGGGGAGGCTTCGTAATCAAGGGTGTTGTTGTACATTAATGGAGTGTTTGTGTGTCCTACTACAGAGATACGCCCATGTGTAGATATTTTGAAGTTTTTGTGCGACGATTGCTTATAGGGTAAAGTGAATTGGGAAAATTATGATTACGATATGCTTAATGAGTCAATAAGCTAGTTACAAAAGCTAGGAAGGCACATTTACCTAAAAGGGTGTATTGCAATCTTAGAGGTAAAGTTTTTGACCGAAAAAGGTAAAGTTAAATTAGCATTAGTTATGAGGAATAAGTGGAACTGATTTTTGTCATATTAATGTTGTGCCGTGAATGATATGGAATTTAGGTTCGGTTGTATGATTACTGGTCTAGATTTGATAGCATAGCCAGTGCGGCTTGTAATGGTGGTGAGGCTTCGCATTCATTACTGGGTGGAGCTAAAGAGAGATCGAGTTTTGAATAGACCAAAGGTATCTACTATTTATTATTCATCTAGTATGTCAAATTACAATTATGGTTAATTATATTTTTTTGCACTCTGAAGATTATTGCCTGGAAGCATCCGTCACCTGAAACTTTTGAAGCACCTAAAGTCAAGGAATCTGTGGAAGTCATGGAAGCACACAAAGGTAGGAAAGCTTTGAAGAGACATAAGGTAATACATTATGAGTCATTGTATTAATCATTTATTATATGGAAGGCAAATCTTTAATATTTATTTAATTTGTAAGGTTGCTTTCGCGGAGTATGATGTTGCGGGAAGCAACGACAGTGGTTCAACAAGGAAAATAATGTCGGAGATGCTTCAACAAATAATGTCTGAGGTGAAAGGGGTAAAAGATTTTGTCAATAGGGAAATGAGAAACAAATTAAAGGTGAAGAGCAAAAATGTTCAATGTGAATAGGCTAAAAAGGTTGTGAATACGGGAATCGAGAAGCAAATAAAAGGTGAGGAGAAATTGGACAGTATGAGGGAAATGATGATAAGATGTTGGGAGAGAAATTGAGTATTCTTTCTGAAGGAGTCGCAGAAGTGCGAGCCGACATGATCTGTTTGAAGCAGAGTTTAGTAGAGAAGATGAACATTAGTGATGTTAAGATGAATGTTTTAAAGTGAAAATAAACGATGTTGAAGTCAAAATAAAAGATTTCTCAGTCAAATCAACGGTGTTCATGAGAATCTCAACGCCTTTTTGTACGAAATGAAAGGTACTTTGCGAGAGATGTCAAGGAATATGGAGGTTGATAAGGCCTATATTGTGAATGAATTTAGTAGGCTTGTTTCCTGTAAGTTTATGGAGATGTCACCTCAGAGATATTACGGTAAGAGCCGTATTCATACAGAGACAACATAAAATATTACTCCGTCTTTCAAATTCAAAACACCCAAAGGTGGAGCTAAACACTACTTTGATTTTGATGGAAACTCTGATTGTCCAACAACAATAAAGAATAAGGTAAAAGCTAACTTTATTTAAAGTTCATTTTCATAGTGTTCTTGTCTTGACTAGTGTAATGTTCCATTGTAGGATCCGCTTGTTGTCCACGAGGTTAGTCGAAAATCCCCTCGACTATCAAAGGATAACCATTCAACTACATACAGTTTCAGAAGTTAATTTGGAGTATTTATTCTGTGAAACTACCATTCTGAATGGTAACTATTGGTTGTGTGTACCATGCACTCCAATAATAGCAAATGGTGGGTGCCATATGCAAAGAACATTGGGCATTAGGCCCATCAAATTGAACATTGGAAATGATAAAGTTTTGGCCATTAAGGCCATCCAATTAAATGTTGTACCTTAATGGTTATGATTTTATTTACTCTTACATAATTTATGATTTTCGTTGTTATCATCATATCTTTCTTTCTTGTGAAAGGTTGAAAATGCATCAATCAAAGTTCTGTATGTTGAACTACCTGATGGGATTCATGAAGGAGAACGCGTCTACTGTGATTATTTATGGAATACCCCGTTGGCGCAAGAGTAAGCCTTCAACTCTATAACTTTACTTTGTCATATTGTGAAATGTAAAATCAAATACATAATATAATGTTTGTTTGTAGCTATGTGGTCATTACACTCGAGAACATTTATTGCACTATTAGAGAAATTAATATGTTATGACCCATGCAATATCTCGACAATACGGTTAGTCAAATAAATATCGCATATTGCTTGAAATTATATGAAACATTTGGAACCTATTTTCCTAAGTGGTCATTATTGTTTTTTAAATTGGCAAGATTATTGATATGGTGTCCCTGTTCGAGACTTACAAGGAGGCGAAGGAAAAAAATTAAATGTCGGGCATTTATGCCTTGATATCTTGATGTATGTTTTCTTGTTACCATCGTATACAGTGTTTATTCCCTATTTGTTTGTTGATAAATTGTTTTCGATTGTAAATATCAAACAAACATTATTAATTGCAGAGTACTAAGAAACTGAAGGAAAATGGCATAGCGTCATCGTTTGCAATGTTCATTATTGATTCAATGCAGATTTATGGGAACATTACTGGCGATGATATTGTAAGATGAAATATGTTAAAGGATTTAATTGTTAATTTGTTTGACGATATGGTAAATTTTAATAAGTTGATTACAAAATATTTGCAGGTATTCATCCCCATGGACGACTGTTATTCGGACTGGTACTTGTGTGTCATTCATAGGGAATGTGGGGAAGCTTGGATACTAGATATGAAATCGGGTACTGAGGGGAGGAAGCAGTTACGAAAATGGTGAGAACACACACCCATTTGTCGTGTTGCCATGTTAGCATTGTATGTGATTAACATCTAGGAATGAAATTTGTACTATGTTTTCATTATTGTTAAGATACACATTTTTACGTAATTTGCTAAGCATGAAGACTTTATTGAGGTGTTTGGCAAACCGAATGTGGCATTTGACAAGTTGAAAATTATATGTCCTAAAGTCGTGAGTGAAGAAATTGGGTATTCAGGTTTCCATATTTCTTTGCTGTTATCATGAAACTAGTAATAAAATGACTAGAACCACATCAAACTTGATGGACCGGACTGTGGTATGTTAGTCATTGCATGGATGAAAAGTATACGGGTAGGTACCCAAATCAGTGAGCTGTCGTACATCGTAAGTGAATGATTATCATTTATCATTACTATTTCATTTGTTATCAAACTTTGAATGCTTATCGTCAAGTATTTTGTACTAACATATTTTTATTTCCAAGTATAGGGAGTTAGACAATGTGACAAGATGTAGCTGCTATACGAGCTTTGTGTAGATAAACCAAACATGAACATGGTTGTGCTACAGCGTGATGTGGAAGAACATAAATTGGAATTGATGAAGGGAAAGAGAAAGAAATCAAAACATCTAAGAACTATTAGTCGACGTCAGTATTCGCCTGAAACAATACTGGAATGCGTCAGGTTTATTTCTAAACCATTATCTTTTCACAATTATATAATATTAATTTGATATGCAATCATAGTTATTGATTTATAGTATGGACTAATACAATTGGGTTTTGCTAAGTTGTAATATGAGTTATGCTACCGAGAATTGTTCCCCATTTCCGCTTGGGTCGACAACAAATTTTGTTTCGATTTGTAACCCTCAGAGAACTTTTTGTGAGAAATGATCGTTGGTCCTATCTTGACGAATGATAAGTTTAAAATTAAAAAAATGTTAGTGACAACTAACTAAGATCATTCCTAATTAATTGAGGTCATATAATGCATGGAAGCAGGTTTGCGGAGATTTTCAAAATGTGAATGGTCGATCTTGGTTCGTGTTGAGTAGACGGAATCTGGCATCGTCTCTATTTTTTGAAATATTTTTGTTATACATCCAACTCTCGACCCCACATTTAAATTTAATGTTAGTATTACCTTTAATGTTTTATGGCTAAAAGAAAAAATTAAGAAATAGGATCAAAACTATGGATACGAGTATGCAAACTTGTAATGCAAAACTGAAACTGAAATTGTTAGAAAATCATATTACAGTTGAGGTTTCACATGATAAGTTCGAGATTGTATTTGAAAATGTTCAATATGCATCATATAATATATAAAGTGCACTTGATGCGAGTTAAATGACATTTTACAGCCAAATGTTTAATCATGTTATAGTATTACCTACCCTTTTGTCTTCGTCAACCTTGTAAAACCATTCATGAAGTGCAACCTTGTCTCCTATCCATGACAAAACCAATTCAATAAAACAAAACCTATCAAAGTAAGAACCCAAGCAATCCTTTTATTTCTTCTTCCCCAATCATTCGATTGGACTTTCCTTAAGAGTCCAAGAATAAGTACCTTTGCACGTGGATGCATAGGTGGTTCGTACCAATGAAAAAAATTACTTGATTTTCAAAATCCATTTCCATGGTTAGAACACCCAAAATATCTTCTTCTAGGATTGTTATCTGACCAATGTCTTCAACAAGGCTGGCTTTCCATAGCTGCACGTTGGAATTCCATTCGCCTCAGAGACAGAGTCCATCTTTCCACTTTTGTTTCTTACTTCTTCTTCTTCACTGAATTTAGCGGACATAGGGAACTTTAGGTTTTCTTTTATTTTGGGATTTAGAAATTACTGGTAGGTATTTTAAGGGTATTTAATAGGATTTTTGTAGTTTAATATTATAAATGAAACGATAGTTTCAGGCAAGAACCACAAATTGAAATTAGTTTAGAGACTGTTGCTTTCGGTTTGGATAATTGTAAAGCACAACTTAAACTGAAATCGTTAGGCAATTAATTATACATTTTATATTGTGCATAATAAGTTTGAAACTTATATGCAGATGTTCGTTACTCGACGTATTAATGAAAAGGCAATTTCTGCGAGAGAATAATAGTATAACTAAAAAGACATTTTCTGGCGGGAAACACAAATTAGGGTTAGTTGCGAAACTGTATATTCCATTTGGATATTTGTAAAGCAAAACTTAAACTGAAATATATAGTAATACAAGTTAGATTTTAGGTTCTACGTGATAAATTTTGAAACTGTATATGCGTTTGGTTTGAAACCTTTAATTAAAGTACCGGTTCATTATTCATCCTTATTCTGCAATTGAAAAGACATATCTGCTTCTAACGAATCGAAGTGGAACACATAGATTCAAAACTGACATTGAAAAGATGCATGCTTATTGGGACCATGAGTGTTTTGAAATTGGAAACCGTAATGACAAAGTCATAAATGTAAGTAAAAAAGTTTTAAACATCGGTTGTGGAACACGTAAATAAAAGTTAGGTACTAGTATAATTACAGTTGAAATGCAAATGTGAGAAGATAGGTCATATTTTAGGTTGATCTTTAAAGAGTTCGAAACCAAGTTCACGCTGTGTCGATACTTATTAATGAAGTGACAACTTCCATAATAAGTCATAGCTCAGCACATTGTTCTTTATAAAATACCCCACTTTGTGTTGTAAATCGTCATTCTCGTCTTATTTCTTCATCTACTTTGAGAGATCAACATGGGTTTTCTTGCAAGTATTCGAAGGGAGTTCCGTCCTAATGCCTTGGAGAATCCATTTGTAGCCTCTTATCTTCTTTCTGGTAAACATCCCTCTGTTACGTTGTCATTTATGCAAAAAATTTTGTTTTCAGGCAGTTTATAATTATCATTATTCTTCTTTAGTAATGGTAGAAGTCCACAATTGTCTGTTTCATTATCGACTTCAAATGGTTGCACCTGATGGCAGCCCTTATGAAGGGCATAATTTTGAAGTTAGCATTTTCTTCCCACCTAATTACCCTATAGATCCTCCTAAGGTAATATAATTAACCTCCCAAGATTGTTATTATTGTTGTTCATTTTTTATGCTAAAGCATTTCAAAGATTATTGTTATCTGTTTATGTAGGTTGCTTTAAGTTTTGATGGGGACTTAGTCCATCCCAACTTCATTGAAGCTGGCGCAATTAGGCTGGACTTCTTCCATGAAAATTGGAGCCCTGCTATTAGAGTTGTAGAGATTCTTGTGCGTATACTGGTTTGTTGCGTGTTCCAAACCCAGACGACCCTCAACCAGATTGTGAAGGTGTTGCTCTGATTTACATGAACAATCCCCAACACTTTGCAAACTATGCGAGGAAGATTATGGGTTTAAATACATTGGCCACATTTGCTTGTAATATTAGTTTTTTTGTTTATGTAGTGGTCACTTCTGTTGTGTAAAGTTCCAATACTACAACTAAAACTGATCAGCCGTAAATGTGACGATTTTCGTTGATATTTCCAGTCTAAAACCTACCGTAACGAAACTTTCTTGAGTAGTTAATTGGTATTTATGACGCATTTAAAAGTATAACTGAGAAGACAGTTTCGGGCGGAACCTCAAATTTTAAATAGTTTTGAACCTATGCATGTGGGTTTCGACACTTGTACAGAGCAACGTAAACTTAAAACGTTAGGAGACAATGTCAAGTTTGAACTTTTCCAAGAAAAGTTTGATACTATATATAAAAACGTTTGGTACTCGTTGGATTAAAGAAAAGACACTTTTGCGAGCAGTTAAATTGCACATTTATGTTGACGTTTAATATTTTTATTGCATTTAACATGTAAATATTCAAATCCTTCAACACACATTATATCTTGACGTTGGTGTAACGAAGGAGTATTGATTTTTTAAAAAATGGGAACAATTAATTTAGAAATATGAATATGAAATAAAAATAGGAAATATGAAAATTAAATACAAATTATTTTTTATAAAAAATATGAAAATTATATATAAAGATTTTGTTTTTACCCTAATAATTTTAATGTTGTGATATTTCTGTTCAATTTAGTTCCTACATTTCATTTTTAGGGTTTACTAATATGTTGTAATTTTTTGCGTAGTTTAGGGTTATTAGTTTACGAGGTAAATTTTTAGGGCATAAAGGTTTATGGTTTATGAGTTAGGAGATAAAAAATATACATAGTTGTCAGGGTTTATGGTGTAGTTTAGGGTTATTAGTTGCGGAGATGAATTTGTATGGCATTAAGGTTTATGATTAATGATTTAGGACTTAGTATTAATGGGACTTGATTGAATTAAATTAAAACGCAACAGTCCTTTCCATGTCATGACCCGACTTGAAGTTAAACCGAAACTGATATTACCATGACATGAAAAGTTCAAGGTCCAATTTGTAGGATCATAGTCTATAAGTATTGGAAAACTTAAACTGAATTCATTAGGAATACTTGTAATGTTTTAGGTTTGAAGAGGCGAAAAGAATATGTGTGATTTGTTTTAAATGTTGTGTTCTGAAATTTGTGAATATGACTATTTCAATTCATAACGAAATAAGAACATTTTTATGGAAATTTAATGTAATTTTTTATGGAACCCGATAAATTAAATTAACTTTTAACGTGTTATTATTTTGATATTAGAACTGAAAAGACATTTTGGGCGGGAACAACAAATTTTAAATAGTGGAAATCAAAATATTAATTCAAAACATTGGGAACATGGGTCTTTTGAAATGTATTGAATATGACAGATTAAATTACGATGTTCGTTCAGTAATGTAACGTTTGCTGATGAAGTATTAAATTTATGGCACTGTTTAGTATAACAACGAAAAAGACAGTTCAGAGCGGGAACCACAAATTTAACTAGTTTTGAACCTATGAAAATGAGTTTCGATGCTTATAAAGTGTAATCTAAACTGAAATCGTTAGTCAATCATGTATTATTTCTTGTTTCATGTGAAAGGTTCGAATACGTAAATGTTTTATACGTAGCATTATTATATTGTATATTCCTTTAACACATGTTTTGCACTTGTTCATTCTAACATGGTGTTATTTTTATTCTTTTTAGATCCTAAGATGTAATTTAGGCAATAACCCTAGAGAATCAAATCAAAATTAGGTAAGAGTAACTACTATGTTGTAACTCAGGGTTATTGGTTTATGAGATTAATTTTATGGCTGTAAGGTTTTTGGATTATGATTCAGGTCGTACTATTATTGGTTTTCGGTTTAGGTTGTAGGTTAGGGTAATTAGTTTATGAGATTAACTTTTAATGTCCTTAAGGTTTATGGTGTACGATTTAGGACTTAGTATTACTTGCTTAGGGTTTATGTTCTAGTTTAGGGTTAGTGGTTATAAGAGGTTTTAGATCCTAAAGAAGTTGTAGTGTTTAGATTTGTGCATGAGATTAATTTCAAGCATTATAAATTGTATAGTCTACAATCAATAAGTAATATACCATACGTTGTACCCTCAAGGACAATACAGATTTTATTAACCTCTAACTAATCTTATATTCCCTCAACCAAATATGTAATCTTACATTCCTACAAAATAAATCCAACCATGTAATCTTAAATTTGCACGAAAATCAATTGATCACGTAAATAACATTTCAGATAATAGTTACGGAATGAACTGCCTACTTGATGTCGGTTCCCGATGTAGTTCCAAACACCATCTGGAATCTTCAACCTTGGTCTCCTGATGTAGTTCCAAACAGCAACAAACAATAGTATTTGAAAAATCTCAAGACCAAAGAAACAAGGTTTTCCAAATACTATGTCTGTTGTTGTGCATCCCTACAAATGGCTAATCATAGCCCTTCAAATACCATTGTTTGTCGACAAGAAAAACCTAAAAACAATCACAACTCGTCTCTGATCTATAAAATAAAGTCTCTGCAAAGTTGAGATTGCCTCCAGTAAAAAACATAAACCATAATGCTTTAGAGACGAACACTACAAAGGAAAGAGTTGCTAATAAGGGTATGACACTATAGACCCAAATAAGTCCTATTTATAATATAAACAAGAATATCTAGCCTCGCGTTTAGGATATTAAATAAGAGAAAAAAGATTTTCATGGGATATGATCCTTTGTTTGCAGTGTTTAGATTTAGACATGTTCCGGTACTCTTTATAACGTTTTGGAACACATTTCATTATCAATAAAATGAAAATTATTTACACTGGAGATTGAATTTTCAGTTGGTAATTTGTGTTTCGAAATTTGTTAATCGGTTCCGGAACTGATTTATAAGACTTATATTGAAGTTGTTATGCCCAATGCAACAATTGAAAAGACTTCTATGCTGCTGAGTGCTGACGTATCAGAATGGGTTACAGAGATTCGTATCAGAACGATTGGGATTGGGTTTGTATTTATGTCACATTTAATATTGAGAAAAATTAGTTTACACAAGCCTTTTAGTTTTAGTAGCTAGGGATTTAATTTAGGGTTTAGAGTTTAGCGATTTAGAATGTATGCTTTAAATTTTAATGTTAGTGTTTAGAATTTAGGGTTTAGGGTTTAGGGTTTGGGGTTTAGTTTTTAGGGTTTAATTTTGATTTATACTATAAATAAACAGGCTAGTGTCAAATTTATTTTACACAGCTTGTGCATCAAATTTAAACCCTTTAATATTACAAAAGAAAAGACAGTTCGAAGCGGGAACCACAATTTGGAACTTGTTTCGAACCTTTGATAATAGGTTTCAATGCGTACTATGAGATAATTAAACAAAAATCAATAATAAAACATGTAATATTTTAGGTTTCACGTGAAAGATTCGAAACTTTATATGCATATGTGTAAGTTGACAGAACAGGAAGAAACAGAATTTTATATTCTGTATTTTGTTATTGCTCAATGAAATTTACATCTCTCGATACACACTTATATAGGCTCTAGGTCTTTTAGTACATTAAGAAGACCTTCTCAAGATAACTTTTAGTTCTAATCTACTAAGTTGATAGACTCTAACTACAATAAGGAGTCCTACTAAGGATAAAATCTAATCTATTAGGGAGATAAACTTTAAGTAGGATAATTACTACATTATTTACAAAAGCTGAAATTTCTCTCGGATAACTCACACTCCCCCTCAAGCTGGAGAATATACATTGTATAGTCCCAGCTTGAATAAGAACTTATCAAAGAGAGCTTTTGGCGGGGCTTTCGTAAGGATGTCCGCCACTTGTTCTTCTGTAGGAACATAGGTTAAAGAAGCTACCCACTTGTAAGCTTTTACGCAATAAAGTGTCATCGATCTCAACATGCTTGGTCCTGTCATGTTGAATTGGATTTCTGCAATCTGAATTGTAGATTGGTTATCACATAACACTTCAAACTTCTCGTTTTGAACCATGCCTAGCTCTTTTTAGAAAGCTTCATTAGCCGATTCCTTCACAAATTCCAAGAGCTAAAGCTCAGTATTCTCGCTCTTTTCTCTCCTTGATACAACAGTTTGCTTTTTGCTCTTCCAAGTCACAAGATTACCCCACACAAAAGAACAAGAACCACTTGTTGACCTTCTATCACCAATTCACTTGCCCAAATGAGTCCGAATAAACCTTGACTGTTTTATCAAGGGTCTTTTTAAATATTAAACCATGTCCTGGTGTACCCTTTAGATACCTTAGTATCCTGTAGCTGCTTCCATATGCTCTTGTCTCGGATTTGTCATGTGTTGACTGATAATATTCACAAAGCAAAGGTTATATCCGCCAGTCGGGATAGATAAATCAATTTTCCAACTAATCTCTGAAAAAGTCCCTTGTCCGCCTTTGGACTAGACCCATCTTTGCTAAACTTTAGGCTGTGTCCATAGGAGTGTCGGTTGGTTTACAGCCCAACATTCCCGTCTCTGTGAGTAAGTCAAGAACATACTTCCTTTGGTTGATTACGGACCTTTGCTTGATCTAGCCACCTCCATGCCTAGGAAATATCTAAGCTTTCCTAGGTCCTTCATCTCAATTCTTTATTCAAAAGAGATTTTAAGTGGCTTAGTTCTTCTTCATCATCTCCAAATCACAATAATGTCATCCACATATACTATCAAAAGAACTTTTCTGTTTTTTTGAAGTTACCTTAGAAAACAAGGTATGATCTGCTAGAGACTGTTTGTATCCATTTTCCGAATTACTCTAGTGAACCTATCAAACCCGGGCTCTTCGTGATTGCTTTAACCCATAAAGTGATCTCATCCAACTTGCAAACTTTCTCGCCTATTCTCTTGGACTCTAAAAACAGGAGGAATCTTCATAAAAACTTCTTCTTCTAGTTTCCCATTAAGAAATGCATTCTTAATGTCAAGTTGATGAAGTTTCAAATCACATTAACACCCAAACTCAACAGGACTCGATGTGTTCAACTTAGCAACCGAGCAAAAGTTTCCTTATAGTCTATTCCAAAGGTCCATGTAAAACCCTTGGCCACCAATCTTGCTTTGTACCGTGCACACTCCCATCCGAATTGTATTTGATAGCAAACACCCATTTGCATCCCACTTGTTTCTTGCCTTGTGGAAGATCGGTTATGGTCCAAGTGCCATTTTTTCTAGTCTTTGTAATCTCCTCCTCAACAGCTTTCCCTCCACTTGGAGTCTCTTAAGGCTTCTTCAATAGTCTTGGGAATCTGTTCTTCATCTAGACAAGTCTGTAAAAGCTTTAAAAGAGGGCATCATATTGCTATAAGCAACATATCTCTCGAATAGGATGCTTTGTACACTGTCTTACCCCTTTCCTTTTAGCAATAGGCAGAATTTCAGGTTCAAGTAAATGAGGAGAAATTTCAACATCATTACCTCCTTTATCCTTACAGTACTGGACTAAAGTCCAATTCTCGCAGTGTCGATTGCAACACACTCTGGAATGGCTTTCTTTTTTCTGTATATACCAGAATCGTTAGTGGGCTGAGCAGTTGATTAGGTGAATAATGAGGAGCGATAGGAGTAATATTAGCTGAAGTATGTAGAGGTGTAGTGTTAGAAACAGGGGTATCGTGTTTTAAAAAAATTCGAGGCTTCACAAACAAAGGAGCTATAGGTAAAGAAGGTGAAAAAGAAGGAACCCGATTTGTTAGGAGACTGAAATTATCCCAACACTCCCCGATTTTCAGTCTTAGGAAAATAAGGTACTGTTCAAAGAAAGTGAGATCCAAAGAGACAAAAAACTTACGAGAAGGAGGGTGATAACATTTGTAGCCCTTCTTAAGTGAAGAATATCCAACGAAAACACACACACCGCAAAGCCCTAGGATCTAGTTTGGAACTTGAAGGATCTGTGGATTTTAGAAAAACAAGACACCCAAACGTCTTTAAGGGAAGATTAGATGACATAGGTTTAAAAATAGGATAATTTTCCAAGAAAACATCTCTAGGAGTTCTGAAATGCAAGACTTTGCTAGGCATTCTATTTATAAGATATGTAGCCGTTAATAAGGCTTCCCCCCACAAATATTTTGGAACAGCATGGGTGAATAATAAGGCTCGGGTAACCTCTAATAAATGCCTATTTTTACGTTCAGCAATCCCATTTTGTTGTGGGGTATCTACACAAGAACTAAGATGTAGTATACCTTTAGTCCGAAAAAAATCTCTAAAGGCAAGTGAAAAAAACTCCCCCATTGTCGAGTGAAACATTTTTATTTTGCTATCAAACTGAGTAACCACCATTTCATAAAACCTTGCAAAAATAGAAGCAACGTCAGATTTTTCTTTAAAAAGGTAGGTCCAAGTAAGTCTGCTATGGTCATCAATAAAAGTCACAAACCACCTACTCCATGTAATATTCTTCACTCGAGAAGGACCCCAAACATCACTATGAATGAGTGTGAATGGTTTAGAGGGTTTATGAACAGATGGTAAATATAAAGATTTGGTTTGTTTTGCAAGTGGACAGATATGGCATTTAAAAGAATTTGGATCTTTATTAACAAACAAATCAGGAAACATTTTTCTAAGATAGTGAAAATTGGGGTGACCTAACCGAAAATGCCATAACATTATAGTATCTAATCGTCCTAAAGAAGTAAAGCAAGAAGAAGAATTTGAAATAGAAGATGGATATTTTCCATGAAGGATATAAAGACCATGTTGCAAGCTAGCACTGCCAATTATTTTCCTCGAATCCAAAGGCTCGCAAAACACATGTAGAATCAAAAACCTTAAGGAGCAGTTCAAGTCTTTAGAAATTTTGCTCACCGATATCAAGTTGCATGCGAGGTCGGGGACAAATAACACATCCTTAAGGATCAAATTACCATCTAACGAAACAGAGCCCGTCCCTTTGATGGGAGATAGAGAACCATCTGCAGTTTTAATGGAAGCTTGAGAAGAAGACTTTTTAAAAACAGAGAATAAAGCCCTATTACCAGTCATGTGGTCGGAGGCCCCAGAATCAATAATCCAATTTGCTGCAGACCGGGTAGAAACAAGAGCAATGGAGGAGACTTTGTGCTGGACACCATCATGTACTAGGGCTAGATTTCCTTCATCGCTGCCATTAAATTTGCTTGAACGATTCTTGCAGTTCCAGCATCAAAGATTGTTGTTTTGTAAAGCCACTTTGTTGATTAGAAATAACAATGAGAACTGTTACTTCTGAAAAATCTGCCATACTAACAAATCAAGGTTGAGGAGAACTGCATCTCACTCGATGTTGATTGAGGATGATTTTCCGTGAGAAGAAAATTATGATAGGATCGAAATTAGACTGATACCATGTAAGTTGACAGAACAGGAAGAAACAGAATTTTATATTCTGTATTTTGTTATTGCTCAATGAAATTTACATCTCTCGATACACACTTATATAGGCTCTAGGTCTTTTAGTACATTAAGAAGACCTTCTCAAGATAACTTTTAGTTCTAATCTACTAAGTTGATAGACTCTAACTACAATAAGGAGTCCTACTAAGGATAAAATCTAATCTATTAGGGAGATAAACTTTAAGTAGGATAATTACTACATTATTTACAAAAGCTGAAATTTCTCTCGGATAACTCACAATATGTTCTATACTCCTCCTATTATTAGACTCTTTTCAAACCGCAAATATTCCTTCAGTAGACGTTTAACTTGTTCATTCACACATACATTAGCATTCTTATCATATTATTTTGCTCCTAAGATTTAATTTTTATTTTTGTACCCTAAGTGTGTGTTTGGTGCGCGAAAAAGATGATTACCATGGGTAATAATCTTTTCCAGGCTTACATTCCCATGTTTGGTTTAGGAGGATTCCCACTAGGAGATATTATTCTTTTCCCCATAGTAGCTCCCCCCCCCAAATGGTGAGAATGCTATTCCCTTCATTTTTTTGGTATTACACAATACCTTCCCCTTTGGATAATATTGTCCTTATGATAATGAAATATGTTCATGGTGATCTTGTATTGCATTTTTAATTAGGTGACTAATTATTTAAGGTGTAAATTTATTAAATATTTTTATTTAATATTAGTTTAATGTATAAATAATGTTGTAATATTTAATAATATATTTTTTACTACTTTTAGATTTGTGTTCATTTTAGTTCCTACGATTTAATTTGTGCCCTAAACCTACACAAGCAAAAACAAAATCGGTTAGAGTAACTACTATGTTGTAATTTAGGGTTATATGTTTATGAGATGAATTTTTATAGATTTAAGGTTTTTGGTTTAGGATTTAGGTCGTAGTGTTATGTTGTTTAGGGTTTATAGTGTAGTTTAGGGTTATTACTTTACGAGATGAATCCGTATGGTTAATGGTTTATGCTTTATTATTTAGGACATACTATTAATGAGATAGGGTTTATAGTGTAGTTTAGGGTTAGTGGTTTATGACATTATTTTTTATGGTTTAAGGTTTAGTGTTTAGATTATTGTATCAGAATTATTTCAAGCAGTATATATTCTATAGTCTACAATCTATATAGAATATATTTTTTTGACTAATTACAATCTATATATACCATACATTATGGGAGAAATTACCCACAAGATTTTTTTTTCCCAATTTTTTTCTATTGGATTGTTCGAGAATGATTTCCTCTGGTGGGTTTTGGGCATTAAAAAATCTTGAAACTTTAAAGTGGTTGTACACCATCCGTTAAATAGGGCCATGTTGAAGCCCCTGTTCAAAGGGATAGACCACCCTCATTTTGTGGTGCTGAAACTCTTCAGCTTTGTTGACGTGATGGGGTGGCATGCATGCAGTTGCATGCATGCCTCGAAAGCGCATATGAAAATTTAAAGTGGTTGTTAAATTAAATAGTGGTTTATGTTTTGTGATAAAATTTTGGAGAAGATAGATTAAAGAATAAGAAAATGAAGATTTAGAGGAAATTTTGTAAGTATAAGATATGTATTTTATTTTAGAAAATTATGTTAAGTTAATAGTTTTATTTGTAATGTATGTATGTTTTTTGTATTTACGATTTTTTATTATTATTTTTAGTTAAATTTTTTGAATTTTATATCTTTATATTTTTTGGAAATTTTGAAGTTGATATTTGAATTTTTGATATTTCAAAATTTTGTCTTAAATAGGTTGTTGAAGAGAAGAAAATTTGTGAAGAGTTTGAGTAAAGAAAGGAAGATTTGAAAAAATATAGTAAGTATGACAAAATTTTAATTTGATGGTTGAATTTTTTAAATTTGTGAAGAGATTAAGTTGTTTTTTTAATTTTTAAGTTGATGTTTGAAATTTTTATGTTTGAATATTTGTATTGTTTAATTAATGGTTTATTAGATTTTATTTATAATGATTTTTGAAAAACACGAGTCTATTGGGACTAAAATGAGTATATTTGGACTTGAATGAAAAAAATTTAGTAAATTAATGACTACTTTATAAAAATCTTAAAATTGAAGGGTTTTAAAGGCAAATTGGCGAATGATATAGGGACTAAGGATTACAGTTATATTAATAGTAGTAGTAGTAGTAGTAAAAAATGTTTTTAAAATTTTATTTGTAATTTTGAAGAAATTTTTTAATTTAAGAGTTGGCAATTAGTAAAAAAAATATTAATGTTTGAATTAGTCTTTTAATTTAGGAGTTTTTTTTTTAAAATTTATGTAGTTAGTAGTAGTGGAATTGAAATTTAAAGTAATAAGTTGATTTAGTTATGTAATTTAAACGTATTAGACTTAAAATTTAAAATTCGTAGAATTTTAGCAAATTAGAAACTAAAATAAAATATTATTATAATTTTTTTGTTTAGTTTATTATGTTTATTATTTTTTAGAGGATTTTATAGAATATTGGCAGAATGTGGGTGGATTTGTTAGTTATTGAATGAAATGAATTTTTTAAGAGAAAATAGGACTTGAATGATCAAATTAGTAAATTAGTGAATAGTTTGTAAAAAACTTAAAATTGAAGGGTTATGAAGACAAATTATAAATTAGTGACTAGTTTGTAAAAATCTTAAAATTGATGGGTTTTGAAGGCAAATTAGTTTATTAGTGACTAGTTTGTAAAAATCTTAAAATTGAAGGATTTTGAAGGCAAATTAGTAAATTAGTGACTAATTTTGTTAAGGGTTTTTTAAATTGCATGTAGTAAAAAATATGGATATTATTAGTCTTTTAATTTAGTAGTGTAGTTGAATTAAAATTTAAACAAAATTAATTTAAATTTAGTCTAGTTTTTTTAATTTGGTAAAATTCAACGAAATTTAAATTCTAACCCTAATACATTTAGTTAGTGTAATAAATGTATTAGAGGGAAAATTTAAATTTTGTATAATTTTAGCAAATTAAAAAACTAAGCTAAAGATATTATAAATTTTGTTTGCAAAGTTTAATTGATTATGTTTATTGACAAATTATGTTTTAAAGTAGTAGATTTAGTCCCGGGTTGTAATATATTCTTACTTGTCCTATAGGATGGCTGAGCAAGCTCCTCTATTGAGGTTACAGGATCAACACATTAGTAGTATGCCGGTTGTTGAGATGATACAATTTTGTTAATAATTTATTTATTAGAAATTCAATTATGTTAATAATATTTGTTTTATTTATGTGTTAATTACAAGATTTTGAGGATACATTTAAGCCTCACCTGACCATGGCGAAAAATCCTCTAGACGATCGAATCATTGAATGGTTGCAAATGTCTGGATTTTATCATGCGACATTCGTTCGGGGGTACAAGTTGGTGCCCGGGTTGATTGCCGCTCTAATTGAGCGTTGGAGGCCAAAAACCCATACGTTCCATATATTGTGTGGGGAATGCACGATCACACTTAAAGACGTGGTCATGCTTATCGGCGTGCCAGTAAACGAGGCACCATTGATCGGGGCACCAATGACCGGGGAACCGTTGATCGACCAGACGGAAGATACACCTGAAGCAATTTGCTCTTTTTACCTTGGGAAGGTGCCAGATAAATTAAATTTGAAAGGATCTCGTGTGAAAATGAGTTGGTTGCAAAATGAATTCAAACTCAGTGAATATAGTTCGGTTGCTGCGATTTATAATGTCAGTCGTGCTTATATTCTGCAACTCATTGGAGGTATACTGGTGTCGATAAATCTGGAAATCTTGTTCATACACGGTATCTACGCTTTTTGAGGTATACGTGGGAAGTTGTTCAATATAGTTGGGGATCAACCATATTAGCGTTCTTGTATCATGAGTTGTGAAAGGGTACTAAAATAAAAACTGGTCATAAGGTTCGAGGTATTGGTGGATGTTTGATGTTGCTGCAAGCGTGGTCTTGGCAACGACTTCCCTTCTGGACACCGGTTACTGGAACACAGATACAGTTCCCTCTTGTCGCCAGGTAATTATCCTAATTTTGAGTTCAATTTTAAAATTAAATTTATTTATTTGTAAAACATTATTTGTTATTTGTATGCAGATGGTGCGAGAAAAAAATGCACACGAGATTGGCGAACAACAACTTGAAAGCATTTAGAGCTCAGATTGATTTGTATTGTTAGGAGCAGGTAGCTGGTTAACTGTATTGTTTACAATTTAGTTAGATAGATATTTACAGTTTATTATTTACATTATAGTTAGATGTCTTATTATAATAATCCTTATTTTGTAGTTTATTTGGATACCATACAACGATGATCGCATTTTTGTACCGGATGAGCTGATGAAGGATTCTAACCAGTGGTGTAGTGTTACACCGTTGATCCACTTTGCGATTTTCGAGTTCCACTTTGTCGATAGGGTGCTGAGGTAATTTGACTTCCACCAGCCCATTTCGTATGATCGCATTGATTATGACTTTTTGCACGATTTTGATGGATGCGGCAGGGCGGAAGTAAATTGGGAAGCCACACACGCCGACTACATTAATATGTGGAACAACAGAGCTTCAACGTTACCATTTTGCGCTCTAATTCAAGATGATGATTTTGATTTTTAGAGGTCAGAGTACCTGATCTATTTTCTTAATAATGGAATATCATACTTAACTTCGGTCGATGAACAAGAACAATGTAAAAAATATAAGAAAAAATACGGTGGTAAAGGTGAATCCTCTAGGAGTGCAGCGAGCTAATCTCAAAACCCGGTGTGGAGTAGAAACTCCGAAGGTTGGCCAACCACGTGGGAACAACCAGAAGTAGGCCCGGCAGTTATATGGGAAAAGGAACTGGCTCCTAAATTTGTTCAACCAGAAGTTGGCCTGAGCTTTTCAGATACTCACGGGTTTGATGATGTTGTCTTATACACACCCGAGTTTTTTCCTCCACAGTCACCTGTGTACTCGAACTTCGGACAACACATGGATTTGTCAAAAATGAAAAAATTCTTGAATTTGCCACAGTTTATGGGAGGGCAGAGCGGTTACATGGATATGTTCACAACACCGCATCATATGCCCTAGGTGACTCAGGAGGTGAGCTACAGTGAAGAAGAGGTGTGCGATAGTGAAGCGGAGCCTGAAGAGGATCCCATGGCAGGACAGACACCACAACGAAATCGACGAGCACCGCGTCTCTATCTATCGACCGATCCAGTTCATGGCAAAAAATTACACATGAAGAAAAAATGATTTTATGTATTTTCTGTAATACATTACATTTCAGAAGAAAAATTTGTTTATTGTTTTTATTTTTCACTATGTTTGTTTTATTATTCATATAAAACTAATTATTATGAATTTGAAAAATCTCAAAAGAAAGAAAGGTGTTAAAAAATTAAAAATTAAAAATGAAATTAATAATTAAAGTTTAAAATTGGAGATTGGTTGAAATTTAAAATAAAATTTTGGAATGCAAAAAATGTATGAATTAAAAAAAGTTGAATGCGTTGAAAAAAAACATTGAATTAAAAAAGAGCTGAATATGCGCACAGCTAGGGGTAAAAAGGTAGTTTTGAATTAATTTTGTTGAATTTTAATTCGATTCAAGAATTCAAAAATCAAAGTAGATTCGAATTAATATTTCGGTTCAATATTTAATTTGATTTAAGAATTTAAATTCAAACTTATGTTCCAATTCAAATTTCAATTTCAATTTCAATTAAAATTAAAAATCAAAGTAGATTCGAATTAATATTTTAGCTACATCTGAAATTGACTTTTTTAAATTATTGAATTTTTAGTTGATCTATTTTAACGATTTGAGCGTGCTACGAGCCTAAGTACAACTTCCACATATTTGGACATTTTCAAATACAAACATAATATTGTTAAATACAAACATAATATTTTTAAATACAAACATAATATTTTCGAGTACAAACATCAGAAATCAGTAGGCATAGGCACATATCTTGGTTCATTTGGACATTTTGATTTCGAATGGCCTTCAGCCCTACATAATGTACATCTCTTTCGTTGTCCCTTCTCTCTATGATGAAGATCTATACTGGTGTATATCCGAGTCGATCTAGGTCGGCCAGTTGGAGTTCTACGGAGTGTAGGATCCGGTAACCATTTTTCATTCTCCACTAGCGGCCAATACATTGAATTCGGGATCGGTGGGAACTTAATTCTATAAATATCTAATATCTGGTTGAGACTAAAGCATTCATCGACATATGTGTACGGAACAACATTGGCGAACATACATGCTGCAATAGCATGAGCACATGGATATCGCCACGCCTGGAACTCGCCACAGTCACACCATCTACATCTGAAATCTACTCGAAATACGTTTGAGTGGGGTGCTTCGTGTCGGGTTCTGGAACCAACAACATCGAAAGTCTGATTCATTCGATCGAATGCGTGAACGGCCAGCGACGTTGTACTTTTCACATTATCATCCATTTTTGTCGCAATTGTAAGAGCCCAACGTTGTCCCCTATTTATTAAGGATTGGACATGCTTCCCTTTAATAGACCAAACCTTAGCCAAACGGTAGTACGTCTTTGTTACCAAGCTAGCTATTGGGAGATGACATGACTCTTTCGGTACTCTATTAATGCACTCCACAAGGTTGGTAGTCATTTGCCCGTATCGTCTACCATCTTCATCATATGATTAGGCATATCTCTCTCTCGATGCCATTGGCCCAACTCCAAACACGCTCACCGTATTTCTATAAATTTGCCATCTTCCTTTCAAAGTCTACCAGTAGTAATTGATACATATGCCATAATATATGTTGTTAGCATCAACAAAAATCAAAGCACATCACTGCATAGGCATATATAATAGATTTTGAAAGAATGACACTTACCCATGCTTAAAATCTCACTGCGAAGGTACTGATTTTTTAATTGCTCGTAGCTATTCTTACCGATGTGATGAACATAGTATGCAGGGTATTCATGCCGAGGTGTCCAACGACTTCCCTCTCGATTAATTGCTACTTTGATACCTATCCCTCGATCAGAGATAATACAGAACCCATCTTCTCAGACCACATGGTCACGCAAATTGGTCAAAAAAAATTCCAAGCTTCCATAGTCTCCCCCTCAACAATTGCGAATGCAATCGGAATGACATTGCTCTCACCATCTTGCGCAATGGCAACCAACAATATATGAGAGTATCTCCCATAAAGCCACGTTCCATCGACTTGGATTATATGCTTACAATACGGAAAATCGTCAATGTATTGCTTGAAAGCCCATAATAGTCGGTGGAAAAATTGATACCCTTGAAGCAGTTGGCCTTGTC
Source organism: Hibiscus mutabilis (assembly GCA_019671005.1). Taxonomy (NCBI): domain Eukaryota; kingdom Viridiplantae; phylum Streptophyta; class Magnoliopsida; order Malvales; family Malvaceae; genus Hibiscus; species Hibiscus mutabilis. Next base: position 29,879,545 of record CM033712.1, read on the forward strand.
GGTCGTATGCATCCTTTGTTTGATACCTCACTATGGTGCCCAAGATGAAATGTGTCATTGCTATCAATAAAGTCGGTAGCTCATTATACGATTTATCGTAATCATCGTACACTGAATGTAATGCCTTATCCCTTGCACGCCACCCATTCTTGTATTTTATTTGATATTCAAATTGTTGCGCAATGGTTGCCTGAATCGTTGAAATTGGAACCCTTGGATTTTCTTCGACCAACTTCATCAGGTGATGGCTTATTACACTCAAGTCCAATTTGGTGTGGTCCTGATCGATGGATGTTCGTAAACATGTGTGATCGCCATTGTACTTTGTGACCTCCCAATGATCTATCTTCTTAAGCTTCGTTACTCGAATCTTCCAATTGCACCCTTCTCCATATTTCACACACTTCGCAAAGAAAGTCCTCGAGGTGGATTCTGCAACCGCGTAGTCCACATGCTGCATAATGCTATACTCTTTAATTGCCAATATAGCTTCATCATTTTTATTAGATTGTAGTTCCTCAAACAATTCACCATGCTGACTCAAAGTTATTTGGGGCATATCTGGGAATTGCGGCACCCTCATCACATCAAAATCCACTGAGTTCATGTGAGTAGGAGCTTCATAGAGTGTAATGTCGCCCCCGGTCGGAACAAATTCTCCAATATTGAAATCAGGGGCTTTACCAACGTCATCGGGGAACAAATTAGGATCCCCAATATCTTTATCTTCGCTGGAATCTTCAAGTGATTCTCCCCATCGACCTCGTAGGTTCTCAACATTAGCGTCAAAAGACGGATCAAAACTTGGCTTGTGTTATGTTGCATATGTGGACGGCCTACATTGACGAAATCCACTAGATTTCCCAGTTGCCAACATTGCAACAAAGCTACCTCCGGACATATCAAATTCGTTACCAAAACCGCAAACCATGAATCTGAGCTCCAATTTTCTCCGATATCTTCTCTTTCATTACTCAAAGCGTGATTTCTTTGTTAAATCTCATCTTCGTATGGCTTTCAGATCCAAATACAATACCGATATCAGTTTTCACCATTTTTCCATTGTAATGGACAATCGCCACAAAGCTGTCGTTGCTCATTTTGTCTGCATGTTCGAAAAATAATATTTTCAATAATAATACAGAAATCAAAATGAACAACTACAATGTCACTAAACCTAATTTTAAACTATAAATAACAATAATTTTAGAACATACTACTTATTTACAGAAGTATTGTAATATCCCAAAACCCGAGGTAGAAGTAATTCGGTTTTAAGTTAACCGATTTCAAGGTGAATTTAGAAAGCTCGAGTGTAAAATTTTAATATTTAAAAAATACGGTTTATAAGTGTATTATCTCATTAGTTGACAATAGTTTGATTAAAGTGATTATTATGGATTCAATGAGTGATAGAGAACTAATCTAGAATTAAAGACAAAATTGAGTGGTCAATTCATAGGGACCAATTCGGATTTATGATAAATTGGATGACTTTTATAAAAGGACCAAATTGAGGACATTGATGAAGTGAATAATTGCATGTAATATTATCAAAGTTTAGGGGCACCAACACTTGTCATGCCTTGAAGGCATGCCTTTGACAGCCGGCCTTTAGGGAGAAATGAAGAAACCATTCTCCATCTTCCCCAACAAAACTAATCGAAATAGAGAGGGAGAGAGATGGAAGCTGCCCATGGAAATGAAGGATTGGGGCTGAAAATTGATCGATTATTGGAACTAATAGTCATATTAGTTCGTGGAAATAGGTATATATGCTTTCCCTTCTTCTTGATTCAGCTTTAGTTTGGATATTGCTATGTTTTGATGAAAAATCATTTAGCCAGGTCTTAATTAAAGTAAGGCAGCTTAGAAACTGTTTTTGGAAGATTTATATGGGGGGTAAAGGAGTACTAAAATTGTAAGCTTGCTTTGTCAATATTTGGTTGATGTTTAGGGCACCTAAAATGGTTTAAATGAAGCATTTTAGTGTCAATAGAAATCTGCTCTATTTTAAACACTTGGACAGCCCTGGAAAACTGTTTTCACTTAAGAACATATTGTGGTAAATGTAGAAAAAATTGATGTAAATTGATAATAAAGATTAAAGATTGATCATATATGTTGATCTCTACTCGAATTTACTAATGGACTGTTTTATGATTCTTTGTATACCATAAAACAGAATTTTAAGGATTATTGGATTGTCTCAAAATTAGAAACACAATTTAGTGAGCACAGTTTGGATTGAATTGTTTCGATTTGTTAAGTGTTTGAAGCAAAACCTGGAGCAGTTTTGCTTTCATAAGAATTGAAATAAAAACAGTTTTAATTCGAAACCTACACAATCATGACTTTTTTTTCCAGTGTTAAACTGAAAATACGTGCTAATAGGGCAGATTCTGTTAGGTATGAAGTTTGAAGGGTTGCTTTGAACTATGTAATTGTTTGTTGTGAAGTTGAGACTGTTTTGGATGTTGGTAGAGCTATCTTAGGTAAAGGAAGATCATAACTGCTTAGCAAACTGTTTAAAATCTGCATTAGCAGTCACTTTGAAAAATTGCTATAAATCATACTAGTGAAATTGGAACCTGTATTTTATATAGTTGAAAAGCTTGTCATGTCTAGTTTCATTTAAAACAAATGAAACTAAATTCCGAACTATATAGCAGTTTATAGAGACAATTGTTCAAAGACAGTGTAATCTGCCTGGTGGCAGAATTAGGCGTATCTTTAGATTAAAAACTTTATTAACTCATAAAGAGTAAAAATTCAAGGCCTATATGGTTAGAAAGCTAGTTGAGTCAGCTTTCCAGCGGTGTAAACGGTTCGAAATTCCGATGTACGGAATGAAAGTTATGAAATTTTAACTAAGGGATGTACAGTCTGCCCGACAGCACCTCTATAGGTGGCTTGAAATATCTTTGAAAGTATGTAAGAATGTATAAGGACATTAATGGGTTGTCTTAAGGTTTAGGAAGGGGCTTTCCTACTTGTATATAAAAGTTTTAGGGACTGATTGAGTGCATAAACTGTATACAAACGCAATTTGCCCTGAATTGAGTGTATATGAATATAAGTAGATTGTTTTAGTGCTCATGATTGTGTAGTTATGTTATGTAAGTAATGAAGTCTGTTTTTACATGAACATGAATAATTGAGGCTGCTGGAACATAAGAGAAAGTATAAGGATTGATTTGTTTGTGCTTTGTACATGTGCATATAAATGTATGGCAATGCAATTTGAATTGTAGCCTGAACATATGTATAAGATTTTGGGACTAATTTGCATATAGGATCACCTCTGTGGACTGTTTTCTTAGTGTCTGGAAGACTTGCTGGTTTGTTTTGTTAATGGTAAATGTATGTAAATGTGTGGGCTTATAATTGAGATTGTTTGAATGTATATGCAAGTATTTTGGGGTACTTGAGAAAGATGAAATTAGTTCTAATGACTTGTTAAATTATGTGTGAGGTACATGCTCTAATAAGGATGGCTAGGATTCGAATGAGAATGTAGGACTCGAATGTGGTTCAAGTATTCCATAACTTTGGAATAACCAGGTGAGTGTAGTCACATGAGTCTCGGGTAACACGGAGTTATCCCGATGTTTAATTCTCTATTGTTAAGTATTAAATGATTGTGGATGAAATGCATTATACATATACATTGTGTACAAAAGGCTCAAGTAGAGCTAAATGAGAAGGAGTGCGCAATTATAGCATGGCATTCATGTTGAGTATTTGATGATGTTGCAATCCTTATGTTAAATGCCTTGCTATGCTTGGGTGACTGATTATGGAATGACTTTGAGATTGAGATGAACCAGTAATTGTTAATAAGCTTGAGATTGCTTACTGACCAACAAAACAATAATAAGATCCTTTTTAAAAGATTAAAAGCTAATGTTAAGTACCTTGAATCTTAAAAGCTTAAGAAGCAAGAAAGCTTAACTTATGCAATAAGCTATTGAAAGAATGCAGTAAGTAAGATTACTTGTCTGATAAGATACACTCCAACTCCCTATTATAAAATAAGATACCTAAGTTGCTTGGTTAATGGAAGTCCTTTGACACTCTGATACAATAGTTGGTCTTCTGCGCCTACGGTCCATAAGTGATGACTCAGGGAATGCCCCATTTACATATATATATATATGTTTTGTTCCCGATGTTAGCCATTGCTAGGTGCTTTAGACTAAGTATCGTCTGGACCTATATGGTCAAACTCAGACCAATGTTATTTATGATTAAAAATGTGGTCCAAGGCAAACAAGTAAAAGACATGAACCTAATGAGAAATCGAATAAGAATTCAAAAAGAACATTGAAAGTACTCTGAAAAGCTCTAAAAGCCCTGATAAACTCTGTAAATTCTGAAAAGCTCTGGAAGTCCTGAGAAGCCCTGTAAACTCTGATAAATTCTTAATAAAGAATCAAAGCTATTGAATAATTGAAAGTCTCTTGGAGACTTCAATGTGTCAAGTTGATCATTGATAAGATCAACTTATGGTATAATAAAGCTCGGATAGGCTATTGTACAGTATAAATCAATAAGCTAAGTTAAGACCTGAATAACAAATGTTAATATAATTGTGTGTCTGGATGTGTGATTCTTTAAGATTCGTGCATGATGTGTTTTATCATTTGATGTTTCTACCTCACTTAGGCTATGGAAGCCTAATGCATTCATTATCATGCATTGCAGGTTGAATAGAGCTCAATAATTCATTTTGCCAAGGGATTCAAATCACTGTTCAAGATTCAATTAGAGTTGGATCTTTCCTAGTTACAATACTCCTAGAATGGTGGCACAGTGTTTGAGTTAATTTATGTAGTGTCTCTTTTATGGTGTAAATTCCAAGAATGTATATGTTAATTGTAATTAGATCTGTTAGCATATTTGTTAAAATGTTGATTGAGGTTCAAGCTTGGCATAATGATTTATTTATGGTCTAAGGATTCGAAAGCCTTGTTCCATTATTAAGATCGAATGATGATTGATGTGTTATGGAGTAGTTAAAGATTAATGTAAGTTCATAAAGCAAGAACTGACTAATGTGTGTGATAACCAAGGAGATTTAATGAACATTCTTGTATTATGAACATTTTGTAAATTGTTAAAGAACATGTCCTTAATTAATTATTATGTAATTATTTTAAAAGGAAGGTTATCATGGTGTATCCTAATTGGTATTAATTGGAGCTTGAATCTAAATTATTAAGGGCTGAATTGCAAGTACTGTTTTGAAATAAAATAAAGGCTGACTTGCAATTGTTTATGTATTGTTTTGCTTTTAGTAGGGGCTGTTATATATGAACTACACCTAGAAAATGTTTTGCAATGAATGGGTCATTTTAATAATGTTAAAGGAGTGCTTTTGTACCTAAGTGGGCGGTTCATGTGATTATAAACATGTTGGGAGTCATTTTAATACACAAAAGAATGTGAATTGAGTCTATTGACAGCCTTGAACTGGAATGAAATTTGTGGACTGCTTTGTTTGGTGTGAATCAAACTATGGACTGTTTGACTGTAGAAAGGTTGGGTACTTGTAATTATCCTATTTTATAGGAACATGTATTTGTGAGCTGTTTGTTATGATAAAACGTGTATACATGTTAAAGAAACTGTTTTGCTATAAATTGAACATAGGAGGGCTGTTTTGCAATTGTTGTGAGCTAACGAGGATTCTTCAGATTTAAATCTTGTGTAACAAGTTAGACATCCCTTGACAAGTAGCTTAATATTATACTTGATAAGCAATAATGAAATTCTAAAATAATCACACCCTTACGAATTGATTATGGTATGGATAAGTGTATTGAGTAGATGATGATTGAAAAATCAAGTTATTAGTATTGCACGGTTACTTGTTTATTGTGTAAAGATATGATGTGGAAAGAAGTAATTAATTGGTATTTGAATGTATCCCTGGCATGTGTTGTTTCGTTATATCCTTGCCTGTTTGGTAAATGTCTAAGGATGTTTCATAGACGATTGTTAATTAACTTGTTAAGCTCCTGTTTTGATTTGGAATAAGTAGTTGAGATATTATATGATCAAGTGCTTAAGTCGAGCTTTTGGTTTCAATCGTTTGATTCTGTGTGTGCTATGTTCATAATGATTTAATATTTCGGGAAGGTAGAATCCAAGAAAGTTTATAAGTGATAAGAAACCATCCTGTTAGTTATGGTTAGTTCAAAAGAAAATTTGAAATTTTCTGATTCTGGTTTTCGGTTTTCTCTGCAGTGACGTTCTTAACTCCGGTTTCCTTTTGGGCTGGGTTTAGGATGTTACAAGTATTTTGAATATATATTCGAATACACTTTAAAATCTATACTAATTTATCAAAAATACTAATTACGATTTTTTCGCACTACTATAATCCTAAACAAAAATAAAACATTCATAGTTCTAACATAACAATTAAATTTCAAACAACATCAAAGTTATACGGATAAAAAAATTAAAATTTCAATCTGACTTACAATATTTTTCTCACAACTTTCTTCTTCTGCTTCTTCTTCTCGCTCTTTACTTAAAATTTTACTCAATTTTTTTCTAACAAATAACCTTCAATATCAAAATAACCTATTTAAAAAAACAAGTACAATTTTTCCCTAAAATACCCTTACACGACATTTAATATTCACTAATAGATTTCAAATCAAAAAAATTACACTACCCCTATATAATTTAAAACTAATATAACAATTAAAAAAATTATCTTACTACCCTATCAAATCACTGCAACCCTATATGAATTAAAAAAAATGGATTCTCCCCCAGCATGCATTCAGCTACATGCATACCACCCCATCACATCAACAAAGCTGAAGAGTTTCAGCACCCTCTGCCCGATACTGTTTGAAGTCGGAGGGTGGTCTATTCGACTTTGAACAGGGCATGGTGCCCTGGGCGAGTGACACGTGACAGATAGGGGGTATCCGGCCACTATTTGAAGACGAATGGTGTACAATCCGGCTTTGAACAGTAACCAAGATTTTTTTAATGCTTTAAGGTAAATCACTGTTGAAAGACGGGGAGGGGGGAATTTGGTGGTCATCTGACTCGAACAGTAAACAACCCAAAGCTGGAAATAATTTGGTAAGAACCATATTTTGGGGGAAAATTTAACCACAATAGTATGGTAATTTCTTCATACATTATGATATTATTATTAATATAGTCTATAGTATATGTGAAAATACTTATTTGTCGTATCAAAACTGGCCAATTCTATAATTGAAAAGACTTTTTTGCTGCTGACATATCAGGCGGGTTACAGAGATTCGAAAATGATTGAGAAAATGCAAGAAATTATATCATGGGCCTGGCTTACCACATAAGCCATGGTCCCATCCAATGAAAATCACCCACTTAATGTAATATTTTCCATGTCATTATTTAAATAATATAGTAACTTCCCAAAAAACTATTTTATGTATGACAAGGAACAGACAGTTTGGACCGGGAACCACATAGTTTAACTAGTTTCGAACTTATGTGAATGGGTCTCGATACGTATCAAGAGAAACATAAACTGAAATAGTTACTATAAAATGTAATATTTTAGGTTTCACCTAAAAGGTTTGAGACTCTATACGCAAACGTTCAATAATCGTATTTTTAAACTCTATGTAAACCGCAAATATTCCTGAAGCACACGTTTAACATGTTCATTCAAACAAACATTAGCATTATTAAAATATTATTTACCTACTGAGATTTCAATTGAACCGTACAAATTTCTTTTTTAATAGTGTACCATAAAAATTTTAATATAGTGCTATTTGTGAACATTGTAGTATGTAAGATTTATTTTTTACCCTAAATCTACAAAAGCAAAACCAAAATTGGTAAGAGTAACTACTATATTTTAATTTAGGGATATTAGTTTACGCGATTAATTTGTATGGATTTAAGATTTTTTGTTACATATTTGGGTCGTGCTGTTAGGTGGTTTAGGATTTATGGTGTAGTTTACGAGATGCATTTTTATGACATTAAGGTTTATGGTTTATGATTTAGGCCTTACTATACATAGTTGTCAGGGTTTATGGTGAAGTTTAGGGTTATTACTTTACGAGTGTATGGCATTAAGGTTTATGGTGTACGATTTAGGCCTTAGTACTAATAGGTTAGGGTTAGTGGTTTACGAGATTAATTTGTATGGTTTAAGGTTTAGTGTTTAGCTTTGTGTATGAGATTAACTTCAAGCATTATATACTTTATAGTCTATAATCTATATATAATGTACCATACGTTATGATACTATTATTAGTATAGTCTATAGTAAATGTATTTGTGGTCTATATTCTATATTGATACGAGAATAAGTCATGTGTTATGGAATGGATTTTTTAGGCTTTTAAGATTATAGCCTATAGGTTTGTATCACTCTCTTAGATTAAATTTAGGGATGAAATTGAACCACATTTATTTTTTATATTTTATATTTTAGTATAATTAAATTAAAATTGTCTATTTTTTGTTCAATTTAGTCCGTAAAAATATTTTTTAATCCAAAATTGACCCATATTTATATTTAACTTTTCTAATTTAGCCTAAACCCTATATTTTTTCTAATTTAGTTCAAAACGTAAAAATAATTATAAGAATGCTAAAACTACGAGACCCGACCTATAGTTCATCCGAACCTAAATTAACCTGTTAATTTAGGTTTAAAGTGACCAAACATATTAATTACATAATCAATGAACATAAAGTAGAAAATGAAAATTTCACGGTGCAATATGTACTATCAGAGTCTATGTAAAAGAAAACTTAAACTAAAATCATCACGAATACATGTTACATTTTAGGTTTGAAGTGTAAATTTGAAACCATGTGCAAACGTTCCAAACTCACCGAATTTCTGCGAAGACAATTTATACGAGTAGTTCATGACATTTGTGGAAACTTGAATATTATAACTGAAATGGAAATATTCCAATACAACGGGAATGAACATTTCTCATTGGAATATGGTGATGACAAGGTGTGGTTGCAAAAGGGTTGGGGAGAATTTGCAGAGAATTACTCACTGAAATTTGGGTCTGTTGTCATTTTCCAATCCAAAGAAAATTGGAATTGGTTCACCATATAAAATTGGAACTGATTTCTTCTAACGAAACAAGAAATTTCAGATGCTAAGCATATAGTGGTGCTTGTTTGTTGCCATAGTGGACGTAATAGATCAGACCTATAACTGACAAACGATAAGCTTTCTTGATTAAATATATATGATGAAAAAGGCAATTGTGCACAACATTTACAGGTCCGACAATCTGATCTGCAGTCGCTGCATCCCGATGTAGTTCCAAACACCCACAAACATTTATTGGTAGTTATTAATGGAACAATTGACAAGACCTTTGGATAAGGTTTTAGGGTTGTGGGTTAGTTGTTATAGTTTAGGGTTAAAATTTTAGGGTTTATGGGATAAACCAATACATGCCGACAAACTTCTTTAACACTCCTACCCGAACTCGCCAACTAAGAAGCAAGAGAGAATCTAAATAGTCACATCTCAGTCTCTCTCCTACTTCTGCCAATTCCACTTTCCCTTGACAACAACAGCCATAGACATGTTCCACACGTTGTTTCCCCGTTAATGCTTAATGGCTAATTAATACCCCCAATACTATTACTGGTTCACTTCTGTTTAGGCTTTCTATCTCCGTTATCGCCAAACAATTAGGAGGACCAGATCTCTAATTATTCAATTTCCATTTTTATACAAATGTCTCAACTTCCTCCACTGTTTATCTTCAACTGCATATTATGGCGCACAGAGCTTTATCCTCTAACTCCGTCGCCATTGCTTCTGACCCCAACAGACTAGTTGCCACACGAGAGATTCGTCATCTCTTTCCCAGATCATTCCAACAAAGATATGAACTGGTACACCAACAACGGATTCTTGAAGAAGGAGGGTTGGAATTCACCCCTACCTATATGCTACTATTTGATGAAGATGTGTTGGATGTGATTCGCAAGCAGATGTAAGATACATTTATGCAGCAGCCTGGTGACATCAATATCTCTTGGGTACAAGAATTTTACACCCACATCAGTCATGATGGATAAAAACTTGTACAGGTTAGAGGGAAATTAGTGGATTTCTTTCCCGATGCAATCAAAAATTACTATGAATTTTTAGACAACCAGGAAGCCCACACCACTTCCATGGCTCATGATGCGAACCGAACATACTCCTCCATTCTGCGAAACCTTTGTGTTCAAAGAACATACTTTTGCCAGATTCAAGATTTTGGGCCCATATCATCAATAACCGCCTTTTACCAACCCGAAATCAAGAAAATTTTTCTCTCCAAAGGATGTTGTTATTACACTCCCTCGTCAAGGGACCTATACCCAGTGCGACTGATTCACGTTGCCATCGTAGAAAGAGCTGCGTCGATGAGCAAACCAAAAGATCTATTCTTCCCTAACCTAATCACAACACTATGTGTGAAGGCGGGAGTGGAACCAATGGGCGGGGATACCATTATTGATGCATTCCCGAGACTTCTCCCATTCAAAGTGGATGAACTAAAGAGATACGACCACAATAGCTGAGGAAAGAATTACAACTGTTGTATGTCTTGGAAATACTTGTAATCATAGCTTAGTTGGAACCCTGGGTACTATGGGCTGTTTACTATTTTTAATTTCTGCAATTTCTTTTTCTTGCTTTCATTTTACATTGCCTCACACAAAAAAATAGTTAGGGGTGGGCAAAACTCGACTCAGCTCGAAAAAATTGATTTTTTCTTCAAATTTTGCGTTATTCGAGTTAAGTTATTCGAATTATTCAAGTTATTCGAGTCAACTTAAATTATTGAGTCGGTTTTCGAGTTCGAGTCGAGTTTGAATTTTAGCAATTCGAATAACTGAAAAACCGAATTTCAAAACGACATCGTTTTGAGCTTTAGGTTTAATATTTCAAAACGTCGTTTAATTCTAGATTTCTTTTACTAGTTCTGCAGTTCAATTGAAACCCATGAGCCCGTCGTCCCCTACTGTAAATCGTCCCCAAACCTCAATTTCTCAGCTTTCTTCCTCCCTCGTTGCAATGCCCATTAGTTTTCCCCAGCCTTTGCGCCTTTGTCATCTTTATTCTCTGGTTCTTTTAATTGATTTTATCAGTTTTCTTAAATTTGGTAGGCCACAAAAAGAAAAAAAAAAGAATTTGGATGAAAGGATCTTAGACTACAAATAAATCCTTGCAGTTGAATTTGCTGGTAATAACTTTATTCCCAAAATCTCTTAATTTTCATTTCTTTTCGAGTTTTAAAGGGTTTGATTGCACACTCGATTCCTTTCCTACTCTCCATGGACCGTTTAAGAGCTTTTGATTTGATTATATTCGTTGACTCCTTTTATTTCGTCGGGGATAGTGATTACTGATTAGTGAGTTTGCTTGATTTTTCATTTTTAGACTTTATTAATTTGTTAAACTTTACAACTTAAAAAAAAAAAACATTTGTTAATTTATTACAGTCTCCTATTTTGCTATATCATTTCTTGTGTATTTCAGTTGAATTCAACACAAGTTTTTGATACTGGAATGTTAGTTGAATTCTGCGAAATGTGAAGTTATTAATTTTAATTTTCAGTGTTATAGTAATTAGGGATGCTTAGGATATTGTAAATGACTTTCTGTATTGAAAATTAACAATCTTTACATCATGCATTAAACTCTAGTCTAAAATATAATTATGACCTTTTTTATAAAGATAATTATGATCTTTTTATTGCGATACATGAGTTGATGCAACGGGATTGGCAAGTCCGAGTGAGCCATATTCCTCGAGGAAGAAACCAAGTTTTGGACAAGTTGGCGGCGATGGGGCGTTTCCAATCGAATGCTGGGGTGTTGTATGCGATGCTACCAGGAGTGGTGGCCAATGAATAGCTGAGGATAAGTGCAAGCTGGAGGCGTGGAGGCAGGGAGCAGGGCACATGGATGTCGGTTCATCAATGGCTTCAAGGACCGAGTTGGAGGATCCGAGATGAATGGTATGTTCAATGGTTCCAGGTAGCTATCTAGGCAATATGAGAATGTACGGTTTTTATGAATGTGGTGTCGAGGTTACTTCTCGTTCAAATTATGTAGGTAACATTATGGGTACTTTTTTCCTATTTAGGATTAGGGGATTTTTAACGAGGCCTGTAGTGTTACTAGTTTTTCATTATATATATAAAAAATAACATTAAAAATCTTATCAATTTGTAGCATAATATTATAAATAATTACAATTAAATTTGTACAAGAACTCAAAATTTGACTCAATTCGACTCGAATCGAATTTTATAAACTTAACTAGACTCGAAAAAATTTCAAATAAAGTTTGACTAGTAAAATAGGACGTGTCAACTCGATTAACTCGAAATTTTTATACTCGACTTCACTGGACTCGAACGAATGCCTAGCCCTAGCAACAATTCATATTTAACGAGTGTGTAAATGACCTAATTGCATTTATTAAATAATCATATTTCTTATTTTTTTAATATCTAATTGGTTTACACATATTAAACAAGAATTTTAATATTTAAATAAAAGAACAAAATCATGCGTTTGTAAATTTTCTATAAAATTTTGGTAAGAAAATAAATTAGACACGTGACATATTGTATACAATAAAAACCTTGCAGTTAGGTTTGTTATCAAGTTTCGGTACTGATTAAATGTCATATGTTTGCAGTATTTGCTATCAAAGTATTGAAACTGGTATCTAGGTTTCGACACTTTAAAAATATTTGAACTTTGAATTATAACATTTTCAATTATAAACTTAACATGTATAACCTTTTCGGTTTCTGCTTCATTTTTCATACACAGTTGTGCAATTTATTACACAGTTCCACAACTTAACGTGGAGTATATATAGCAAAGCTGGAAGGTCACCCTTAAAAGAAAATTAATGCCCATTTTCTCTCTCACTCAGTTGTGCGAACCGATTAGATTCCTTTATTCCTTCTCTTCACAATCTTTAAATTGGAACTTTTCGCTTTATCCCTAAACCCATTAATCCTTCTAAACACCATCTCCTCATCCCCTTCGGTTTCAATTTCAATCTGCAGGACTTGAAGGTATTTCTGGAAACCCCAAGTTTTTTTAAATAGCCTTGCTTTTTATTTGGATTTCATGTACTTTCCATGGCTGACCGTTCAAGTTGAAGATATGGTTCCTATTATTGATGGGGGTTTTTTCTTCAGATTTCCCGATTATTTTGTTTAAATTTTTACAGGAACCCTAAACCTAGTTCACTCAGAGACTACTAGAAGCAAGCAAAGGTATATTTCTAGAAACCCTAGTTCTATTAAAAACCATTGGTTTTTGTTTGGTTCTTGTTTAGTTTTCATTTACTTCTCATGGATGACCGTTGCTGTTGAATAATTGGTTCATATAATTGATTGGCTTTTCAGATTTTTCGCTAACTTTTTTCAAACTTTAACTTGAAGCTTAAACTCAGTCTAATCAACTCCTGCCTGCTGGTCAAAGGTATATTTCTGGAAACCCAAGCTTTTTTCTTAAACATTCCCTTGCTTTTGATTGGTTTTCATTTACTTTCCATGCCTCATCATTGATATTGACAAAATGGTTGATATTATTGTTTGGGTTTTTAAGGTTTCTTGCTAAATTTGCTTAAAATTTAATAGGAAACCTACGCCCAGCTGAATCAAAGGTATTTCTCGAAACCCTTAAATTTTTCTATACCATTTCTTTTGTTTAGTTTTCCAATTCTTTCCCTGGCTTAGTTTTGAACTTGGAAATTGCTTGACATTATTGATGGGCTTGGCTTCGTGTTCAAAACACGTTTAATATGATTGATGGGTTCCTCTAAATTTTCTTTTGTTTTTATATATTATTCATTGATGGGGTTGGCCGATTTCTTTGATTTGTGATGTTGATCAACTTCAAAACAATTGTTTTATTTCTTACAAGGTTTCTAAACCCAAACCTGAGTCAACTCTTCTTTACTCTACCCATTAACCATGCAACAATCAACCAAACGTCAAAGAATCGTTGACCAAACACCATCTTTTGATGAACCCTATTTTAGAGACGACGATGAAAAGACCAAATTTTATAAACATTTCTACGGCAAACAAATTCGTAAAGAACGTACAGTTTCAATGCATTTCTTTCAGAACAAAACCTACAACTTAAAAATGAAGTCAACTTTCCTGAAATGGGGTTCGAATGCTTTTCTTGAGATCAAACCGAGAGTTTGTGAAAGACTTGTATGGGTCTTTTACAGTAATGCCAGAACTATACGTGACCCAAATTCATCAGAGATCATAGCCATCAACTCTTTCGTTATGCTTAAGGAACTCTCTATCACCCCCAATCAATTGTATAACGACCTAAATTTTCGAGTCAACGATTAGACGTTGATCCGGGTTATGGACCCTCTTTGGATTGGGCTTAGGACCCATGAAGCCAAGTTTGGGCTTTGTTGGATGAGTATAGAGCTTTGCGGGTTTGGAAAGTGACCATTTTGTAAAAAGGGAAAAAATAGAAGGTTTTATGAGGAAATTATACCGTTCGATCCAATAGACCCCTAATGGTCTAAAATGAATTGTAAAACTGAGAAACCAGAATTTAACCCTCATGAAAGGGCATAGAGAGAATCTAAAAAGTCACATCTTAGTTTCTCTCCTACTTCTGCCAATTCCACTTCCCCTTGACAACAACAGCCATAGACATGTTCCACACGTTGTTTCCCCATTAATGTTTAATGGCTAATTAATACCCCCAATACTATTACTGATTCACTTCTCTTTAGGCTTTCTATCTCTATTATCGCCAAACAATTTGGAGGCCCAGATCTGATTATTAAATTTCCATTTTTATGCAAACGTCTCAACTTCCTCCGCTGTTTTATCTTCAACTGCGTATTATGGCGCATAGAGCTTCATCCTCTAACTCTGTTGCCACTGCTTTTGACCCCAATAGACCAGTTGCCACACTAGAGATTCGTCGTCTCCTTTCCAGTTCATTCCAACGAAGATATGAACTGGTACACCAACAACGGATTCTTGAAGAAAGAGGGTTGGAATTCACCCCTACCTATATGCTACTATTTGATGAATATGTGTTGGATGTGATTCGCAAGAAGATGTGAGATACATTTATGCAGTAGCCAGGTGATATCAATGTCTCTTAGGTACAAGAATTTTACACCCACATCAGTCATGATGGATAGAAACTGGTACAAGTTAGGGGGAAATTAGTGGATTTCTCTCCCGATGCAATCAAAAATTACTATGAATTCTTAGACAACCAGGAAGCCCACACCACTTCCATGGCCCTTGATGCGGACCGAACATAGTCCTCCATTATGCGAAACCTTTATGTTCAAAGAACATACTTCTGCCATATTCAAGATTTTGGGCCCATATCATCAATAACCGCCTTTTACCAACCCGAAATTGAAAAAAAAATTCTCTCCGAAGTATGTTGTTATTGGACTCCCTCGTCAAGGGACGTGACCTATACCCAGTGCAGTTGATTCATGCTGCCATCGTCGAAAGAGATGCGTCGATGCGCAAACCAAAAAATCTATTCTTCCCTAACCTGATCACAACACTATGTGCGAAGGCGATAGTGGAACAATGGGCAGGGGATACCATTATTGATACACTCCTGAGACTTCTCCCATTCGAAGTGGAGGAACTAAAGAGATACGGCCACAATAACTGAGGAATGAATTATAACTGTTGCATGTCTTGGAAATACTTGTAATATAGCTTAGTTGGAACCATGGGTACTCTGGGCTGTTTACTATTTTTAATTTCTTCAATTTTTTTCTTGCTTACATTTTACATTGCCTCACACAAAAAACACTTAGGGTGTGCAAAACTCGACTTAGCTCGAAAAAATCGATTTTTTTTCAAATTTCGTGTTATTCGAGTCAAGTTATTCGAATTATGCAAGTTATTTGAGTCAACTCAAATTATTGAGTCAGTTTTCGAGTTCAAGTCGAGTTTGAATTTTAGCAATTCGAATAACCGAAAAACCAAATTTCAAAACGACATCGTTTTGAACTTTAGGTTTAATATTTTAAAACGTTGTCGTTTTATTCTAGATTTCTTTTACCAGTTCTGCAGTTCAATTGAAACCCATGAGCCCCTCGTCCCCGATTGTAAATCGTCCCCAAACCTCAATTTCTCAGCTTTCTTCCTCCCTCGTTGCAACGCCCATTAGTTTTCCCCAGCCTTTGCGCCTTTGTCATCTTTATTCTCTGGTTCTTTTAATTGATTTTATCAATTTTCTTTAATTTGGTAGGCCACAAAAAGAAAAAAAAAAGAATTTGGATGAAACCATCTTAGACTCCAAATAAATCCTTGCAGTTGAATATGCTGGTAACAAATTTATTCCCAAAATCTCTTAATTTTCATTTCTTTTCGAGTTTTAAAGGGTTTGATTGTACACTCGATTCCTTTCCTACTCTCCATGGATCGTTTAAGGGCTTTTGATTTGACTATGTTCGTTGACTCCTTTTATTTCGTCGGGGATAGTGATTACTGATTAGTGAGTTTGCTTGATTTTTCGTTTTTAGAATTTATTAATTTGTTAAACTTTACAACTTCAAAAAAAATTATATGTTAATTTATTACCGTCTCCTATTTTGCTATGTCATTTCTTGTGTATTTCAGTTGAATTCAATACAAGTTTTTGATACTGGAATGTTAGTTGAATTCTGCGAAATGTGAAGTTACTAATTTTAATTTTTAGTGTTACAGTAATTAGGGATGCTTAGGATATTGTAATTGACTTTCTGTATTGAAAATTGACAATCTTTACATCATGCATTAAACTCTAGTCTAAAATATAATTATGACCTTTTTTATAAAGATAATTATGATCTTTGTATTGCGATACATGAGTTGATGCAACGGGATTGGCAAGTCCGAGTGAGCCATATTCCTCGAGGAAGAAACCAAGTTCTGGACAAGTTGGCGGCGATGAGGCGTTTCCAATCGAATGCTGGGGTGTTGTATGCGATGCTACCATGAGTGGTGGCCAATGCAGTAGCTGAGGATAAGTGCAAGCTGGAGGTGTGGAGGCAGGAAGCAGGGCACATGGATGTCAGTTCATCGATGGCTTCAATGACCGAGTTGGAGGATCCGAGATGAATGGTATGTTCAATGGTTCCAGGTAGCTATCTAGGCAATATGAGAATGTAAGGTTTTTATGACTATGGTGTCGAGGTTATTTCTCGTTCAAATTATGTAGGTAACACTATGGATATTTTTTTCCTATTTAGGATAAGGGAATTTTTAACGAGGCCTGTAGTGTTACTAGTTTTTCATTATATATATAAAAATAACATTAAAAATCTTATCAATTTGTAGCATAATATTATAAACAATTACAATTAAATTTGTACAAGAACTCGAAATTTGACTCGAATCGAATTTTATAAACTCGACTAGAATCGAAAAATTTCAAATAAAGTTTGAATGGTAAAATAGGATGTGTCAACTCGATTAACTCAAAATTTTTGTACTCAACTTGACTGGACTCGATCGAATGCCCAGCCCTAGAAACAATTCATATTTAACAAGTGTGTAAATGACCTATATTGCATTTATTAAATAATTATATTTCTTATTTTTTAATATCTAATTGGTTTACACATATTAAACAAGAATTTTAATATTTAAATAAAAGAACAAAATCATGCGTTTGTAAACTTTCTATAAAATTTTGGTAAGAAAATAAATTAGGCACGTGACATATTGTATACAATAAAAACCTTGCAGTTAGGTTTGTTATCAAGTTTCGGTACTGATTAAATGCCATATGTTTCCAGCATTTGCTATCAAAGTATTGAAATTGGTATCTAGGTTTCGACACTTTAAAAATATTTGAACTTTGAATTATAACATTTTCAATTATAAACTTAACACGTATAACCTTTTCGGTTTCTGCTTCATTTTTCATACACAGTTGCGCAATTTATTACACAGTTCCACTACTTAACGTGGAGTATATATAGCAAAGCTGGAAGGTCACCCTCAAAAGAAAATTAATGCCCTTCCACTACTTAACGTGGAGTATATATAGCAAAGCTGGAAGGTCACCCTCAAAAGAAAATTAATGCCTTTTTTCTCTCTTACTCAGTTGTGAGAACCGATTAGATTCCTCCATTCCTTCTCTTCACAATCTTTAAATTGGAACTTTTCACTTTATCCCTAAACCCATTAATCCTTCTAAACACCATCTCCTCATCCCTTTCGGTTTCAATTTCAATCTGCAGGATTTGAAGGTATTTTTGGAAACCCCAAGTTTTTTTAAATAGCCTTTCTTTTTATTTGGATTTCATGTACTTTCCATGGCTGACCGTTCAAGTTGAAGATATGGTTGCTATTATTGATGGGGTTTTTTTCTTCAGATTTCCCGATTATTTTGTTTAAATTTTTACAGGAACCCTAAACCTAGTTCACTCAGAGACTACTAGAAGCAAGCAAATGTATATTTCTAGAAACCCTAGTTCTATTAAAAACCATTGGTTTTTGTTTGGTTCTTGTTTAGTTTTTATTTAATTCTCATGGATGACCGTTGTTGTTGAATAATTGGTTCATATAATTGATTGGCTTTTCAGATTTTTCGCTAATTTTTTTCAAACTTTAGCATGAAGCTTAAACTCAGTCCAATCAACTCCTGTCTGCTGGTCAAAGGTATATTTCCGGAAACCCAAGCTTTTTTCTTAAACATTCCCTTGTTTTTGATTGGTTTTCATTTACTTTCCATGCCTCGTCATTGATATTGACAAAATGGTTGATATTATTGTTTGGGTTTTTAAGGTTTCCTGCTAAATTTGTTTAAAATTTAATAGGAAACCTAAGCCTAGCTGAATCAAAGGTATTTATCGAAACCCTTAAATTTTTCTATACCATTTCTTTTGTTTAGTTTTCCAATTCTTTCCTTGGCTTAGTTTTGAACTTGGAAATTGCTTGACATTATTGATGGGCTTGGCTTCGTGTTCAAAACACGTTTGATATGATTGATGGGTTCCTCTAAATTTTGTTTTGTTTTTATATATTATTCATTGATGGGGTTGGCTGATTTTTTTGATTTGTGATATTGATCAACTTCAAAACAATTGTTTTATTTCTTACAAGATTCCTAAATCCATACTTGTGTCAACTCTTCTTTACTCTACCCATTAACCATGCAACAATCAACCAAACGTTAAAGAATCGTTGACCGAACACCATCTTTTGATGAATCCTATTTTAGAGACGATGATGAAAAGACAAAATTTTATAAACATTTCTACGGCAAACAAATTCATAAAGAACGTGGTGTGTCAATGCATTTCTTTTAGAACAAAACCTACAACTTCAAAATGAAGTCAACTTTCACGAAATGGGGTTCGAATGCTTTTCTTGAGATCAAACCGAGGGTTTGTGAAAGACTTGTATGGGTCTTTTACAGTAATGCTAGAACTATACATGACCCAAATTCATCAGAGATCATAGCCATCAACTCTTTCGTTATGCTTAAGGAACTCTCTATCACCCCCAATCAATTGTGTAACGACCTAAATTTTTGAGTCAACGATTAGACATTGACTCGGGTTATAGACCCTCATTTTGGATTGGGCTTTAGGACACATGAAGCCAAGTTTGGGCTTTGTTGGATGAGTCAAGGAATCAACACGTCTACAAGAATTCATACAAGTTACTCCATACATTACCATACTCGAGGTCACATAGCCAATCGAGATACTCGAGCTCACACAGCCCATCGAGTTAATACATGTCATACCCTGATCACTCAGCCATAGGGTGCATAAGCTATCAATCTATAGCGACCACAATATATACATAAATAAATTCATAAATCATCTATATATTGGCCAATGAAGTGCTACTTTACTCGTGCTCACACAGTCGTCGGGTCAATGGACCATATCCGGATCACCATAGCCACGAATACGTCCTACACATACTTGGATCACATTAGCCACAAGTAGTCTTTACTACAGGTCACTCAGCCTATCAAGTTAATTACCTTATCCGGATCACCATAGCCACAAATAGGTTACTAATCGCTCTCAGATCACTTAGCCCGTGGGTACGCTGAATGTACTTGTTCACACAGCTCGAAGTACGTATCCCCTTATATAAGTACGTAGTACAGACTCTAAGATATCAGGATTCCTTTACCAAACATATAAGATAAAATATGCTCCCCGAACATTCATACACCTCACCAATAGGTAAATGGCTCCAAGCCAAGCTATCAAGCAAATGCAACCAAGGTATGATACCAAGCATCTCTAATATTGCTATCATAATAATTCCTCATTCACAATTATCGGGTTATTACACATTATGCCCCTTCATGAGGGTTAAATTCTGGTTTCTCAGTTTTACAATTCATTTTAGGCTATTAGGGGTCAATTGGATCGAACGGTTTGGAAAGTGACCATTTTGTAAAAAGGGAAAAAGTAGAAGGTTTTATGAGGAAATTATACCGTTTGAGTGGTTAGGGAACCTAAAATATTATGAACATAATCCACTTTCTAAGTTCAAAGGGAAACAATTAACTCGGCACCTAAAATGTTAAAAAAAACAGTTTAGGGGTAAAACATTTCATTAGCCAACTGAAAATCTTAACCAAAACTTGCTTGAATTGGTTGGTAACTATAACTAGGAAAACGGGTGCCGTTGTATAGTAGCCGCATTTTAACCTGCCACACAGTTTAAACAATAAAATAAGGTCTAAAATCAAAAAAATACTCCAACATTTGACTAAATAGTCACTTTGCCCTTTTTTGAGCAATTCAACCTTCAACGTTTCATTTTGGGACAAAATGGCCCTTCTACGGATGAAAGTAAAAATTATATATAATTAAAAAATTATTAAAATATATAAATTAAAGAAATGCACTTTTGCTGATCCGGTAAAAAAAATATTAATGTCAAAATAAATGTTGTACATAATTTTTTACTCTTTTAAATTCTTAAGTCATTATTTTTTGTCTTTTTTTTAAGTTAACTGAAACATCTAATTTGATAAAAAAATAATAATTTGAAGTACTTTGAAAGAACAAGAAAATTTTAGACAACTAAAAGAAAAATGAGATAATTTAGACAAATATTTTGATATTAAACCTAAAAAATGATGCTAGATCGATCATTAATTTTTGGTGAGTGTTAATTTCGTAAATAATATTAAAAAATGAAATATTCAGATAGGAAAGCCTTCTTGTTCATTGGTTGCATTTGTTTCAATCTACTCCATGCCACCTCGTGATTTTAAAGGAAAATTAAATGTCACTGTGAAAGAGCAAAATAGGCATATACTTTCAGATGCCATCTTACGTTACGTATGGTGATGATAACTCAAACTAAAAACAACACCAAAATTCAAGAAGCACAACACGCTTCAAAGGTCTGAGAAAATAATCGTTTATTCTTTATGGTAAGAATAAATCCCCTCATTAACTTCAATCCCTTGATTTTGACCAACCTTCCTTAAACTTCTCACGGGAACTTGAATTTTCTAAATACTTATGATTATTGATTTATTTCTTACCATTTGTTGTTAAGTTAACTATTTGACTCCTTTTCCACCTGATTTGAACACACCGGTAGACTCACTTTCTCATCTGATTCAATCTCCACGTCATTCTTGGCATTTCACCTTGGATTCAACTAACTTCTTAGTCAATTTCTCCTAAAACAATTAGATGCACAGCCACTAAATAATTAAAATAATATCATAAGAGAAAAAAAATAAAAAGTCAATTAAAAAACTCAAAAAATATAGATATAAACAAAAATTAATGTCACAATAAATTATATAAACATCTTTAATACAAACATAAAATTCATATAACAATGTTATGTTATGGATGAAGAGAATACAGGGACACGTGATCAGCATAGTGAGTCAGCACCAGAGGACAATTAAGACATTAGGAGAGGTATGAGTGAAAGAAGGGCCCCATCAGCTCTAACCGATTATCTAGGTTGACTGCATATAAAAAGTCAAGGATGAATGTATTAGGGTTTCTTTTTTATGAAAAAACCAAGAACTCTGTCTCCTTTGAACCTCATCTATTTCTTCTTTCTTCAATCTTATCCTCTGTATTTCTTCTGGTTTTGTTCTTAATCCAATAGTTATTTCTTGAGTGCATAATTAGTTTCCTAAAATTAGTGCTTTCATTGAGAGTAAAAGAAATGGTGATCAACGTCGAAGATATCAAAACTCTACAAGGTGAATTTCTGTTTCCCTCAAAACAAATTTATTTTGAGTTATCTCAATTTGATGACACAAATCGAAAATCAGGGATTGCCCATGCTGAAACGTTCTTTAAGTTTTACCAAATTGAAGATGCTCTACGAATTACCATGGCTGCAGATCATTTTGAAGGAATAGCCCGTCGATGGTATCAATGGATGAAGTAATATATGTTGCATGATTTTTTAATTGAGTTTGTTAGCTGGTGTCCTAGTCTTTAGGAGCAAATTAGATTTGCTATTATGCTTACATAAAATTAGGGAGATAGGGAGATAGTTACTAGTGGATTAGTTGAGTCCTATTATCTCTCTACAATGTGTTATGGTTTAGCCTATAAAAGGGCTTATGTTTAGTCAACAAGTAGGTCAGTAAATTAGCCTTTCCAGATAAAACAAGTTCTTGCCATTCTTATTTTCAGTAAATTATTTCTAATAGTGGTATAGAGCCGGGTTTAAAACCTTGTTTTTAGCAGCAACAACAAACAAAGTAATGGCTACCGACAACTTTGTTCAACCATCCATTCCCCACTTTGATGGACACTAAGACCACTGGAGTATGTTGTTGGAGAATTTTTTGAGGTCTAAGGAGTATTGGCAGGTTGTTTTTGAGGGAATTGAGGAACCAGCAAATGGCATAGCAATGACAGAGGTTTAGAGAAAGGAATTAGAAGGGGCTGCGCTTGAAAGATTTAAAGACAAAAAATTATCTTTTTCAAGCCATTGACCGTTCAATCTTGGAAACCATTCTTTGCAAAGACACGTCCAAGCATATTTAGGATTCCATGAAGAAAAAATATCAAGGTTCTGCAAGGGCAAAGAGGAAATGGTAGTTTGAAACACTACGAATGAAATCGGGCGAGTCGGTTACCGATTATTTTTCACGTACGATGACTATAGTCAACAAGATGCGAATTCATGGTGACAAAATAGATGATGTAGTTGTGGTTGAGAAGATTCTACGCTCCATGACACCAAAATTCAACTTTGCGATGTATTCCATTGAGGAAGCTCATGTCGTCGAAGAGCTTTCAATTGATGAGCTGCAAAGTTCTTTGCTGATTCATGAGAGAAAAATTTGCCAACAAGAAAAGCAGGAACATGCATTGAAGGCCTCTACAGAAAATCATTCCACAACTAGAGGAGGTCGTGGTAGAGGAAATGGTAGATGCAGAGGCGGAGGAAGAGGAAACAATGATCGTGGCTACCAAAATCACCACCACCAGCATGAGTTTCATTCCTAGAGGAGAGGAAGAGGACGTAAAGGCCATCACTGTACATCTTTTAGAGCAAAGTCAGCAGACAAGTATGATGTTGAGTGTTTTCGATGTCATAGGTATGGCCATTATCAATCAGAATGTCGGGTTAATTTGAATAAAGAAAATGGAGAAAGAACTAAGTTCGCAGAGAATGAATAAGAAGTGTCTTTGCTGATGGTTTTTCATGTCAAAGAGGAAACACAGAAAAATTTATGGTACCTGGACACAGGTTGCAGCAACCATATGAGTGGTGACAAGTCAGCATTTTTGGTGTTAGACGAGTCTTTTCGTGACAATGTGAAGTTTGGTGATGATTCAAGAGTCTCTGTGATGGGGAATGGATAGGTAATAATTCAAACCAAAAGCAATGTTGTTTAGACTATATCTAATGTTCTTTTTGTTCCAGATTTGAGAACAAATTTGTTGAGTATTGGTCAGCTACAAGAAAAGGGATATGAGATTTCCATTAAAGATGGAGTTTATAAAATTCAAGATAAGAAATTGAGATTAATTGCCTAAGTTGATATGACACCTAACAGGATGTTTCCATTATACATTCACACCATCACCAACTCATGTTTCTCTGCAAGGTTGAAAGATGAAGGCTAGCTTTGGCATTTTCGGTATGGGCATTTGAATTTTGGAGGTTTAAAAACGTTGCAACAAAAGAATATGGTGTCAGGCCTTCCACAAATCCTGATTCCTTCTCAAGTATGTGAAGAGTATGTCATCAGCAGACAACATCGAGAACCATTTTAAAAAGGAAATTCTTGGAGGGCGAGGAAGGCGTTAGAGCTTGTGCATTCAGACTTGTGTGGACCTGTTACTCCGATGTTAAATGGAGGTAAAAGATATTTTATATTGTTCATTGATGATTTTAGTAGAAAAACATGGGTTTATTTTTTACATGAAAAATCTGAAGCTCTCACAGCTTTTAAAAGTTTCAAAGCTTTAGTTGAAAAAGAAGCAGGAACTCCAATCAAGGTGTTGCGCAGTGATTGTGGTGGAGAGTATAATTCAAAAGAATTTGTTATTTTCTGTGATGAGCAAGGAATAAAGAGGCAACTAACTGCAGCATACACTCCTCAACAAAATGGCATTTGTGAAAGGAAGAATCGCACAATTTTGGACATGGTACGGAGTCTTTTGACAAGGAGTGGAGTTCCAAAAACTTTCTAGCCTACAGCAGTCAATTGGAGTATCCATATCTTGAATAGAAGCCCCACGGTAGCTGTTCAAAATATCACACCACAAGAAGCTTGGAATCATCAAAGACCTGTCGTAGATCATTTCAAAATCTTTGGGTGTGTTGCCTATGCCCATGTTCCAGATCAGAAGAGGAAAAAGCTTGACGACAAAGGAGAAAAATGCGGTTTTCTTAGTGTTAGTGAGCAGTCAAAAGCCTATAAGTTATATAATCCTATCACCAAGAAAATTGTTATCAGCCGTGATGTGGTGTTTGACGAGGACCAGTTTTGGAATTGGGATGCAAACAGAGCTGAACATCCAATTGAAGCTGATTTTAATGGTGGTAATGAAGATGGAAGGCAACAACCATTATATCAAGTGCAAAACGATCAGCAAGCAGCCGAACCAGCAAATGAATGTCTTCAACGTAAAAAGAGGAGGCCTGCATGGATGGAGGATTTTGTGGTAGAGGGAATTAATAAAGAAGTTACTTATTTTGCCTTATTTTCAGATTGTGATCCTGTAGTTTTTGAAGAGGCGGTGAAAGAATCAAAATGGCGCGAAGCTATGAATGTGAAGATTTCTTCCATTGAGAAGAATAGCACTTGGGAGTTGACTGATCTCCCTAAAGGGCAGAAAACTATTGGCGTTAAATAGGTCTACAAGACAAAGCTGAAGGAGAATGGCGAGGTAGATAAATATAAAGCGTTACTCGTTGCTAAGGGCTATAAGCAAGAGTACGGTGTGGATTACAAAGAAGTGTTTGCTCCTGTTGTTCGGCATGATACGATCAGATTGGTGATTGCACTAGCTGCACAAAGATCATGGCCATTGTTCCAATTGGACGTAAAGTTGGCATTCCTACACGGTAACTTGAAAGAACATGTATTCATTGAACAACCTCCTGGTTATATTAAAATTGGAAAAGAGCATAAAGTTTATAAGTTGAAAAAAGCATTATATGGGTTAAAGCAAGCTCCACGAGCTTGGTATAGTCATATTGAAGCTTATTTTTTAAAGGAAGGTTTTAAAAAATGCCCATATGAGCATACATTGTTTGTTAAATCTGGTGATGATGGAAAACTTCTTGTTGTTTGTTTATATGTGGATGATCTTGTTTTTACTAGAAATAATGATGAGATGTTTGATGAATTTAAGAAGTCCATGATTCTTGAGTTTGATATGACTGATCTTGGCATGTTGTATTATTTTTTGGGCATTGAGGTAGTGCAATCTAAAGCTGGGATTTTTATTTAACAGAAAAAATATGTATAAGAAATTTTGGACAGTTTTGGGATGAAAAATTGTAATCCCATTGGCACTCGATTGAAGTTGGTTTGAAGCTTGTAAAGAATCCTGAAGGAAAGAAGATTGATGTACTTTTTACAAGCAGATTGTAGGAAGTTTGATGTATTTAACATGTACAAGACTTGACATCATGTTTGTTGTAAGTGCTATTAGTAGGTTCATGGAGTGCCCAAAGGATTTCCATTTTCTTGCTGCAAAGAGGATCCTTCGATATCTGCAAGGCACGGCTGATTATGGATTGTTTTATAAAAAAATTCAAAATCAGATTTAATTGGTTTTACCGACTGTGATTATGCTGGAGATCAAGATGATAGGAAGAGTACTTCAGGATATGTTTTTATATATGGTTCAGAGCTGTTTCATGGTCATAAAGGAAGCAACCAATTGTTACTTTGTCAACTACTGAGGCTAAATTTGTGGCTGCTAGTTCTTGTGTGTGCCAAGCTATTTGGCTTAGAAGGATTCTTGAAGAATTAGTTTGTCAGCAGAGGAGAGGAATAACAATTTATTGTGACAATAGTTCAGCCATTAAACTCTCAAAAAATCATATTCTTCATGGAATAAGTAAGCATATAGATGTCAAATTTCATTTTCTGAGGGATCTCAAAAGGAAGGTGTTGTAGAAATTCTTTATTGCAAAAGTGAAGATCAAGTTGCAGATATCTTTACCAAGCCTCTCAAGGTTGATTTTTTAAGAAGATGAGAAAGCTACTTGGTGTTGACAAGTTAAACTGAAGGTATTTTTCAGTTTAAGGGAGGGTTTGTTGCATGATTTTTTAGCTGAGTTTGTTAGCTGCTGTCCTAGTCTTTAGGAGCAAATCAGATTTGTTATTATGCTTACATAAAATTAGGGAGATAGTTGCTAGTAGATTAGATGAGTCCTATTATCTCTCTACAATATGTTATGGTTTAGCCTATAAAAGGGCTTATGTTTAGTCAACAAAATAGGTCCATAAATTAGCCTTTCCAGATAAAACAAGTTCCTGCAATTCTTATTTTCAGTAAATTATTTCCAACAATATAACCAGCTATCATGTTGGGAAAATTTTATGAGAGCTATAAGTGCAAGATTTCTGTCCAATGATCAAGACAAGCACAATGGTTTCCCATGTGTTCGATGAATTGCTAACACAAAAAAACTCAAAAGGCCATCAATCGATCCAGGGAAATAAGGGATTGGATTTGCAGAATCGTGCAATTAAGCTTGAGAACACTGCTGCAGAAAACAAACAAACACTTCAGGATATAGTACGTCAATTGGCTATTATATCGTCAAAGTTGGGACTAGCGTTTACGGTAACCACTGCATACTGCGGGATGACTGCAGTTGGGGATAAGCAAGAAAATACAAACACAATGACCCATCAGGTGTTCGATAAAATGTCAACAGTAACTGACATGAAAATTGTTGATCAACCGAGCCAACATACTAAAGGTGCTGATTTTCAAAGTAATGACAAAACATTTGAGTCCAATTTCCATAGTCTACCAAGTGATAGCGGCAATTGGCAGAAGGAGACTGCTCAAATTACAAAATAAAGTGAAACAAAACTATATAAAGAAGATGATGGCACCTCCAATTGTTACAGACTCTCCAATCCGAATTATCATGATAAAGAAAGGAAGGGTGAAACGTTGAGGGACAAAACTGATGGATTAGGTTTGGTGACTACATTTGATAATTTCTTCTATGTAGAACCATTATTGAAGAATTGGCATACGCATGATGAGAACGCGGTATCATACATTTATATAACTTGAGTGGTGTTCCACATGTTACAAGTTTGAAGGATGAAGCTGAACCCAAATATATAATATATATATCTATATATATATAAATGTTCCTCAAGGATTTCTAATGCTTGCACAATTCAGCATGAGAAACCAATATTGAGATGTATTAAGAAGATTTTGAAAATGCAAGATCCTTATGACTTTAGGTTGTTACTAATGGATGAAAATATGGTTTTATTTCAATGGAATTCTGAGAGTTGTGATGATAAATATAACTCTAAAGATGTTGGCTATATCCGTCGTTACGCCTCTGTCCCAGCTCTCGTCAAATATTTTATTTGGAATTTTCAACTTAAAAAAATATGTGAGTGTAATCTTTTGATTGGTGGTGATTCTGGTGTTCGAAAGAGTACCCTTTTGTTGCAGATGGTCGCGCTAATTGCTGAGGAACAGGACTGTGATCAGCTCACTTGTGTTGCTTATGTATCTCATGAAGAAAGTGTAGGACAAATCAGCAGCAAAGCTGAACGCATTAATATTGGAGCAAATGAACTTTACCCTTATGTTTCTATTGATATGGAGGACATATTGGTGAAAATTCAGCCCCTCTCACCACAGGCTCTAATTGTTGATTTAATTCAGATGGTTTACCGAAAGGAAGTTACTAGAAGTGCAGGATGTCTTTCACGAGTCTTGTTACAGTTGGCGAAGAAAACCAACATCCCAATTCTTTAAACTAGACATGTAACAAAATTTGATGATATGATTTTCTCCATCCTAGTCAAGCAAGATGGTCGGAAGATCAAAGAGAATGTTGTTTTTCTAAATGTTGCTAGTAGAGTATCATTGACAGAGATTGTGGGAGGTCTTGCAATAGCAGCCTCAAGTTGTAGTAGCTTCTTAGAATTTCCTATTCCTAGTGGAGTGGCATTCATTGGTGAAATTGGTCTTGGTGGTGAGCTTCGTATGGTACCAAGGATGCACAAAAGAGTGAGGCACAATTGCAAAATTAGAATATAAGAAATACATATTATTCAAGTTAGTTGAGAAATCATTTGCAACTCTTGAATCGGGCGAGACTTGCCACTATCCTTGCCAGTGCAATAGAGGTGATAGGTTGTCTACAAACACCGTTGAGCATCCTCGTGTCTCATTTGCCCTTTCTCGCATGTTGAGGACTTTAGGCGTACAATGGAACTCGCTCCGCTTCTAAACAGTGCAAGTGTCCTAGGGGCATGGGTTTACTGATTTCTTTCCCAAACGAAAAACACCTGAAACCAATCAGCTTGGGAACAGTTCAATCGGGTTGGAGAAGCACGGTTCGAGCGGCGACGTAGATAAGAAAGAGTTACTAATACTAAGATCCAAAATTTTATTAAATTACTGTATATAAATAGAGAGAGTAAAGCCGCAAACAAAAATCTTAAAATTATTTTTTATTTTATATCGTGCGCTATCTATAATTTAAAATATATACAAAATGTTGTTAACTTTAACTTAATTATTAAATTTATGTCATTGGTTTAGATATTTTTATGCGTATGTCATGTTCAAATCATCTTAATCTACATTATTTTTTACTTTTTCTTGGCATAAACAACTAACTAAGACATATATTAAGTATTTGTATTATATATCAAAAAAGTGTGCTTGGCCTAATGGTAAAGCCACACCACTTACACCTCGCATGCCTAGGTTTGATTCCCTCTAAAGCCATGTTTTACCACTTAATTAAACAATTAATTTATTTTAGGGTAAACTACATGGGTGACCACCTCAATTATTGGGTGTGACCGCTTTTGACCACCGAACTACAAAAATTTAAAATTCTACCAACTATTTAATTAGACCTATTTTGATTAACAGCCGTTAAAATCTAACGGAAGAGTGACATGACTGTTAATAAAAATTTGTATAACTACACATTTGGTCCCTATTAGTTATATATTCTATCAAATTAATCCTAATTTTAATTTAATTAAATAAATTAATCATTTAATTAAGCACAAAGTTCTCCCTTTGTTTGGCATCTATTAATAAGTAAATCTGTTCTGTGCTTTGAATTTTCCCAATATAAAGCTTCAACAGATAAAGGGGAAAAGATGGAAACTTTTTGGATCTAATAACACCTTCATTATAATTTTTCATAGCATAACATTTGGGATTAAAATTCCCTCTTCATCATAAGATCTTCACCATTGCCTTCTTCTTATTAGCTAAATTATTAAAAAAAATCCAGAATGAATGAGCGAAATCATATACCCAAAAAGAAAAACAAGTACCTAGATTTTCTTACCTTATGTTTGAAGAAGACTGGGAAATTCTAATAGAGCGATAAATTTTGCACCGAAACTCGATGTCGGGACTTTGAGAGCATTTTTGGGTGTGAAGCGAGAAATGGGTCTCGAAGAATTTGCAGAATTTTGATTGAAAATGGAGGAAAACGGTAGTTCAAGTAGATTGGCTTCCATTGATGCGCAGCCTGAAAAATGAGAAATCTCATTCTTTTTTTACAGTTTCACTCGTTTATAACGAAAGTTCTCAGCCCGGGCATAACCCATAGGAACTTGTTATTTACTTATCTATAGGGACCAAATTGATACAATATGTGTCGGCACCTAATTGAATGACTAATTTATTTAATTAAAATAAAATTAAGATCAAATTAATAGAATATGTAACTAAAGAACACCAAATGTGTAGTTATACAAATTTTCATTAACATCCACTTCACCCCTTCCGTTAGATTTTAATGGCTGATGGTCAAAATAGGTCTAATTAAATAGTTTGGTGGTCAAATTTTGAATTTTTGTAGTTCGGTGGTCAAAACAAGTCACACCCAATAGTTGGTTGTCATCCATGTAGTTTACCCTTTATTTAATTAAATTAAAATTAGTACCAAATTGATAGATTGTGTAAATAATGAGGACTAAATGTGTAATTATATCAGTTTTATTTAACAGCCATGTCAACCTATTCGTTTTTTTAACAGTTGGTGGCTTGATTGGAACCACTTAAATAGTTACATGGTAAAATTACCAAAATTGAAAGTATAGTGGTTAAATTGACACCAACCCTATAATTAAGTGGTCATTTGTTTAGTTTACCCTATTTTAAATTGGAGCTTCTATGTAAACTTTTGAACTATTACCGATACTTTAAATGATAGGACTTGAAAGGATTTGGAAATGAACTCTTTTGGGCTAAACTAGGTTGAAATATTATGGTTATGGATTTGGGCTTGAGGCCCAAATGTAGCATCTGAATTTAGGGTGTTACGCCAATAATAAGTATTCACTGAGGCAATTATACCACTTGCTCCCATACTGTTTTAATACACACACATATATATATATATATATATTCAAGAAGAAAATATGAATAAATCTCCTCAAAAATTTCATATGCATCTAACATTTTAAATCCTTCAAGGATAAATTTTATTAGATAGGGATCCACAAAATAATTAGACGCATATAAAGTATTTCATAACTACCAAAGTAGTTGCATACACCATGAAGTAATTAAAAATTCTTCATAAATTATAATTCGAGTCATATTTATATCTTACGACTACTTATTTGTGCCTCACTTGCATTACACCTTTAGGTGTTGGGATTACTGGTCCAAAAACTTCACTTTCAGGAGTTCAAAACGTCAGTTTACATTGGCTAATTCAATATCTATACTTTTCAATAGATTTCTATACAAGATCTTTATTTTCTTTCTTTACTTTTATAGAAACATTATATGTAAAATTGATGTCAACAACTTTTCAATTCTGATTTTATCATTTTCTCGTAACGACATAACTTATCGAAATCTCTTTTCAATCTTCATTTCAACATTTAAGGTACCTAAACTCTACTAAAGAGTTATTATTAGTTATGTCTGGCGTCTCTTTAGGAACACTCGCCTCCATTATATGACCACCTTATACTACTTTCCATTTACAAGAATTTTGAACATTGGAACCATTTTCTACTATCATGCTTCAGACATGATTTACATCCATTCGCTCTAACATGTTATCCTTGATATTTCAATTCAAATTTAGAGCATATTTAGCTGATATATGTGACTTGATTACTGTAATTAAGTTGGTAAATATTTCTAGCAGTTGATATGTAATAACATGAATTATCTTATGAACTTTATGTTCAAATACGATTATCTAGATACTGATAATTTATTTTTCTTCAACCAGCTGATTAATATCTCCTCATGATGTTGAGAAAAGTCATTTCATAAATGATTTTTCAATTAATGTTTAAGAATTTAAACATAAAAGGAAACTCATACTCAATATATATCCTTAACCCTTTTCGTATACCTATTTTATGCATTGTGATGGAGCAATTAAAACATATGTTGCACATTCAAAAACTCTAAATGAGAAATATATGGCTTCTAACCAAAAGCCAACCATAATGTGGAGTTTTCATAATTTATTGACTTGATGCGAATAAGTGTTACTATATGTGAAATACCATATAGATAATAAATGTTTCGTTCTCGAACATAAACCCACTAACTTTTACAAGACGAATAGTCTTAATTGCATAGTCTGAATTTTTCTTTTTCTAATCAATCTCACAGACTTTTGGTTGTGAATTGATAATACATATGTAGATGCATGTACTAAAATCATATAAAAGTTTTCTTCATTTTTGGATAAATGAGCTCATATTTCATTCAGATATGCAAGACATTCAATCTCAACTTTATCATAAGAACTTTAAGTTCTTTAAGCGGGGTTCTAATATATCAATTTTTATAACATGCAACACAAGAACTTTAGGTTTTTTAATAAATGTATGTAAATCTCAATAATTTTCTGCAGCATTATTGATCATGATGGTCAAATTGATCATGTCAACTATATATATATGTGTGTGTGTAATCTTTTGGTTTACCACAACATGCGATTCAATCTCACTCGCACATGTGTAGTACAAATTTTGAAATATAAGTTTCTTTGGAACTTGATAATACATTGTCCACTAAAAATTGTTCCATTGAATCATAATATATTTAGCTTTTCTAGAGCTTTCAATTGATTTTTCTGTTACCAGAACTTATATCAACATTGAGTTATTTCAGATTCTCATTGATAACATATGTTATCTATAATTCTTAAAGAATTATTTTGAGAAATCTTATTGCTCTCTTGCTTAAAAATTTCATTTTTAGTGGTAAGAATATTATTACAATTACTTGTAATTGTTATAATATTCACAATTATACACCATTTAACATGTGCTTTCTTTCAAGAACCTATTGCTCTTTCGGAGCATTAATATTTTTAGAACTTTGATATATAATATTCATATTTTTCTCTTTCATTTAAACGAGAGAAATATTTCTTATACTTCTACTAAGTATAAATCATCATTTATTTATATTTTATTTGAGAAGAAATCATGTTAAAAAATAAATAAATGTTACAAAATATTTAATATATATAATATAAAATGCAAGTAACTATTATGTAAAGTAAATTAACATAAAACAAAATAAATTAAAAAAATACTTATTTTTCTAGGTTTTATAAGAAAATAAAATAAAATGATGAATTATTTCCATTAGGTTATGGGGAAATCAACAATGTCCAAGTGAGTTGGACCAACAATGCCATAATCATTATCTTTATTTTCATAAATAAAATTTATTTATATTTACTTTCCTTTATCATTTAATGGTTGTTGATAAAGGTCTATAAGATGTTTCGACGTACTACAAGTACGAAACCAATGGTTGCTATATTGATGACACAAAGATTACACTTTCTCAAACTGATCTTTTATCACTATTGTCATCATTATAATCCCAGTTCTGGTGGGTTATCACTTTTGTCATCCTTATAATCCCACTTCTTGTAGGTGTAAGTGTTCTTAAAGTGACCATCTTGCTTAGGCCTATATTCATGGCCTCAACCACGACCACAACTACTAATGTGGCTTTTATTCTTTATGCTGTATAATGTTACATTCACTTTAGGGATTGGAAAGTAAATTTAATGTTATGTTTGCATCCACTTTATGGAATGCCTCCCCATAAAAATTTTTGGATCAAGAGAAATTTTCGTGATCTGAACTTGAGAGAAGTATATAGTTAAATTTTTGATACAGAAAAATTACTGCTTTCAAGCAAATATAAACTTTATAACAATCATACCATTAAAGTTTGATTTTTTATAAAATAAATTTAAATAATAAGAGACGTACATTAGGGGTGGGCAAAAATACCCGGCCCGATGACCCGAACCTAAATATGCAGGGTAATTTTATAAAAAATTACTCGACCGGGCCCGGTACCCGACCCGGTAATTTTTCCGAGACACGGGCCGAAATTTTTCCCTTACCGGGTACCCGACCCAACCCAATAAATTTTAATATATATTTTTTATACTTTAAATTATATTTTTATTTTAAGTTTCTTAATATTTTTACTATAAAACTAAGTTTAAATCCCTAAATTCTTTATATGTTTGTATTATATACTTCTAAGTTTTAAGTTAATTTTTTTTTTAAAAAAAATATTTTTGTGTTTAATATGTAATTTTTTTTAAAATTTTAAAATTAAAAAATAAAAAATATGAACCAGGTATCCGGTACCCGATTTTCCGGGTACCCGGGTTTCACGGGTACCCGAGTAGCGGGTACCCGAATATAATGAGCCAGGACACGGGCCGAGCAATGAGGTACGCGAATGAACCGGGTAACCGATATGCCTAATTTCACAATCATTCATTGTGAAAAAAAAATGATTCTTCTTGGTATTAAATGGAAGCAACAGTTTGTTTATGGCTTAGTGGATGCACTTACTTTGGCAATATAAAAATTTGTTATCATATAAAACTCAAAACCTGGTTTAAACCATCAATTGTTTGCGGTCAAAATTGAATTAAAGAAAATATATAAGGACTAAACTGGATAAAGCGGAAACCTTGAAAGATTAAGGACGTCATTATCTAATTTTCCATAATTGGGTGCACGCTAGGTGCAGTACACAACAAATGATTTTTTCTTTTCATTTTTTTATTTTCTTTTAACTAATATTAATAATACTAAATAACTTATGTAATCAAAATCATACAGTATCAAACATAAACAAAGTAAATAAGCAATGGAACAATATCAATTCACCAAATCATATCATAAAATAAATATTTAACTATAATTAGAAAAAATCTTAATAGAGGTTCTTAACTGTTAAGTATTGTAAATGATAGTTTCATATGGATAAGCTGAAGTTCTTAAGCTAAGTCTGTTAAGGCAGTTTAGGGTTAACTGCATGCAATTATTGATGAACATTGAAGGCTAGCATGGCTATAAAAGAGCCATCCTCCTGAGTATAGAGTTCACTTACTTTTGTAATCTCTCTCAATATTGTTTAATAACAAGATTCAATTTCTTCCCATTATATTCTTTATATCCAGTTTCTTAACATGGTATCTTTCATCGATCGTTTCATAGGTTCTTTTGCTAGCTTTGAGTGCTTCATTCTTGCCATGGTAGACTCAGATGATTCCAGTGACTTCTTCAAGCGTGTGAAGATGTTTACCAACAAGACGATTAGCGTAATTCTTGATGAGGTAAATTTCCTTCTTTGAAAACAACAGATTCTATTGACTGTTCAAAGCCATAGATTAGAGAAATTACTGACTGAGGATATGAAGCCCCACCTAAAATGGTGGCAGGCAAAGGTGGTGTTATGGTGGCTAATGAGGATTATGAGATCTGTGTCGCACAAGACAATGCCTTAGCGTCTTAGCTGTTGTCTTCCATTAGCTCGAATTTTCTCCTTCAATTTGTTGGGGTTGAAACTACTACTGATGTGAGGTGAACTGTTCTCAATTTTTTTTTGCCAATCAATCTACCACAAGCGTTATGAGCCTCCATTGCAAGTTGCGATCCATCAAGAAAGGAGAAGAGAGTATGCGTTTGTATATCACTCAAGTTAATGAGTTGTGTGATGCACTTGCTGCGTGTGGATGTAAAGTGTCTGATGTTGAGCAAATTGCCACTTTACTCAATCTGGGCGCTCGCTTAAGGCCCACCATTCAAGGAAGTTACACATTTTTAATTTTATTCGAATTGTATTTATTTTTAATACTTGTTATTAGGAACCTATTTTTTAATATTTTTTAATAGAGGTTTAATTTTTTTAATATTTATTATTAGGAGCCTACTCTTAAAATTCAACTTTATCTAATACTTGTTATTAGAGCCCAATTTTTTTAGAATATTTGTTATTTTGGGCATACTCTTAATTTTTTTCTTCAATTTTTGTTATTAGGGGCCCAATTTTCAATACTTGTTATTATGGACCTACTCTTAAAATTATTTTTTTTCGTTACTTGATATTGAGGATAGAGATTTAAATAACAATATGTAACCGCAACAACGGCCATTATATGACAGTAGCGGTAGTGGCGGAGCCATGATTTTCTTATAGTTGGGTCATGAGTGATGTATGAGGTATTGAGGATTTCTATACCACTAGAATAAGCATTGTTGACCCCATATCCCAACAAATTAAGTGGGGTCAAACCTAATATTTCTTATGAAAAATCGATATTATCTCCTTGAAAAGCCCGTACCCCAAAAAATCAAGTGGGGTCAATTGCACCCCCAGTTTATATGCTACATCCGCCCATGGGTAGTGGCACCATCTCAAACTGTGATGCCCACAACTGTTATGTCCACAATAACGCATGTTATTAAGAGATTTCACAACTGCGATACTCGCAGTGACTGAAATAGCATTTATAATGTTTGCAACCATAATAAAACCTAACATGACTGTAAATATGACCGTAACCCCAATTTAAATTTCTAATTTAGGGCCCATTTTTAATATTCACCCTGGGCCACCAAAAGCCCAGGATCGACCATGGTCTGAGTATCAACCATTTAAGGCAATGATAACTTCTAGTCGTGAGCCATCTACACTTGATTTGGTCAAGTCTGTATTAGTAGATGCTGAAGCCTAGATTAGAGGTTTTCACTCTCAAGCCAGTTTGCCGATCAGTGCAAATATGTCATATGTATAAACAACATAAATTGGTGATGGCTATAATTTTAGGGTTGATCGAAACAATGGTGGCAAGTCTGGTGGTACAGGGCATGGTCGTTCCAGGTTGTATGTCTATGATATACTTTACTATGATATGTTTGATGCTTTATAAGACAAGTAATACATACTTTGATATGTTATGTTTGATAGCTTCCATGACAAGGAACTCATATTCATGATATGCTATGTTGAAAACTTGATTGATAAGTAACAGTTATTGAAACAAATTCATGTGATACTATGTTTGATATCCTATTGTCTAGTTTGCTAACTTGTTAAAGTATGAAATGATATGCTTTATTCGAATATTATTGATCAAATGGCTATTTTCATGACGAAGATAGAGCCTTACATAATTATTATGCATTTTGAGTGAAAGGATATGTCGATTTATTCTTGTTTTTAGATGCTCTAAGCTACCTCACTAAGTAATTGTACTTACTTATCCTTTCACTGTCTTCCAGGATAAGTTTGCTTTCAGTTAGTTTCTGAGCTTGGGTAAGATCATAAGAAGGCAAGAAGTAGGTTTTGTACCTTCTTTAAGAACTCCTAGTGGTGGAAAATATATGTTATTTGGGCATAATGCATATAGTTACTCTTTTGATCATTTGTATGTATAAGTTCTTAAGTACCTATCACCTTGTGTAATAGCCTCTTATGCCTTTTGTTGATTGTTGGTTAAGTTTTGTTTATTATGGATCAAATATTTGCTCTTTGATATGCTATGCTAGTAGTGTGATCTAATGGTTGCTCGATGATTAAGCCATGTTAACTTACTTTAGATTTGTTGCTTAGGGAATAAGCTATACTATCTTGGTATTTGAATGGTTACTTATTGGTTAAGTTATACTAGGCATTTTGTTAAGATGATTATTGATTATGATTCATGTCATGGCTATGATTTGTAAATGCTTCTATAATAAGATTTATGGTGAGATTGTATTATAGATTGATCTTGAAAATAAGTTTTAAATCTTAGTAAGAAAAAGTCTAGCCAACATGGATATTTATAGTTAGATTAAAATACTAAATCTTAAAAGACATTCTTTTTAATCTAGTAGGTTGGCTAAACCTATAATGTCATCCTAATCGAGTCAATGTTTCCTCATTCAAGCATGTCCCAAAACGAAAATAAGTATAGATGTTAGATTTGTATTGCTTGTTTTAGCTTTAGTTGTGGGTTCATGTATAAGTTTTAAAGACTTACATATATGTAAGCTAACCCTTGTGTGTTAAGTAACACTACTTAGTTTGGTTTACTCCTAAACTGGGTAAAAGGTGTTACATTTATTGGTATCAGAGCCTAGGTTTAGTCGATTCTTAGACCAAATTGAGACTCGTTGCATCATCATAAGTTATTGTGCCACCTAGGAGTTAAATCTGATACTTGTGATTCATGTATGATAAAAGCTCTCTTTTATACATTATTAGCCTTTAAAAATGTTCGATACATGTTATGGTTGGGATAATATGAGCCCGGTCGGCTCCTCCAATGGAGGAGGAAGTGCAAGAATGAGCCAAGAACAACAAAATTCTCAGAATGTTGCTATCAGCAGCAAACAACTCCTCCTTGGCTTCCTTTAGTTGTGCAACCGGGGGTTCCGATAGACAAGTTAGCTCAATATCGATGCTTACTCCTTCGCGGGTACAATTGAATTGTACTTAAACCATTTATATGCCTTGTTTGATTCTACATCAACTCCTTCTTCCTTATTTATATTATTGCTAAATAAGAAGCTATCTGAATCGACTCCTACATTTGTTGCTATATCTGATGGTTAATAAGACCAAAATCACTTTTAGGTCAATCTTAGATGTATTAATTAAAGTATCCTCTGAGGGATTTCCATGATTACCCTGACCAAGAAAGTCAATTTTGGGATCGAAGACTCGTCTAATCAGCTTGAGAATGTTATGGCATTATCTAAGACCGATCTTCGATCAAAATATTACCAGAAAAGGTTAAGGAAACTAATGTGCTAAAGATTACGTTCATGACTCGAGGTGAATATTATAAATTTCTTATAATGCTCATACCATACTCATGAACCTTATAAATCAACTCTTTAAACCTTATGGATAAGTTGTAGTAGCCTCAATTTATGATATCCTTATCTACTATAAGGATAAGGATGGACATTTGAAACATCTTCGAATTATTCTGCAAACTATCTAAATCTATCAACTCTATGCTAAGTTCAATGAATGTGGATCTTGGTCAAGAATATCTGTAAGAGGGATGAAGATGGATCCTAAAAAGATTCAATCAACTGTTCAATGGAAATTTCTGAGGAATAGTGGTGGAGTCAGAAGTTTCTATGGTTAGTCAGCTATTACTGAAGAATTGTTAAAAGATTATATAACTGGGTCACTCTTTTAACAAAATTTCTCTAAAAAGCAACACCTTTTGTTTTAACAAAAAGCTAACAACAAATTTTTGATCAGTTGAAGTAAATTCTTACATGTTCTCATTCTAAGATTATAAAAGAATCGACAACTTTTAGCTGAACTCCAAATTTCAATCTTGCTTGATTTTGAGAATCAAGGCTCTTCAGCAATCCAATCCTGATGCTTTGGAGTATTTAGTTAAGATAAAAGATGAACCTAAATCAGATTTTTCTCTGAAATCTAATAGATTACTCTATTTCTGAAATAGAGTTTGTGTACCAAATGATGAAATCCTTAAGAGGAAAATGCTTCAGAAAGTTCTTAGTAGTTTTTTTCGATCCATCCCGGGATCTGTCAAGATGTATAAGAATTTGAAGAAGTTACTTTGGTGTCCAGGTATGAAGTCTGCCATTACAGAGTTCATATCCAAGTGTTTAATTTGTCAAAGGTTAAAGTTGAACATTGATTCCCTACGAGACTTTTGCAACCCATCAAAATACCTCAATGGAAATGGAATCATATAACTATGAACATTGTAAGTGGTTTATCTTTATCCCCAAAGAAGAATGAGGTAGCTTGGATGATAATTGATAGATCCTCCAAGTCAGCACATGTCATGCATGTTGAATGAGCTTGAGTTTAGACAAGTTGGCTGAATTGTACATCAGTGAAATTATACAATTACATGGCATTCCTACATCCATAATCTTGGATATAGATCCTCAGTTCACCTTGATATTTTTGAATTCCTTACAAAAGGCTTTAGGGATTAAGATCAATTTTAGTACAACCTTCAATCCTTCGTTTGATAGCCAATCAGAAAGAATGATTCAAATTTTAGAAGAAATGCTTCGAGCTGTGTAGTTAAACTTGAAAAGAATTAGAAGAAGGTATTCAAATTTGGGAAGAAAGGAAAGCATAGCCCTCGTCTCCTTGGGCCTTTTGAAATCATTAAAAGGACTAGCCCTGTTGCTTAACGGTTGGCCTTTCATAGTGAATTCGATATGATACACAATGTAGTCTATGTCTCTATGTCTCGTAAATATCTATCTGACCCTTCTTATGTTCTTGAACCTAAAGGGGTAGGGCTCAACCCAGATTTATCATACGAAGAAGAACCAATCCAATTTTTTTGATCGTGAAGTTAGAAAGTTTCGTTCTAAATCTATACCTCTTGTAAAAGTCTTATAGAGAAATCACAAGGTTAAAAAACTTGGAATCCTAAAGCTGCTATGACAGATCAGTATCCTTGTTTGTTCAACTCAGGGAAATCTGAGGACAAATTTCCTTTTAGGGAGGGAGATTTGTAATACCCTAAAACTAGGCTTAGAAGAATGTTACTATCTTGATTTCTAAGTCAATTAATCTAATGTGTATCATGATAGCTAAATAAAGTGTTTAGGACTAAAAAGAAACAAATGAAAGAAATGATGCTCTTTGTACAAAAGACTAAATCGAATGATGGCCTAAAATTTGAGATTGCATGCTAAAATTTATTAAGTATAAGGACATGTACACTTGTAGGAAAATCATGAAGGCAAGTGTGAGGGAGAGTTGGTGACTCACAGCCATTTTGGATAATGAAAGATGAACAAAAAAATGTGTTCATCATCTTCCTTCATGCTTCTCATAGCCGAACCTTCATGTATTTGAGAGAGACTTATTCATGGAGTTCACAAGGGGGAATTAAGCTTTGTAACTCATTTTGTTAAGTTCTCATTCAAATAGCTTAGAGGATAGTAAATTCTTTCTTCCTTTCCCTTAATTTAGAACTTGATTTAAGAATTTTGTTTGTTTAGATTCTTATACATGCTATGTGTTATTGTAAAAACAAATACATGTCATGAATTTTTCTTTGAAATATTAGATAGTCACCATTGTTTCTTGTGTACTTGTGTTTAAGCTTGGATTTTGAATCATGGCAATTAAGATGGTTCGAATTGAAAAATACAAACATTTCTAGAATATGTGCCCTGTTCGAATTGTTTTGGTCAATCTCAAAATGAATTGTATGCAATAATGAATGTAGTAAATCAAGTTAAGGTCATATTGATTACTAAACAATTGTTTCTAACAATATGGGGTTAACCGAGGTAACATTGATGTTCATGGACTGTTTGGTCAAAACTAGAATCTTAGAATCTGATTTGTAAAGTTGAGGAATTGATTTTGGATTAATAAAGATTGTTTGTAGGGTTGTTTTAACAAATCTGGAACATGGGACAATTTTGCAAACTTGAGAAACTGATTTGAATATATAAATACTATTTTTGGGACTATTTTTTTACTAAAAGTAGATGGACTGATTTGCATTAGAATTGTAACATCCCTAAAACCGGCCTAGTCAAAATTGGGTTCCGGCGATTGAAAACCCGGTATCGAAAGAGGCCAAATATTGCCTTGACATTGGTCACATGTTTATTTCATTGATAATGAGCCTTAGATGTGTCTACTCCTCAGATGAGAACTTCTTTGGAAGAATTAAATTCTAAAGTTAAGTTGGGCGTATCGATACGATGGGTCCTGTATTGGTACGACTCAACAGTTATTAACTAACTTAACTAATTGGGTTGAACCGTATCAATATGTCTATGAGGTGTATCGGTATGAGCATCATTCAAAAATGATTTTTGTGATTAAATTAAGAGAGCTGGATATGTAGGGGTGAGTCACCATCTTACTTGTCCTCACCTACGTGAGTATTGAACATCTACTATCAAAGGATGATAAGGGATTGAAGGGAGAGAATTTATTAATATTAAAAGGTTTCCTCCTAAGCTAGTAAACCATGTGATTGGTTACTTGGGAGGCAACCCTTGTGTAAAGGAAAGCTATCGGTCAAGTTAAAGAAAAGGAGGAAACAAATAATCCTAGTAAACCGAGACTAAACATCCCACTTTTTCATCATTTTCCATTGAAAAAGCAAGCAAGCACCACCATTTCCATCTTCTTCCTTGAGCTCAAGCAAGCACCTCCCTTGGTTGTTTAGGTTTTCTTGAATTTCTCTACACCATTAGATAGCCCTCGATTGGGTAAGATGAAACCATCAAACAATTGTTCAAATCCATGGATATATTGAGATTAATTTCTAATTGAAATTATGGAGCTTGTAAGCTAATCCATGGAAAGTCCATTAATCTAATAACCAATTGCTATTTCAAGCATAGATATCGAATTTGGCATTGTTATATTGATTTCGATATCATACTACCGATTCTAATCAATTTCTATTGTTGTAACCTAGCTCAAGAAGTGGAGAAAGATCCCCCATCATCTCCAACGAAAGCTAGAAGCAAATGAGTTATAATCCGAGAGCCTTGAAAGCTTCGAAATTGAGGTAAGTGTAGTCAAAGTCTCGGGATTGAGCTAGGTGCCTTTCTCGGTTTTGTTGTTATTGAAATTACCATTGTTAACCCTATTTGCTAAGGGATATTGCATCGAATCACTCAGTGGATGTTGTGGTAAGTATTTGGTAAGTCATCGTATTGAGGGTTGAGCATTGTCACCATTATCGACATCGTTATTGAATATCAGACTTAGATATCGTCATTGTCATCATGTAT
This sequence comes from Hibiscus mutabilis, assembly GCA_019671005.1. Classification (NCBI taxonomy): domain Eukaryota; kingdom Viridiplantae; phylum Streptophyta; class Magnoliopsida; order Malvales; family Malvaceae; genus Hibiscus; species Hibiscus mutabilis. Next base: position 29,922,347 of record CM033712.1, read on the forward strand.
TTTTATTGCCATCGTCATTGTCATTTCTATTGAATTATGGAAGTGTAGAGTATTGATCATAGGGCATTGTTATTGCTATTGTCATTGATATTGTCATTGGACAAGGATATCGAATCATTGCTTATTGATAAATTCATTGAAAAAACATGGTTATTTCTATTAAACACCGATCATTGATATTGTTATCGAACCTTGGATTCGAAGGACATTGGATACAATTGGCATGCTATAGAATTCATGAGCTCAGTGTACGGGTGGACTATGGTCCTCGGGCTATGGCGTATATTGATTTGGCGAGGCGGAGGGATGTTTGTGATATTGGTCATATTGGCGAGGCAGAGGGACTAGACCATTCTTTGATTTGGCAAGGTGTCAGAATTCGCATATCCACATCCTGAATCGATCCAAGGGTTATTGCTGAAATATGATACTATTGTTAATGAACATGGCCATTGTATTGTTATTATTGATCTATTCTATTATCATTGATATTGCAAGGATGGAAATGCATAACATCAATATTGACATAGTTTTTGGCTACCTCACTAGGCAAAGTATGCCTAATGCATTTCATCTCATGCATGTCAGGTTGATAGAGTAGTTGGGTCGAGATCGGAGAGGTTGAAGATTGACAAGTCACGAGCAAGCTAGAGTAATGTATATCGACCTTCTAAAATCCTAGAATGGTGGCAAATGATTTAAACTAGTCACTTATGGGCCTTTTATTATATATATATAGTCTATGTTTTGTATAAGGCTATATTGCCCTTAAATAGCTTTTAAGATTTTCTAAAAGGGACTAAAATGTCAAATTTGGTACTAAAAGGTGAAAACATAGCAAACGAAATCATATGGCCATAGAATTTAACAAGTCGGTATTTTAATATGTTTAAATCTTGCTGGTAAAGTTTCATTGTATTCAGACATTGTTCGATTGGGTAAATTGGATAAAAACCAGCTAAAATCTGTCACTACAGGGCAGGGTGTATCGATACAGGTGATGGTGTATCGATACAGCCTTGCCTAATTGGTCTGGTCAATATGAGTCAAAAAGAGGCGTATCGATACTGCCTACTAAGTATCAATATAGATTTTGGTCACTAGAATCTGGAAAAATTAAAGGTATCGGTACGGTCATGTAGTGTATCGATACAAGGTCAACGTGGTCAACCTGTATTGGTACGGTCCCAACTGTATCGATACGGGCTTATTTTATTTGAATCTGGAATCCTTGAATTTGGCATGGCGTATCGATACGGTCTCCAGGGTATCAATATTGTGACAGGTAAATTAGTTATAAGTGCTAACGAATGGTTTTTAAGTTTTTATAATGTAGCCATCAAATCTTGTAAGCCTAAATTGATAGGACAAATGCTCTCTGATTGGAATGAAAATTTGCATGCACACTAATTATATATCGAATTTCACTATGGTAAGATTATTTTCAGGTAAGGACCTTGAGGACACTGAAATTACAGTTTAGTCTCTATAACTTATAAAAGATAGAAATTGGTCCCAATCGGGTAGTCGTAGACTTGTAAAAGACTATTTAGAACTATGATTTTGGTTAATATTGTTTAAAAAGCATAGTAGCATCGATTGGTGTTTGAAATTTTTGTACTGATCACCATTTAATCCTCTGGTAGCATACTCCGACTTGGTACTCAATCAGGCCGGGAAGGGGGTGTTACATTGGTGGTATCAGAGCTAGAGTTTAGTCGATTCTAGGATTAAACCGAAGCTTACTGCATTATTATTGTGTTACTTTTCCACCTAGGAGTTGTATATTGTGACTTGTCGACTAATCTGATCCTTTTATGTTATAGATATGTCTGAGACTAAGAAAGCCCATATCAATGAGCCTGCTACCGACTCCTCGACCCATGGTGAGGAAGTAAGGGGAAGACCCACATAATCAACCTAATCCCCACCTCAGAACGTCGAGTCAGAGTTACCTCATAATCAGGCTTAGTGTTACCGGAACATGGTCGACATGTTCAAGCAATTCATGACATCGATAGGGGCTGCGACAGTAGTGCAACCTACTCTGCTTGATATCCAGTATGCTGAGGCCCCAATTGATAAAATGGCATCGCTCTGGGCCTATACTTTAACTGGCCAGGATGATGATAACCCTGAGACTACAGAATACTGGCTGGACAATACATTAAGAATCCTGAATAAACAATTGTAGTGTTCTAATGAGCATAACCTGGAGCGCGCCCTGGCATTGCTAGCTGATGAAGCACTCCAATGGTGGGAGACCACCATTCTCACTATTCCTGAAGAGACTGTTACCTATGAGTTCTTTCTTCAAGAATTCCGAAAGAAGTATATTAGCGAATACTACCTCGCAGAAAGACGTAGTATCTTCCTTCATTTGAAGCAAGATGGTCGACCTATCGAGCAGTACATCCATGATTTATGCAAGTACTGCAGATATGGTGCGAAATACATCAAGAAAGAGGAAGACAAATGCAGGATGTTCATTACCGGGTTTAGCGATGAGCACCCTATGTTTACTACCTTCGGCATCAATGACTTCCAGGACCTCATGAATTGAGTTAAGGCCACTGAAGCTACATAGAGGGCTCAGAGAATGAGTGGATCTAGTAAGTCCAAGAAGAGATTCAGAGATGACTCATGACCTCCCAAGTGGAACAAGAAGGGCAAGCACTAAGGTCCTAAGCAGAATACATACTCACAACCTTCTCGTTCTGGAAACATTGAGAGACCTCCGACTGTAACGCAATCTCTTGCCAAGACAACTTTTGTTGAAAGCACTGGAGGCTCTAATCGAAGTTCACAGAATCCAGTTTGCGACTATTGCCAGAAGTGAGATTCAGCGGGTCAGTGCCGAAAGCAGACTGGAGCATGCTTCTATTGTGGTGAACAAGGTCATTTCATCCGTGACTATCCTCTTGGTGCCACTAAGTCCATTGCTGCACCGACAAATGTTGCCTCCCCTATTCAATCCTTCTGAAGAAAGGATCGAGGCAAGGATTATTGGGAGCTACGGGGAAACCTAGTGGCTCAGGAAAACCATCAAACCAGTAGGAATCTAAGGCATCTACCCAAATGTATCACGTGAGGAGCCAGGAGGATGACGAGCCTGATGTTATCGCAGGTACTATTGAATTGTATTCTCATTCTTTATTCACATTGATTGATCCTGGCTCTACACATTCCTTTATAAGTACTAAGTTAGTCAAGAAGCATAGAATGACTAGCGAACCCATAACATCGAGAGTTTCTATCACGAACCCATTGGGTGATTGTGTCACTATAAGTCTTGTATGCAAGAATTGTCATTTCATGATTCAAGGGATTCTATTTTCGGTCGACTTGTTGGCCTCACCGATCCATGAGTTCGATGTCATACTAGGCTTGGATTGGCCTAGCAAGCACCAAGCTTGGGTAAATTGTAATAAAAGAAAGCTGTCCCTTTGAGGCCTTGGCAAAGAGAGCATTGTTCTAATGAACTCCTGAAGATCATCAATGTGTTCCTTGTCATTAGAAGCCAAGGATGAACCTCGCTTATCAGATATTGAAATTGTATGTGAATTTCATGATGTCATCCCTGATGAACTTCTGGGTCTGCCTCCAACCCATAAAGTTGAATTTAGTATCGAAGTGTAACTTGGAACTACCCCAGTTTTCGTTGCACCCTATCGAATGAAAGCCATTGAGCTAAAGGAATTGAAAGCCCAAATTCAAGAATTGCTTGATAAAGGCTTCATTCAACCGAGTTCCTCGCCCCGGGGAGCTCTGATTCTCTTTGTGAAGAAGAATGATGGTTCCATGAGACTATGCATTGATTACCGACAGTTGAACAAGGTGACCATCAAGAACTAGTACCCATTGCGAAGGATATATGACCTATTTGATCAGCTCAATGATGCCTCTTTGTTTTCCAAGATCGATTTGAGGTTTGGGTATTATCAAATGAGAGTTAAAGATTGTGATGTACCCAAAATTGTGTTTTGTACAAGATATGACCATTGCGAATTCTTGGTGATGCCATTTGGGCTAACCAATGCACCGACAACTTTTATGGACTTAATGAATTAGGGTTTTAGGCCCTATCTTGACAAATTCTTAGTGGTATTCATTGATGACATCCTAATCTATTCTAAGGATGCTGTGGAGCACGTGATAACCTCTGTATTGTGCTTCAAACCCTTCGTGAGAAGCAGCTATTTGTTAAGTTTTCCAAATGTGAGTTTTGGCTTACCGAAGTTGCCTTCCTTGGGCACATTGTATCGGCTTCAGGCAACCAAGTAGATTTGAAGAAAGTTCAAGCCATCCTTGATTGGCATCCACTGAAGAATGTTGGTGAGGTAAGGAGTTTGCTTGGTCTTGCTGGCTATTATAGGAGATTCGTCAAGGAATTCTCTATGTTAGCAGCTCCATTAACTAAGCTATTGTGAATAGAAGCTCAATTTGTTTGGACCAAGGAACAACATCGAAGTTTTGACTAGTTAAAGCAAGTGTTGACTCATGCACCAGTCCTAACCCAACCTGAGTCTAGAAAAGACTACACAGTTTATAGTGATGAAACGCATCTCGGGTTAAGATATGTATTGATGCAAGAAGGAAAGGTTATTACATATTCTTCAAGACAGCTTAAGCCACCTGAGATGAATTACCCTACTCATGATCTAGTATTGGCCATGGTTGTTTTTGCGTTGAAAATCTGGAAGCATTATCTCCACGAAGAGAAATGTTATCTTTTCACTGATCACAAGAGCCTCAAAAACCTATTGACTCAGAAAGAGCTAAACCTCCGACAACGGAGATGGATGGAACTCCTTAAAGACTATGATCTTGTCATAGATTACCATCCAGGCAAGGCTAATGTTGTAGCTGATGCTCCCTGCTGCAAACCTTCGCTTAGTAAGTACTGTCATCAATTATTGAATCTCATATATTATATAGCAAGTGACTCCGTGTAAAACCGTTGTTTTGTAGTTCCTCGAGCCATTAATGCCCACTTCCGACTTTAGAAACATCATTGTTTCGTAGCTAAACTTCAAGTTCAGTCTACCATTGTTTCGAGAATCAAGGCATTACAAGATCAAGACTCGTAACTTCAATCCACTTTCTCTAAACTTCAAGATAATCCTGATTTCAAAATCAATTTGGAAGGACTCCTATGTTTTTGTGATCGGGTTTGCGTACCTAATAATGAATCACTTCGTAATGATATTCTTAAGGGAGCTTATTCAAGTTCGTTTTCTATTCACCCGGGGTCTGTAAAGATGTACAAAGACCTCGGTGAGTTATATTGGTGGCTAGGCATGAAGCAAGCCATAATTGACCTCGTGTCCAAGTGTCTTACTTGTCAACGCATTAAAGCTGGACATCGTGTCCCTACTGGATTATTGCAACCCATCGATATATCGCAATGGAAGTGGGAGAAGATTACTATGGACTTTGTTAGTGGTATACCCTTGACTCCTGCTAACACGATGCCATTTGGGTTATTGTGGACCATCTTACCAAGTCAACATATTTTTTACCAGTTAGAATAGACTACGGTCTTCCAAAGTTAACTAACTTGTACATGAATGAAGTTATTCGACTCCATGGAGTGCCATAATCTATCATCTCCGATTGAGATCCAAGGTTTTCTTCTCGATTCTAGAGAACATTGCAAAGAGCTTTAGGCACTAGAGTGAACCTTAGTATCGCCTTTCACCCTCAATCTAATGGCCAATCATAAAGGGTAATCCAGATTTTGGAAGACATGCTACGTGCATGCATCATTGATTTTGGTGGATCGTGGGAGAACTCCCTACCTCTTATTGAGTTTGCCTACAATAACAGCTACGAAGCTTCAATCAAAATTGCATCATATGAAGCATTGTACGGTAGGTGTTGTTGAACTCCATTGTGTTGGTCTGAACTCGGCGAAGGCAAAATGTTAGGCCCTGATCTACTTTGTGAAACCGAAGAACATGTTACCATTATCCACGATCGCTTGAAAGCTGCATTCGACTGACAAAAGGCCTATGCCGATCTTAAGTGAAGGGACATTCAATATGAAGTTGGCAAGAAAGCCTTCCTTAAAGTATCACCATAGAAGAAAGTTTTGAGGTTTGGCAAGAAGGGGAGGCTGAGTCCCCGGTTCATTAGACCTTTTGAGGTTATTGAAAGAGTTGGCCCCGTGGCTTATATGTTATTGTTTCCCTCAGAATTGAGAAAAATCCATGATGCATTCCATGTATCAACGCTCCAGAAGTATCAATCTAACCTTTTACATGTCATCGAGCCTGAGTCAGTCGAGATTCAACCCAATCTATCCTATGAAGAAGAACCGGTCCAAATCCTTGCAAAAGAAGTCAAGAGGCTTCGCAACAAATCTGTACCGTTAGTCAAAGTTCTCTGGAGGAGCCACTCTATTGAAGAAGCTACCTGGGAACCTAAGGAGACAAAGAAGAAGCAGTACCCTCATCTCTTCGGTTCAAGTAAAAATTCAAGGACGAATTTTTCTTAAGGGGGAGAGTTGTAACAACCCTAAAACTGGCCTAGTCGGAATTGGGTTCCGGCGATCGAAAACCCTATATCAAAAGAGCCTAAATATTGCCTTGACATTGGCCACATGTTTATTTCATTGATAATGAGCCTTAGATGTGTCCAATCCTCAGTTTAGAACTTCTTTCAAAGAATTAAATTCTGAAGTTAAGTTGGGCGTAGCGATACGGTGGCTCCAGTATTGGTACGACTCAATAGTTATTAACTAACTTACCTAATTAGGCTGAACCGTATCGATATGGCTATGAGGTGTATCGGAACGGACATCTTTCAAAAATGATTTTTGTGATTAAATTAAGAGAGCTGGAGATGTAGGGGTGAGTCACCATCTCGCTTGTCCTTACCCACGTGAGTATTGAACATCTACTATTAAAAGATGATAAGGGAATGAAGGGAGAGAATTTATTAATATTAAAAGGTTTCCTCTTAAGCTAGGAAACCATGTGATTGGTTTCTTGGGAAGCAACCCTTGTGTAAAGGAAAGCTATCGGTCAAGTTAAAGAAAAGAAGGAAAGAAATAATCCAAGTAAACTGAGATTAAACTTCCCACACTTTCATCCTTTTTCCCATTGAAAAAGCAAGCAAGCACCACCATTTCCATCTTCTTCCTTGAGCTCAAGCAAGCACCTCCCTTGGTTGCTTAGGTTTTCTTGAATTTCTCTACACCGTTAGATAGCCCTTGATTGGGTAAGATGAAACCATCAAACAATTGTTCAAATCCATGGATATATTGAGATTAATTTCTAATTGAAATTATGGAGCTTGTAAGATAATCCATGGAAAGTCCATTAATCTAATAACCAATTGCTATTTCAAGCATAGATATCGAATTTAGTATTGTTATATTGATTTCGATATCATACTACCGATTCTAATCATTTCCTATTGTTGTAACCTAGCTCAAGAAGCGAAAAAAGATCCCTCATCATCTCCAACGAAAGTTAGAAGCAAAGAAGTTGTAATCTGAGAGCCTTGAAAGCTTCGGAATCAAGGTGAGTGTAGTCAGAGTCTAGAGATTGATCTAGGTGCCTTCTCAATTTTGTTGTTATTGAAATTATCATTGCTAACTCTATTTGCTAAGGGATATTGCATCGAATCACTTAGTGGATTTTTTGTTAAGTATTTGGTAGGTTATCGCATTGAGGGTTGAGCATTGTCACCATTATCGACATTGTTATTGAATATCAGACTTAGATATCATCATTGTCATCATGTATTGTTATTGTCATCGTCATTGTCATTGCCATTGAATCATGGAAGTGTAGAGTATTGATCATAGGGATTGTTATTGCTATTGTCATTGTCATTGGACATGGATATCGAATTATTGCTTATTGATAAAGTCATTGAAAACATAGAACATTGTTATTGCTATTGAACACTGATCATTGATATCGTTATCGAACTGTGGATTCGAAGGACATTGGATACAATTGGCATGCCATAGAATTCATGAGCTCAGTGTACGGGTGGACTACGGTCCTTGGGCTATGTCCTATATTGGTTTGGCGAGGTGAAGGGATGTTTTTGATATTGATCATATTGGTGAGGCAGAGGGACTAGACCATTATATGATTTGGCAAGGCATAGGAATTCGCGTATCCACTATCTCGAATCGATCCAAGGGTTATTGCTGAAGTATGATACTATTGTTAATGAACATGGCCATTGTATTGTTATTATTGATCTATTGTATTATCATTTATATTGAAAGGATGGAAATGCATAACATCGATGTTGACATTGTTTTTGACTACCTCACTAGGCAAAGTATGCCTAATGCATTTCATCTCATGCATGTCAGGTTGATCGAGTAGTTGGATCAAGATAGAGAGGTTGAAGATTGACAAGTCACGAGCAAGATAGAGTAATTTATATCGACCTTCTAAATTCCTAGAATGGTGGCAAAGTAGTTAAACTAGTCACTTATGGCCCTTTTATTGTATAAATATGGTCTATGTTTTGTATAAGGCTATATGGCCTTTAAATGGCTTTTAAGATTTGCTAAAAGGGACTAAAATGTCGTATTTGGTACTAGAATGTGAAAACATGGCAAACGAACTCATATGGCAATAAAATTTTAAAATTCAGTATTTTAATATGTTTAAATCTTGTTGGAAAAGTTTCATTGTATTCGGCCATCGTTCGATAGGGTAAAAAAACCAGCTAAAATCTGTCACTACAGGGCAGGGCGTATCGATACATCTGATTTTGTATCAATACGACCTTGCCTAATTGGTCTGGTCAATATGAGTCAAAAAATGGTGTATCGATACTACCTAGGGCGTATCGGTATAGATTTTGTTCACTAGAATCTGGAAAAATTAAAGGTATCGGTACGGTCATGTAGTGTATCGATACAAGGTCAACGTGGTCAACCTGTATCGATACGGTCTCACTATATCGATACGGGATTATTTTATTTGAATCTGGAATCCTTGCATTAGGCATGGCGTATCGGTGCGGTCTCCAGGGTATCGATACTGTGACAGGTAAATTAGTTATAAGTGCTAAAGAATAGCTTTTAAGTTTTTATAATATTGCCACCAAATCTTGTAAGCCTCAATTGATAGATAAATGGTCTCTGATTGTAATAAAAATTTGCATGCACACTAATTATAGATCGAATTTCTCTATGGTAAGATTAATTTCAGGTAAGGACCCTGAGGACACCGAAATTATAGTTTAGACCCTAGAACTTGTAAAAGACTGAAATTGGTCCCAATCGGGTAATCGTAGACTTGTAAAAGACTATTTGGAACTATGATATTGTTTAATACTGTTTAAAAAGCATAGTAGCATCGATTGGCATTCGAAATTATTGTACCGATCACCATTTAATCCTCCGATAGCATGCTACCACCTGGTTCTCGACCAGCCCGAGAAGGGGGTGTTACAAGAATATAGACTATTCTAAATTGTTTTGAACATGTAATTGAGTATCTATGAAAGCTTATAAATGTAGTAGACTGTTTTGAATATATATGTATGTGTAAATTTGTGTAATAGGATTGTTTTGCATATATATGAACTTTGGTGGACTATTTTGATGCATATAAGTGTGTATACAAGTATAAAGGATTGATCTGAATGTATTTAAATAAATTTGAGACTGTTTTGAGCTATAAAAAGATGAATGCAAGTGTATGGGACTGTTATGAAAGTGTATAAACATTAATGGACTGTTCTAACCATGTATATGTGTATATATGAATTCGGGATTGTTTTGCATATATGGGAACAATTGTGGACTGTTTGAATATATATATATGTGAATACATGTAATTAGGGACTGTTTTGGACACTTGTACCTATCATGGACTGTTTTATGTTTATATGATTATAAGCACATGCATTTTGGGCTATTTTAGTATATATGAAAGTGTGATTTTGTTTATAGTACAATAGAGTGAATTTTAATGTGTATCATACTTGTGTTGTGATAGACTACGAGCTAGTTGAGGACAAAAGAATCATGTTTGGTAACATCGTTGAAAAAAAAGCAAAATTGAATCGAGATTCAGGAGCATACTTAGCTTGGATTAATTTGTGAGTGTAGTTTAATGTCTCGGGATAGGTTGGAACTATCCCGAGAATACTATTTGTCTTATTTTACATTGCTTTACCATTAAGTTAGATTATGCATGTGCTTCTAAGCTTAGATTACAAGGTAAGCACCAAACTACAAGTACTATGTGATTGATTATGTATGAAATGCATGCTATGTTTAAAATCTACATGAAATTGAATATGTTTCAGGTGCTATGATGTGCATGCTAAATTCGAAAGTTGTATATGTGATTGAATATGTTTGATGTGGTAAGTAAGGAACCTTGCTTGTATGATAATAAGTATGTGGAGCTATGCTCATCTTGACATGAATAAGACATGCTACTTGACTTTATGATTGAGATTATGCTCGTTGCGATTACTACATGAATGCTTTTACTTGCTTGACAAGTAAAACCTCTACTAAGATATCATTTGGTTAAAGACATGAATATGAATTGAGAATTATAAGTGGATTGAATATGTGCTTGATATGATATGCAATAAGCTATGTTCAGATGATACTCTGATTAAGGAGCTAAGCTCACTTCCAATTTTGATATGAAAGATTAAAATTAGAGCCTTGTTTCGAGTCAGTCTTAGGTATATTTGGCATGCCATAGAGTCCATAGAGCTCGTGTTTAGGGTGGACTACGGTCCTTATTTGGCAATAGTAGGAGGGAAGTGTTATGGTCACTTGGCGACAATAGGAGGGATTGACCGGTACTTTGAGTACCTTTTGTTGGGGATAGTTGGTTGGGGATTCGTTTACCTAGGCTACTTGATTCTCAAGGCTATGATAAATTAAAAATAATTAAACTATAAGTTAAATCAATAGACTACCTCGATATCTTGCATGACAAGTAATACTTGCCTACATGATACATGCATTATCTTTTGATTTAAGCTATAATGTTATGTTTGAAGGTTGTAAGAAGGATGATTATGCTAATTTGATATCTTGTATGATAAGTAAAATGTGTCTTTGAGATGTTATCTTGATAACTTGTATGTTAAGTAATTCATGTCTTCAAGATGTTATGTTTGATAATTTGTGTAACAAGCAAAATAAGTCTACGAAATGTGATGTTTGGAATTTTGTGGCTATGCTAAAGACAAAATAATGAAATTTCATAGTAAAATTAAAGAATTACTTGACACCTTATGACAAGTAATTATGACTATGATATGTTATGTTTAAGATGTGCTTTGTCTAGGATATGCTATGTCTATGCTATGTTTGATGCTTTATAAGACAAGTAATACATACTTTGATATGTTATGTTTGATAACTTCCATGACAAGTAACTCATATTCATGATATGCTATGTTGCAAACTTGATTGATAAGTAACAGTTATTGAAACAAATTCATGTGATACTATGTTTGATATCCTATTGTCTAGTTTGATAACTTGTTAAAGTATGAATGATATGCCTTATTCGAATATTATTGATCAAATGGCTAGTTTCTTGACCAAGATGGAGCCTAGTTTCTTGACCAAGATGGAGCCTTACATAGTTATTATGCATTTTGGGTGAAAGGATATGTCGATTTATTCTTGTTTTTAGATGTTTTAAGCTACCTCACTAAGTATTTGTACTTACTTTTCCTTTCACTGTCTTCCAGGATAAGTTTGCTTTCGGTTAGTTTCTGAGCTTGGGCAAGACCACAAGAAGGCAAGAAGTAGGTTTTGTACCTTCTTTAAGAACTCATAGTGGTGGCACATATATGTTATTTGGGCATAATGCATATAGTTACTCTTTTGATCATTTGTATGTTTAAGTTCTTAAGTACCTATCACCTTGTGTAATGGCCTCTTATGCCTTTTGTTGATTGTTGGTTAAGTTTTGTTTATTATGGATCGAATAGTTGCTCTTTCATATGCTATGCTAGTAGTGTGATCTAAAGGTTGCTTGATGATTAAGCCATGTTGACATGCTTTAGATTGGTTGCTTAGGGAATAAGCTATACTATCTTGGTATTCGAATGGTTACTTATTGGTTAAGTTATACTAGGCATTTTGTTAAGATGATTATTGATTATGATTCATGTCATGGCTATGATTTGTAAATGCTTCTATAATAAGATTTATGGTGAGATTGTATTATAGATTGATCTTGAAAATAGGTTTTAAATCTTAGTAAGAAAAAGTCTAGCCAATATGGATATTTATAGTTATTAGATTGCTATAGTGTTTTAAATTTCTTGTTATTATTCGGTTGTTTTAGAAATCTTTATTAATCTTCTTATAACATCCCAAAATTGGAGCTAGAATAATGGACTAAAACAAAAATAGAGGAAAATTGAATGACCAAATTGGAATGGACCAAATAAAATGATGTATAAAACATTTGGAATGCATGGTAAATAGTCAAAATTAGAAGGGTGGGTACACTTGCCATGCCAAGATAATGGCAAGTGTGAAGGGGGAAAAGAACCACTCGTCATTTGGAGTGGAGACCAAATTGAAGGTCATCTCTTTCCTATTCTCCCTCTCCATAACCAAAGCTTACAAGCTAGTGAGAGAAAGGAAAATTTGCAAGGAAAATTGAAAGAAACAAGCTTAAAGGGACCTAGATTCTATGCGAGATAGTTGGTTTAACTAAGGAAAGGGTAAGCTCCATCATCGATCTTGACATTGTTTTCCATTTGAGATTTTTGTTTGTGCATGTCTTTGAATGATATATGTTATTGGTTCCTAATGATTTTAACCATGGAAAATTGTATGTGTGAATGTGAAATTGGTGGAATTGGTTCTTAGTTATGATGTTAAGATGTTAGATATTTGACACTAGAATATTTGAATAAAAGCAAATTTTTAATAGAACCATGAAATAGTTAGATAAATCTTTGGAAAAATGACCACTGATGCCGAATGAATTAGATGTTAGATATTTTGTTTTAAAGTTATAAAATGTATAATATACAAGAGGCAGTATTAAGTGGTCAGATGTAACTGTGCGTAAACTACTTAGTTTTGGTACTTAAGTGCTGGAATGGATTGTTTTTGTGTGTGTGTGTGTGTATATATATACAATCATAATGTACAGATTTGACTTAACACATTTAAATGTGGGAAGGCTGCCATGTCTAGGATAGAAAGCATATAGTTGTCTATCACAAGAATTAGTGAATAATTGGACTATTTTGACTAAATAAATTTTTGTAAAAAGGCTGCCCTGTTTTGTGTTAGATCGAACCTAAAAAGGACTGATTTGTAACCACATAAGTGTAACCGAGGCATTTTTGAATGTATATATAGTATATACATAATTGTTTGGGCTGTTTGGAGTGAATAAAATGAATATATAAGCAAGTTGCCCTGTTTTGTACATGAGTATTTATGTGGACTGTTGTGTATGAATTTATATGTATACATGAAATTAAGGACTGTTTTGAATATGTGAGTGCATACAAGTGATTTACACTGTTATGAATCTTTAGGATTTTGGTGTAATATTTTTGTGTACATTCTATGAAAGTCGAGTAATGAGCTGTTTTGGTGAAAGATCGAAATTTGGATTGACTCTAACATATAACTATATTGCTTGATATATTTAGATTAAAAAGATGATATAAAAGGATGGATAAGTAGCAAGATATGATTGAGGATTCATGTATTTCGTAACTTCGAGATAAGAGGTGAGTGTAGTTTAAAGTCTCAGGTTAGGCTAAAAACTTTCCCGAGCACCTTTTGTCGTCTTAATTACAGTATCTTATTCTTGTGCTAAGCAATTCTTAAATAAGCTTGGATCGAGGTAAGTACCTGAATGGTAAGGTTTATACATGTTATAAGGTGTTATGATTGAATTAAGGATAATCATAAATTGAACCCTATCTATAGATGAACATGTCTGATAGTAGTATATGCTATTATGTAAGATGATTGATGATGAGTAGAGAAACTTACATGACTTGAACTATCGCTTAATATGCAATGAAATAGGCCTTGTTTATGTGGTCTTGAAACTATGCTCATAATGAGATCTGTGATTAGTATGATAAGATGTAAGTTTTGTCTTTTGATCTCATGAACACATAAGATTGATAAAATAAGTAAGTTCTTTGTGACATGCAATTTAATTTGGAAGTATAATTATGTTTTCAAAGTGCTAAGTATGCTATCTGATACTTGTTTGAGATAAAAGACATGATGTAAAAATATTGAATAAGATGTTGGTTGTGAGGCCATTCGAATATGATGAATGAAATATGAGACTCACATGAGGTGAATGTATTTAATCCTTCTAGAAGGATAATGAGATTGCACTATGATGCAATGTTATGAGCAATGCTCACTATGAATTGATAAAGATGAAACATGTTAAATCCTTGGTCTCAAGTCAGTCTTAGGTATAGTTGGCATGCCATAGAGTCCATAGAGCTCAGTGTCGGGGCAGACTATGGTTCGGAATAGTGGCCCCTATTTGGTGACAGTAGGAGGGATGTGTATGTGGTCATTTGGCGACAGTAGGAGGGATTGACCGGTACTACGAGTATCATCATATGGGCGATAGTTGGTTGGGGATTCGTATACCTTGGCTGAAGTTCGATTCTCAAGGCTATGTTAAAAGAAATCATGAGATAATAAGTTTAAGTGATGGATAGTTGTGATAACTTACTTAATAAGTAAATCTTGCTTGCAATTGATATGTTTGATATTGTATTTGATATGTAAAACATGTATACTAGATGTTATAATTCTAAATTATATAGACTGATTTGGATCACATATGTGTATGCTCTTGAAGTGTGGTGTTTGGTATGTAAACAAGTTTAACTAGGAATGATTTGGACTATATATGTGTAATTCTTGTATATCTTTTTGGTTTAAGGCACCTAGTTTGATAGAATGCTTGTTTGTACACATGTTGGGTTCAAGATATTTGTTTGATAGTAAATAAACTTATAACTAAATTTTGTATACTCCTTTAATTAAGGAATTACACCTTGTTCGAATACATGATTATGAGATATTATATAAAAGAAAATAGTAAGTATCACAACATGAATTGAGGGATCAACTTGATAACTTGTAGGATAAATAATAGTTACCTAAATGATCTTGTATAATTTTGGGGTGGATAAGCAAGTTTAGTACGAATGCCCAAATTTGTAATGCCTAATTTCTTATTTATGTATAACTTTCACATAACCGAATGCTAAGGATGTGATAAATTGGAAAAACGAGATTCTATGAGCTAATTGATGAATTATATTACTATATAGTTGTCAATCAACATAGGTTTACTTCATTCTTACCTTGTTCATTGTAAAGAAAGAATGACATGTTGAGTAATTTAATTGATAAGTGATCCCTATCTCGGAGAAAAAAAACACCTCTGATAGCTTAAATATGAAATCAAATGAATATAAAATGTTATAGTCAATGCTTTATATGCCAAGAACACTCACGATTGGGAACACTATACTTAATGATTTGGGTAATCAGTAATCCATGTATATGGTTTGATGTGTTAGATAACCTATTTGCTAAGTAACTCACGTAATGGATTGCTAAGGCTGATAATCGACATGATAAGAGAAATTTCATATTTGGGAAGTGTATGATAATTGTGTGATAAGTGCCGGGTGTCTGTGAGAGATTATGAATAAGAAATCAATGAAAGATGATGAAGTTAAATTGACGAATCCTTGTAAATGACTTGTTTATCAAGTAAACTATACCTATGTGACTTCTTGAATTCTTTCGTGAATTAATAATCATGTTTGATAGGATGTCTTATATTCTTGTGATTTGTTTAAAATACTTGCGTGGTAAGATATTACCTTACAATTGAGTATTGGAAATTCCTTAGATAGGACATTCTTTGTCCGAGTACCTAGAGTTAGGGCATCTTGTGAATCTTAAATGGCAAGTAAATTGCTTATAAGTTGAGATTTTACGAGACAAGAACTGATATTCCTATGTTTGAAACTCTATATAATATACAAATCATGATTAGGATATGTCGAGTTGATTATTTTTCATGGCATATAAGATATGTCTATAAGTTGCCATGTGAAGTATATAGTAAAACAAGTTGTGAGATGATAGGTTTGAAAACCTTATAGTTACATTGCTTAATCGTTTGTTAAGTTGGTACTTTCTTAAACCTCGATCGACTAGGCGAAGGAATTGGCATAGTTTATGTGATACGTAATACGTTGCTCTCTCTCATTTATTATTACAACCTCACTAAGTGTTTACTTACCCTATCCTTTCTGTCACCTTTCAGGACAACCTTATCTCCTATTAACTCTCGAGCTTGGACAAGATCATAAGAGGCAAGAAGCACATATTTTGTATTTTCTCTTTAGAACTCCTAGTTGGTGGCACATGGAGGATATGTTTGCATAAGTGCATTAGATCATCTTTTGGGTTATGTATGTAAATAAGCCTTCTTGGTTGTCAGGTTTTGTAATGGGCCTTTATATATAATCTCTTTGGCTGCTTGCTATTTGAGTTAACGTAATTGGTATGGTTATATGGTTGCTTAGAAATCTATATGTGCAGTAAGCCAATGAATCACTTTTCTTCATGCATGCTAGTGGGTTGATATATATATATATATATAATAAACATAAATCTTTGACCCTATGTTATTCCCAAAAAAGGTAGTTTTGTTTAAAGATTGCTCGTTAGATACGTTACGTTAGACCTTATATTCAAGTACTTGTTAGTACAATTGTAGCATAAAAACTTGATATAAATATTGAATGGTTGGGACTTCACTTGTGATTCTAAGGATGATTGTTGGGATAGCATTTAGATTGAAAAGTTTGATAATTAAAAGACAAGATAGTTTATTTATGAAAATAGTATTAAAATTAGGATTAATGTAGGAGGGTTATAGGTATCCGATCACTTGAAGTTTCTATGTGGTCTTTTAAGTGTTATAATTTGGTAGTATCATTTGGGTACCATTATCCTGATGTATCGATGACTTGAATATGACGACTAGTGAGTTAAGTTAATTTAGAACATGTTTTGATTATAGACTCATTTCATTGGATTCATGTTGGTCCTTCTTTGATCGGGGGGCATGATTAAGTGAACTTGTGATCACCCTATTATTAAATAAGCAAAAAGGTTTAATGGATTATTATCAAGATAGTTATAAGAGTAATGAAGAACTTAAGCCTTGTCTTGTTTCTCTTAGCCCCTTCACATAATTTATCTGTATAAATCTTTGTATGTTTAATTGTTTGTCTAGGAATTAAAGAATGTTTAATGTTTGAATACTAGTAAGTTAAAGTTAGATCAATGGAATAAACTCTTAAAAAGGTTATAAATTACTCTAATTTTAGAATAGCATGATCAATTGTTGTATTAAGTTTATCAAAAATGTTGCTGGTGTTTGCATCTTAACACTTCCTAATTCGGTTTACTCCAAAGTCAGGTTAGGGAGTGTTACATTTCTAAGCTTATTTAGACAAATCCGTCCTTGTCTTCATCGATGACCTCTTGATTTACTCCAAGACTGAGAATGAACATGTTGAATATCTCAGAATTGTGTTACGAATCATCTAAGATAAGAAATTGCAGGCAAAGTTCAGCAAATGTGAATTCTGGGTCTACGAAGACTCATTTCTTGGATACGTAATCTCTGCAGCTGATATTAAAAAAAGATCCAAAGAAAAATTCAATTAATCCTTGATTGGAGATCTTCGAAGAATGTAGGTGAGGTCAGAAGCTTTCTTGGTTAGCCGACTACTATATAAAGTTTGTAAAAGGATTTTTTATAGCCACCCCTTAACTAAGTTACTTCGCAAGGATGTAACCTTTGAGTGGTTGGAGACCAAAAAAAGAAGAAGCTTTGACCAATTTAAACAAGTCTTGACTCATGCTTCGGTGTTAACAAAATTTGAATCGAGCAAAGACTTCATAGTATGTAATGATGCTTTACATTTGGATTTGGGATGTGTTCTGATGCAAGAAAGAAAGGGTGATAGCATATGCTTTTTGACAATTCAAGCCGCACGAGCTCAATTACCCAACTCATGATCTGGAACTTGCGGTTGCTGTTATCATTATGGAGAATCTTATAGCCTATTTTACCGACCATAAATGTTTAGAATATTTATTAATTCAAAAAGAGTTGAATCTTCGAAAACAATGTTAATTGGAATTCCTTGAAGATTACAATTTGATCATTGATTATCACCCTGACAAAATGAAAGTTGTAGCTGATGCATTCATTCGCAAACCTTCAATTGGTAAACTTTGAGCCTAATCCTTTAAGCATAAATTTATTTGATCAAAAGCTTAAGTTGAAATTTGTCGAAAATATAGACACGTCAATGATCAATGCTCATTTCAGACTTAAGAGGAATCATAAATTCATTGTTGAACTTAAAGTTTAATTTTCCATTGTTTTGAAAATTAAGAATCTTCAGCAATCCGACGATGAGCTTAAGACCATTCTTGGAGGATTACAAAGTAAACCTAGTCCAGATTTCTCTATTGAATCAGAAGGTTTACTTTGTTTTTGAAAATAGGTTTGTGTATCCAACAATGATGAAATTAAGATAGAGATTCTTCGAAAAACTCTTTGTAGCTAAATTTCGTCCACCTAGGATAAGTAAAGATGTATAAAACTTGAAAGAATTGTATTAGTGGCCAAGAATGAAGTTAGCTATCAAAAAATTTATCTCTAAACGTTTAACCTGCCAAAATGTTAAGGCAGAGCATCGAGTTTCTACCAGACTCTTATGACGAGTTGAACTAACCCAAGGGAAGTGGGATAAAAAAACTTTATGAAAGTCTTACCTTGGAAGAAGGTACTCCGATTTGGATGAAAGGGAAAACTCAACCCTCGTTTTTATTGGTCCTTTTCATATAATTGAAAAGACAGGCCCTTTAACCGATCGACTCACCCTTTTGAATGAACTCAATTGAATTCACGATGTATTTCACGTGTCTATGCTCCAAAAATACCGATCTAATCCCTTGAAGCGTTTGAAATTTAGTCTGATCCAACTTATGAAGAAGAAATGGTACATATCTTAACCTTTGAAGTTGAATGACTCTGGAATAAAATAATTCCTTTAGTAAAGATCTTCTAAAGGAATCACAAATTTGAAGAAACTGTGTAGGAATCAGAAGCGATGATAAAAGTTCAATATCCATATCTTTTCAATTCAGATAAAAATTCGAGGTCGAATTTTTTAGGAGAAAATTGTGACACCCCTAAAACTGATCTAGTATTTATCTGTGGTTTTAAAAAACCAAAATATTTTCATGAACCCTTGTGGAAGCATTTAACACTACATTAGATCAAGTTAGAAAAATGAATTGAAGTGTATCGACAAGAATTGAGCTAAGTTTATTTGTCTTAAAGGATCAAATTGTAAAGAATGAAATTAGAGATGAGGACTAACTTGAATTGAAGGCAATATATATGGTTTTGCATGGAAATTTTTCCAAGTTGGGATAGTGGATTCCATGTGTCTCCATTAACTGTATTTAATGATGAATAATGTATATTTTGTAAATAAAAAAATGGTAAACTGATGGGAGAAGAGGGGTACCCGATCTAGTAGTAAGCAAGGAAAGAGAATGTATTCTCCAAAGTTTCATCTCTTCTCCATTACCTTCTACGCCGATTTCCCACCATTGGAGCTTGAAGAATTGTTAGAAAACCTTGGAAATTCTTACAATTTGGTCTTCTTGTCGCACTTCTTTACTAAAGTTTGGTAAGCCCATCAAGTTATTGGTACTTTCATGTTAGGATTTCATGAAATTTTTGAGTAGTGATAGTAAATATTGAAGTTAGAATGGAATTTAATGTGATAGATAAGATATATGTAAGTTAGGTTGAATGGTACCTTTGGTAAGGAAATTTCTATGGATATTGCTCTATAGAATGATTGAATTTTAGAACCATGCTCATTATTATCGTTGCAGAATTGTAGGGACCTAAAAGATTAAAAGGTTGAATTTTGAAATTGTTAATTTGGTGATGCTCTCTTTTTAGACCGATTCAACATTGAATTAAAGTGATAAAAGGAGCAAAAAGTTCAGTTTGGTGAAATCTGCCCAGATTCTGTACGTTAGTAGTAAGTTTGAAAATTAACCAAAAATTTCATAAGAAAAATTAGAGAATGATCTTTATATGTACAGAACCGTGTGTGAATCTAGTTTTGTTTACCACAAACGGTAATCAATTTCGATTTGTAGATTAAAAGATATGAATTTTTGAGTATGTGAAGGTCTGAAAACAAGATAGCAGTTTATTCTTAAGACATCAAAGATAGAGTCTTCAAAAAATCACCATAAATTGTACAAGATGAATCAGAAGCTATAATTTATATGGTTGGAAAGGTTATTCAATCTAGTTTTACGTAGAACAAACATAATTGAATTTCAAGTTATAGAACATTTTGTAGAAATATTTTTCAAAAGATAGTGCAAACTGCCAATTAAGTTGGTGTTTGGTAAATTTTGTTTGCTAGAGGGAACCAATCGGAGAAGGATCGAGATTGATTAGAAGAAATCTTGGAAGTGGATGATTGAATCTGAATCATACGGTAATACGAATTAGGTGAGTGTAGTTTTACGGTTTGGGATAGGTTAAGTACCTTCCCGAATGTTCCTTGTGCGTTCTTTAAAAATTTAGCATACATGTGACTTGATTTTAAGCTCAATTAGAGCAACTATATGTTTGGCTTCGTATTGGAAAGGTAAGCTTGCTAAGTTTACCTATTTGGTATTGAATGAGATCATGTTTATATGCTCTAAAAGTAAGATGTTTGATACAAGTTTGAAAATTTGAATGAATTAGTTCAACTAGGTTTCGAATTAATCTAAGAAGCTATGAATTAATTTGAGTTGCTATATAGTGTTTAGAAAATAAGGGTTATGTTATGAAATAACATAATTTTCTATGTCATTGGCTTGAAAAGAAAGGATATGCTATGAATTGGATTGGTTTGCTATGTCATGATTTGGAAAGAATGGCTATGTTATGAACTTGAAGTAATTTTCTATGTTGTATTTGAACCAAATTTATACGCTATGATCCAAATGGAACTTTTGCATGATGTAATTTGATTGGTGTTATTGTTCTATGATATGTTTGAATAGGGTTCATATGTTATAATTCAAATTGAAATAACTATGCTATGATTCAAATAGTTAAATATACCATACTTTATATGAATTTGACATACCATGATCTAAATGGCTTTGTTATATTGTATCTCGTATGAAAGAATGATGTTGTGATAACAATGTGAAATCCAATGCTATAAATTGAATGGACATGTGTAATCTGTGATCTGAATTGGAACTTTGGAGCTTTAAGCTTAATTTCTAAATGAGAAATAAATTTGATTATAAACCTTGGATTTGAGTAAACCTAGGGTACAATTGGCATGCCATAGAGTCCATTGAGCTCGTGTGTAGGGGGACTACGGTCCAAGGATTACGATCCTATATTGGCGATAGTAGGAGGTATAATTTGTGGGTCATTGGCGACAGTTAGAGGGTTGACCATTATCCGTCTTGTTGGTGATAGTTTTGTTTGGGGATTCGTGTATCCGAGAGTTGCTTGTAATCGAAGGAAATGATTAAAACAAAGAATCTAATGTTTAAGATTCTATATGAACAAATTGTCTTTGATAAGATTCAATTTTGTTAAGCATATTCATTGTTTTGATATGATTCAATTCAGTTAAGTATATTCATGGCCTTTGTTCATAATTCTTTTTAATTCAAGGAATTGGTTAAGTCTAATAACTAGATTTATACGATAATATGTGAATAAACCTTATGAATACGATATGAGTAAGTATGTAAGACATGATTAAGCACATTGCCTTTGTTATGATTATGATACGATTAAGCATGGTCTTTGCTTTTGCTATAACTTCTTTTGATTAAGCATGATATTTGCCTTTGTTAAGATCTAAATTCAATTCATGTTAGATGGATTCCTTTTGCTACCTCACTAAGCCACGTAGGCTTATATAGTTTGTTTGTATGCTTTTCAGGTAATTCTATTCAGTAGCCGATAGATCATGTTCTTCTGAAGTTGCAAGCCACCATACCCAAGCAATTTTGACTGTAATATAACCTTTCTCAACTCCTAGTGGTGCCATATGTAGTTACTCATCTATATGCTTAGCATTTTTTGGTATTTTGGCATGCATGATCCCTAAAATAACTTATTTAATTAGGCTATCATGATTTAGTGATAATTATGTCAGGATAAGATATTCCATGATATGCTAGATATGTTTGATATAGGCTAAAGTAGTTGTGACTAGTCGTTTGAAGGAATTGATCAAATGGTAATGCTTAAAAGAAACTGGTCTCATTAATTGGAATGTTGTTTCGATTGTGTAAGATAATTGGTTATGACTTTAGATGTAAGATGATGCTTCATTGCTTAGGGAGCTTTAGGCTTTATGTTATACCTTTAGATTGTGGTAATGTTTTGGGTTCAATTTCATTATGTAAGCATGCTATATCTTGATATTTCGACTATAGCCTAAGTTAAATGTTAGGTTACCTTTCAAATGAATCATTAAGTTCATGAATAGGTTGGAATCTAATAATGTTATTGTCTGATTGAGTTTGATAAGTTGACCATCCCTTAGCATCTGTAACCAACAACTTTAGATTTGAATATTTAAAATTTATAGTAACTTATCACAAGTTGGTGGTCTTAAAACAGTCTTATAAGTCGATGTTAAGATTCTAATTTTTGGGATAAAAATAGGAGAATTTAGAAATTTGCAAATTAATCCCTAAACTTTAAAATCTTACAATTTGGTCCCTTAAATTTTTAAACTTAGTTGTTTATTCCTTTTTGCTTACGATGATAGATAGGTTTAAAATTGGACTCAAATTATATGTTTTTGGCTTGTGATATGTTCATGTTTTAAGTATTAGTTGTTTGATTTGTTTGTTGGTAACACCTTTGAACTAGGTTAACTCCTAAACCGGGTAAAGGGTGTTACATTGTTTAATGTTTATATCGATTATATATTAGGTGTTTTTTTGTAACATCGGAAGCACAGACAAGCAACATTAACATAAGAGACATACATGGAAGATGACCAAGCGAGCTATTTTGGTGGGATGCAACTACCCCAAAACCAAATTCAGGTTGCAAGGATGCATCAATGATGTCTTATAGATCCAAAAAGTGCTCCTCCACAGTTTTGGCTTTTTTCCAAACAATGTTATGGTCCTGACTGATGCAACAGACTCGTTGCCTAATCATTTTCCTATCTTTACAAACATTATGACATCACCTAAGGAGGTGGTGGAACATGATGAAGTAGGCGATGTATTGTTTTTTCTACTTTAGTGGGCACGAGACAACCATTTCGACCTTGGAACATGGCCAATCTTATAGGGAAAATGATGCAATCGTGCCTTGTGATTTAAATCTCATCAGTGATAGGTGTTTTCTTTTGATTAATTATCTGATTTCAAGGTATATAAGTATAATTATATTTACACATGGTTGCATCAAGGGGAAGAAAATCACAAACACCGTAATTGCAAATAAGATAAAAGTAAAATAAGTACAAAACCAACTTCATACAATCTGAAATATTAAAACTTAACAGTATTTTTTGCATATAACTATTATTTCCTGCATGTATAACTAGAATAACATAACTAAACCAAATCTTCCAATGGACACAAAAAAGAAGGAAAACCGTGACCCTCATCCATCATGTAGTAGTTACTTCAGATTTTGATATGTTATCGAGGCACACTCAGACCTAGTCCTATTTATCATGCGAGGGAAAAAATTATAGAAATTAACATTAGCAATCACAAAAACAAAAAAACTAAAATATGTTTTTTAAGTCAACGAATCACTAATAAAATTAATTCTTAACTTACAAGAACAGATGGTATAATTTTTGGACAAGACTGTACACTACCAATCCTTATTTGGTTACCAATCCAAAATAGTTGGATCTTTTCTCACATTTTTCAATTTATTAGTATATGCAGCTTGTGAAAAAAATATTATCAATATACATAACAACAAAGCGTAATTATTATTATATTTCATATTTAATTACCTTAGACATGTCATTTTCTTTGTATGTGTTGGGCATGTATCCGGCTAATTTTGACATTTGAAGTGCATCAGTATGACTCGATCTTGATTTGAAGGCTTGTTCGGAGAAGGTTCAGAGGCTTTCTACAAGTCCAACGTGAAATCTTCATCATATGAAACACCTGTTGGGTTGGACGATGAAGCTTGCGCTTAGTTCTCTTAGGTTTTCCTCTTCCTGTTTCAAGAACTATAAGATCGCCAATTCCAAAAGTCTCTATGCTTTTAGTGGTTCTTTTTTTACATCCCACTTTCACCACTTGCAATTTGAGACTCATTTTTGCAAATTGATCTTTAACCTGATTGAAAGTTTTAAATGTATGTGATGCACAGTGACATATAGTTATTGCCGAAGAAATATCGCATGGCAAAAGATTAAGTATTTTGATTTTTAATTCAGGAAAAATGCCAAGGATATGTCTTTTACATGCAAGAATACACGACCAAAAATTAATAAAGTAGTGAGTTGAGTATCGTCTCCATAGGGATTGTCCAAGAATTAATTGTCACGATTAATTCTTGTGAACTAGAAAATAAAGGTGATGGCAAATGATTGTGGTAGCGTGTAAAAATAAAAGAACTAAATAAATTAAGATGATAAAGGAAACTAAAGTAAAGATCCAAATAGATTGACAAACAACTGGTGTAATGATGTTTGGAAGGGTTGGCAAGGGATGTTTGGATTTCGCGCTAGCAAAGGTAGCAACTAATTATACTAAACTTTGGTTTTAATGTCGAGCAGATTTTTTAGTCAGTATTACCTCTGTCGATGGCAATACTCTAAGTTAATTATACGTCTATAGCGAGTTTTCAAACAATTAACTTGATGAAGATTCATTCTTTACTCCTATGGGTAGAATCACTTCAAGTGTAAGTTCATCTACTTAAATATCTTTTGTCGAAGTTTCTCTCCTTAGTATTTGACAATTAATCGTTATCTCGTAAGTCTGTTAAGATATCAAGGGATAATGAGCATTCAATGCCAACTATCGATGGTAATAAATATATGAAATGTAAGCATATGTGAAATAGACAATAATGCCAAAACACATAATTACTAAAAACTGAAAATAATAAGCGTTCATCGCAAAACACCTAGACAATGTAAAAGATTAGTTCATGGCTGGGGAAACCACCAACAAATCATCATTTTGATTCATCATCAAAAAAAGTAGAAATCAGTTCAAGAGATAAGAAACAATGTAGCGATATCCTTTTACGCTAAAAAACGTATTTTTATCTTGTTTTGTTTTGAAAATAACGTCTTCCGTGGGATTTTGTAAAAACCGTATTTTATTTTGGAAATGGAGTCGCCACCGGCCACTTAGGTAGGCCGAACACCATAAAACCAAAGATTTGAAAATTGTTGGGTTCGGGAGTCGGTTACGGATGGGGAAGGATTAGCACCCCCACACCGCCCAAAATTGGTACTTTAGTAATTACCGCTTTATTAAAATTAGACTTTCCGGATTAAAGTGACGATTTAATTATATATGCGAGTAAATTTTAAAAGCCCCGTTATCGGAGAGTAAACACCCAACCACCATCACTACGCCTGATACTGGCCCCATTTACGCTCGGATAAAAGGGCACCGCATTGACAATTTATATATCCGTTTTGCAACTTAAAACATGTCAAATAAATATTTACAAAGACAAGGAACTAAAAACATAAAAAATATAAATATAATAATATTCAAATGCAAAATGCATGAACAAGAACAATGCAACATGACAGATCACGATAATAAAAACATGGCATGAATAAAAAACATACTTTCAATACTAAATTAATTAATCCTAACATGCTTGGACACATTAAAATCACAAATGCAGCAAATGCATGACATGCATGAAATATGATACTAAACTAACGAATCAAAACCAAAAAAAGAAACAAACATATACTTAATGCTAAACGCGTGACATAATTTACATACATAAAATAAAAAATAAAAAAAACATGGCATTACATGCGACCACAAGGAACACACTAACATGTAACCTAAAAACAAAATAAACATACGATACATGCTAAAACATGCCATCTACAAATAAGCTAAACAAACACCAAACAAACATGTAAGATATGCACGAACGAATGAATATATGAAAGCAAAATACCGTAAACTAAACGCGTGTTAAAAAAACATGGAAACATGAAATATATAAATAAATAATAAAAAACATATAGAAATTCTAATGAATAATGCAAACATACTATATAAAACAAACATGTGTACAACAATATCAAATAAATCAAAACACCAAGCATAAAATAACACAATTTGAAAGGCATAAATAAACATAAAAACACACATGAATATAATGATCAATATTACATGCTTAGAAGACACATGATAAAAAACATAATGGCATAAACATTTAAGTATAAAGAAGGATCGAAATGAGATAAAATAAAACAAGGTGACAGAAATTAAATAAATAAAAGATGCATTCAATGACTTAATCGAGAACTGGATGAAATATATAGGGACCGAACATGTAAATAGCCCAAGGGGCAAGTTTGAACTAGAAATTTAAAAAATGCGGGATGGTCAATGGGGTAATTAAACCATTTGAAATCTGAATTTGGTTCATTTGGTGGCCAGATTGAAAGATTTTGAAAAGCCATAGGGACCGGGCTTGCAAATAACCCAAGGGGTGAGCCAAAAACAAAAGAAATGGAAACGCATAGGGATTTATTATAGGATTTTACCATTTTTAAAAGATAAAACACCTATAAAATACATTCATCCGGCTAAAAATCAAACTTTTCCCCATTTTTAACCCTCTTTATAAAATACCCCAACCTTTGCTTTTCTCCCAAAACCAAGCCCAAATCCTCTAATAAACCACCTCGGCCACCGTATTCGGCCGTATCTAACCGGTCTCAGGCGAGGCTTGGCCGCAATGGCTGCCTCTAGCCTTATCTAACCAAGGCCTCCGGCCACTGAAACCAACCTTAAAACCCTAAAAAAAGGACTAGAAACTCCCCTTTTAAACCAGAAATCTTTGTTTCGAAACCCAAACGAACACCTCTCGTCGAACGGCTCACCACTTATGTCTTATTGCCGGCCGGAAGAGGAACCGACTCAGGTAAACCCTATCTCCTTGTTGTTTATTTTTTTTACATGCATGTATTTGAGAAAGAAGGACAAGAATTTTACCACTAAAAATTTTCTTGTTTATTTCTGGAGACTGATAAAACTGGTCTTGATAACCCCCCAGTTTGATACATATCCCCCCTTTTTGTTTGGTAGAAATAAAATACATAGTACATTAGGTTTTTGGTTCGGTACTGACAGATCCATATTTCTTTGTGTTTTTGGTGATGCTCGGCCATGCTTGGTGGTTGCCACGGCGGCATGGGAGAGATGACCGCTCGACTACGTGGATTGGCGTCTGGAAGACGAAAAGATTATCACTGCCATAATTATTCCTAGCCGTTGGATCAGATCTGATCCAATGGCTAGGATTTCTCAAAGATCAGACGGCTGAGATGAGACCTCAGAAATGATGTAGTGGTCTGGGATCATGCCATGTGGCCTGGAGAAGATGACCGGCCTTGCACATGTCTCACACGCGCGAGTGGATAATCCAACAGCCCGTGCATGGACTTCACGCGGTAGATAAGAGTTCTTCATGCTTCAATCGTGGCCGTTGGATCTAGATCTGATCCAACGGCCCTCCTATAGCTGCGCAAAATAAAGGGAGGGTATTAGGGCTATTAAGTCTGATATGGGTTAGGGTTTTTTAGGACGTTGGATCTGGGTTTGAGCCGGTTATGCCATGTAAACTTAAGTTGGTTTTGTAATTAAGGACTGGATATCTAATTTGGGTTTTAATATACTTTTTTTTATCTTATTTTAATTTTAGCCTAATAGCATTAATAATAATAGTAATAATAACAATAGTAATAATAATAATATATACGTACATACACATATAATATATGTACGTACAAATTAATATACACATGCAAGCACCCACACGTATGCGTACATACACGCATATTAGTTAATATATACATGTAAACGTTAATATATGTAACACATTAATATAATATACAAACATACATGCATATATACTCATACACACATGGTTTACGTACACATTAATCACACGTATAGTAATGAACATATAATATAATACGTATACATGCAATGATAATATATTAATTAATAAACTAAAGTAGATTAACACAATACTTATACACCGGATAAAAATGAGTGATTACAGTTGCCCCTCTTTGCTTGTTCTTGTGAAACGAGGACAAAGCAAAGATTATAAGCACTCATTTTTATCTAACTTCCCTGTTGGTAGCTTCAGAATCACGTGTTCTTCTAGAACTCTCCGCTTTTCCTCAGTTGAATCTTCAGGCTCGTAAGTTCTTCCTATATAGAACTTCTTTAGCTTCCGATCTTGGAACTACATGTCCCTCCTATATAGAACCTTTCGTTCTGGAGCCTTGAGTTACGAGTCCCTCCTATATAGAACTTTTCACTTTGAGATGGTAAAGCTTGAAGTCCATTCTATATAAAACTCTTCGCCTTCAACGTGGGTTTTTCCTATATAAAACCTTATGCTTAATGGGTGAATTCCTTCGACTGGGAGTTCTTCCTATATAGAACTACTAGCCTTCACCCTGGAGCCGCAAGCCCTTCCTATATAGAACTTTTAGCTTCTGAACTCCCGAAGTTACGGGTTCTTCCTATATAAAACCTTTCACTCTAAGACAATAAAGCTCAGAGCCCTTCCTATATAAGACTCTTCGCCTCCAACACAGCGGGTTTTCCCTATATAAAACCTTTTGTGTCATGGGTGAACTCCTTCAGCTGGGAGTTCTTCCTATATAGAACTACTAGTCTTCACCCTGGAGCCGCAAGTCCTTCCTATATAAAACTTTCAGCTCCTGAAGCCTCGGAGTGGCGAATTCTTCCTATATAGAACCCCTCGTTGCGGGCACTTGAAAATATAGGCCCTTCCTATATAGAACCTTTGTTTTCACATTTGGGATTCACGCCAAAATGGCTATCGATCTGGCCTTACGCTACCTAGGCTACCATTATTTCTGGACTCACACTACTAAGGCTGCCCATGCTTCTTTAAATCTGCAGATACCTGTCTAGAATAGACAAAATGCTATGACAAATGAGTTATCATGCTCCTAATCCTAGGGATGTCTAACTATACATGATGCATGAGTGTCAATATCTCGATGCGCCTGCTTCGGCCATCAGTCAATCTCGACTCTCCGTTGCTTGCTTTCTCTTTTTTTATTCTTCTAGTGGCGATACCCCATTTCACTATCGGGTTCAACCATTTTAACCTTTCTTTTTTGAATTTTTGGTTTAGGGTTCTAAAGTGCCCTTTCGGGGTTTTACTTTAGAGGTTTTTTTGAGGTGCCCTTCTGGGTTTTCACATGGGAAATCTCTCTTGTTGTCCCGAATGTTTTCTTTAAACAAGCGGGGTATGTGACATTGGTCATCTTACCCTGGTGCTCGAAGCCTTCTGCTCGTCCCACTTCAACATACATCATGTAGCCAGCTGGAGGGCAAGGTTAATACTATTTTCTAATCACCTGCATCTTCAGGGTTAGATCACAGTAATGCTCAAAAATCTCTTATTTATCATAAGCCTATGTTAATTTATCTGCATGATGTTTATGGCAACTAACAAGAAGACAAGGAACGAGAGCTCAAAAATGTGATTTTATTACGATTAAGGATTTGGAACAATTTCGAGATGGTCATGGCAAACATGAGGAAAAGGAAAAGCAAAACATGAAATACAAAACGTCCAAGTATCCACAGTATGAATGATGCGTGATCCCGTCAACCAGAGTAGAATCTTTGCCTGGAGCTTCTTCTTCTGGTACTCGTGGGGACGACTCTTCTCGCTGGAGGTCCAACCTCAAAATTTATCTAAGCCGTCCTTTACGGGTTTTCAACTCGGATCCTTCCTTTGCTTGAAGATGCCCTTTTTTAGGTTTTCGCCTCGACCTCTCCACTTTTTTTTGTTGGTGGAACGCCCATCGAGGTTTCACTCCACCTTTCTTATTTTTTCTTTTTTTTCTTTTTTCTCTTTTTTTCAAACATAGTATTTCTTAACTGTATCAGAATTCACAGGATTTTTCAACTCGTCTCTATCCATTTCGGTTAAGATTAATGCTCATCCTAAAAAGGCCTTCTTGACAACGTATGGCCCTTCCCAATTGGGCATCCACTTTCCCCGAGAATCTTTCTGAATCGGGAGGATCCTCTTAAGTACCAGATTTCCCTCTCTGAATTCTCTCAGGCGCACCTTCTTATCGTATGCCCGTATCATCTATTTTTGGTACATTTGACGATGGTAGATGGCCTTTAGCCTTTTTTCTTCAATGAGATTCAACTGGTCGAATCTGGCTTGCACCCATTCGGACTCCTCCAACTTTACTTCATTTAGGACCCGGAGCGACGGAATCTCAACCTTAATGGGGAGTACTACTTTTGTTCCATACACTAAAGAATAGGGCGTTGCCCCCGTCGATGTGCGAACAGATGTCCTATAGGCGAAAAGAGCTAATAGCAGCTTCTCATGCCAATTATTGTAGGTATTCGTCGTCTTCACGATGATCTTCTTTATGTTCTTGTTTGCTGCTTCCACTGCCCCATTCATCTTAGGGCGATAGGCTATGGAGTTATGGTGTGTTATCTTGAACTGGTTGCACACCTCCGTCATCAATTTGTTATTCAAATTAGAAGCGTTGTCGGTGATAATCCTTTTCAGCAAACCGTATCGACAAATGATCTCCTTCTTTAGGAATTTGCATATTGTCGTCCTTGTGATGTTGGCATAAGATGCTGCCTCCACCCATTTAGTGAAGTAGTCTATGGCGACCAAAATAAAGCGGTGCCCGTTGGAAGCCTTCGGGTGAATCTGCCCAATGCGTCCATGCCCCACGCTGCAAAAGGCCATGGAGAATTTATGGTGTGTAAAGGTAATGGAGGAGCGTGAATCTTGTCAGCATAAATTTGACATCTCCTAGCGTAATCGATGCAATCTCCCTCCATGGTCGACCAAAAATAGCATATCTCATAATTTTTCGGGCTATAGACAGCTCATTGGCGTGCATCCCACATAAACCATCGTGCACCTCTGCCAAAAGCTCCTTTGCCTCCCGGGCATCCACACATCTCAATAATGTCTGATCATGGCTTCTTTTATATAGAATCTCCCCATCCAGAACAAATCCCGCTGCCCTTTTTCTGAATGTTTTTCTATCATTGTCATTTGCCCCTTCGGGGTACTTTTGAAACTTGATATATTGCAAGATGTCATAGTACCACGGGTTGCCATCTATCTCTTCTTGCACATTAGAACAATGAGCCGGCCTTTCAAAAGTTTGCATCTCAATGGGCTTCATTTTTGCCCCGTGTTCGCTTTAAACATGAATGCCAAGGTTGCCAAGGCGTCTGCCATCTGATTTTCTTCTCTAGAAAGGTAAGTGAAACTGATCTTTTCAAACTCCTTGGTGAGCTCCTGGATCAATTCATAATATTTAACCAGCTTCATATCCCTGGTTTCCTATTCTCCGCGCAACTGGTAAACCACTAAGGATGAATCTCCGAATACTCGAAGTTCCTTAATCTTTCTTTCAGTAGCTGTGTTCACTCCCATAACACAGGCTTCGTATTCGGCTATATTGTTGGTGTAGAAGAATTATAGTCTGCTAGTAAAGCGATAGTAGATATTCTCCAGAGAAATTAACATGGCCCCTACCCTGTGTTTGAGGGCGTTGGAGGCTCCATCAAAGTAAAGCTTGCATGAATTGTTGTCTGAAACATTTTCCTCAGTTGTAATACATATCAAGTCCTCATCCAGGAAATTAAAGTTCAACGATTCATAATCACCCGAAGCATGACTAGCTAAGAAATTCGCTATGGCGCTTCCCTTCATGGCTTCCTGACTTACATACACAATGTCAAACTCGGATAAGAGTATCTGTCAGCGGGCCATCCTCCCTGTTAATGCCGGCGCTTCCATTAGGAACCTCAAGGGGTATAGCTTGGATATCAACCATGTGGTATGGTATAGCATATACTGCCTAAGCCTTTTGGTGGCCCAAACCAAAGCACAACATAGCTTCTGAATTGGTGGGTACTGTGTTTCGCAATCATTGAACTTTTTGCTTAGGTAGTAGATGGCTATTTCCTTCTTCCCAGACTCATCGTGTTGCCCCAATATGTAACCCATCGAATTCTCAAAGACTGTTATGTAGAGGATTAAAGGCCTGCCTAGTACCGACGCGACTAAAATTAGAGCATTTGTCAAGTACCTTTTGATCTTCTCCAGGGCTTCTTAACATTCCTCATCCTAGACACCGGGATTATTCTTTCTAAGTAGTCTGAAGACTGGGTCACACCTATCTGTTAACTGGGTGATGAAACGAGAGATGTAATTTAGCCTCCCCAAGAAACCTCGAACTTTCTTCTGAGTATGGGGCGATGGGAGATCCTGGATGGCTTTCACCTTATCTGGATCAATCTCAATCCCTCTTCTGCTCACTACGAACCCTAAGAGTTTTCTAGATGTAACGACAAAGGTGCATTTGCCTGGGTTAAGCTTCAGCTGGTATTTCCGCAGTCTTTGGAATAGTTTTCTCAAGTTCTGCAGGTGTTCTTCTTCTGTTCGGGACTTAGCGATCATATCATCCACGTATACCTCTATTTCTTTGTGCATGATGTCGTGGAAAAGAGTCACCATCGCTCTTTGATAAGTCGCTCCCGCGTTCTTGAGTCCAAAAGGCATCACCTTGTAAAAAAAAAGTGCCCCACATGGTCAAGAATGTGGTTTTCTCCATGTCGTCCGAGTCCATCTTTATCTGGTTGTACCCCGAGAAGCCGTCCATGAATGAGAACCATGAGTGTCCCGCGGTGTTTTCAACCAGCTTGTCAATATGTGGCAAAGGGAAGTTGTCTTTAGGGCTAGCTCGGTTGAGATCCCTATAATCTACACACATACGGACCTTCCCATCCTTCTTCGGTATTGGTACAATGTTTGCAACCCATTCAGGGTACTTGGCCACTTCCATGAAGCCAGCATCAAACTGTTTTTCATCTATTCTTTGATCTTTAATAACATGTTCGGTCTCATTCTCCTAAGTTTTTGCTGTATTGGTTTGCATTCTGGCTTCGTTGGCAGTTTGTGTACCACTATATCTGTATTCAAACCCGGCATATCTTGATAAGTCCAGGCGTCCTTGAATTCCTGGAGAAGGGCTATCAGTTTACGCCTGGTTTTCGAGGAAAATGTAGTCCCTATGTTTACTTCTTTTCTCTCTTCTTCAGTCCCCAAGTTTACAACTTCTTTTTCTTCTTGGTGGGGCATGATTTGCCTCTCTTCATTGGCCATCATCCTCACCAGCTCTGCAGGGACCTCACATTCAATCTCATCATTATCTTCTTCAATTCTTGCAGAGAACTCGGGGCATTCAAAATCTACCTCGAGATTGGACTCAACATCATTCATATAGTTAATTATAGGAACCCTGCATTAAATGAGAACGAATGTATTGGGAAGAGAATGATTTTATGTGAAGTGAATGAATATGAATAAAGAATGAATTAATGAAATAAATGAGATGTTTGCCATTTGAGAAAACGGGGAAGATATCTTTTTCCATTTCAAACAAAAAGTTAACATAGGTGCCCGATACAAAAGATCCCCATTGCTTATAGGCAAAAACAAAAAGGTTGATTCGGAGCATTACTCTAATCTAGCCCTAAAAACCACAGGTAGATCAATGTAGCTCCAATTATCAAGAGTCTCCCCGGGGCGGCAGGGGCGGATGCTGGTCAACACGCTACTGTCATGGTCATTTCCAGTTATCATGTTGATGGACATCCCCTCGAGTGATTCACTAAACATTTCTTTCTCATTCAGTATGTCATTTCCCTTAATTGCTTCTTCGACCTCCTGTCCTGGTCGGTTGAATCCTCCAGAGAAAAAAGTATTTCTCAAACGAGGGAAAGACATTGGTCTCCATAGAATGTCCTCTCCCTTAAATCTGGCTCTTCTCTATTCTTATTTTCTCTGGTACTTTTCCTTTCTCTGCTGGGCACTTGGTTTGTAACCCAGCCCGAAATGATCCTTCTTGGTTATTACACTCCTAGCTCGTAGGCTCCCTTGCAACCTTCTCCCTAGCCCTCTTCTTGCTTTGGCTCCTCGGCCCAAAGTTTCACCAACGACCATCTTGGTGCAATTACATAATCTGGGGCAGGGGATCCGATTACCTTCCGCGACGAATGTGGCATTCACCAGCTCTAATGCTTGAAAAGAGCATTCTGCAGCATCCTCATTATTTTGAATGTAGGGGGCATCTGATGTCACCGAAGCAATGATCTCTTGCTCAGCCTCCACTGTGACCAACTTGCCTTCGATCATGAATTTTAATTGCTGATGCAGTGACGAGGGGACAGCTCCCGCAGAGTGGATCCATGGCCTTCCCAATAAGCAGCTGTAGGATGGTTTTATGTCCATCACCACGAAGTCGATCACGTACTCAGTCGGCCCAATCAATAGAGGCACCTCAATCTTTCCAAGTGTTCATCTTTGTGTACCGTCGAAGGCTCTCACGGAGTTATGACAGGGCTTTAGGTGAGAATCATCGATTGGTAGATTTTGTAGAGTCACCATAGGTAGTACGTTCAGTGCTGACCCATTGTCAATCAATACCCCTAGTAACACATACCCCTTGCAGTGGGTTGTGATGTTAAGAGCCTTGGTGGACCCCATTCCTCCTTCAGGGATCTCGTCATCACTGAATGTTATATGGTTATAGGTGGTGATATGCCCCACTATCCTGTCCAACTTCGATATAGAAATGTCCTGGGGTATAAAAGTCTGGTTTAGCACTTTTAAGAGTGCCTTACGGTGCTTTTCTAAACTCAGGAGCAACTCTAGCACTGTAATCCTTGTCGGTTGCTTTCGTAGTTGTTCCACTATGCTGTATTCACTATGTCTTAGGAATTTCAAAAATTCTTTGGCCTGAGCCTCGGTTACTAGTTCATTTATCTTTGGAGGTGGTTCCTCACCGAATATCTGCGCGGGGGTAACCGATGTATCCATTCCTTTATCCTTGGGAACTTCAGCAGCCTTCAAGGTTTCTGAGGAGTAACATCTGCCGCTCCTCATGAAGTGGCCCACCTCACCGATATTCTCATTACTCATGGCTTGCTCGTCTTTCGGTGTAGGCTCTTTTTCAACTTTCTATTATTTTACTTCACCAGATTCTGGCTTTTCTGGTAGGGTCACATTCACAGCATAGTTCTAGGGAGTTTGCCGCATATCCTTGAATGAGAACGGGGATGGTGCTGAGGTGATGATCTTGGGAGTCACCTTAGTAGCTTCTCCTTGGGAGGAACTTGCACCTTCTGGCCTGGAGGAGATGACAAAAGGTCTGTCTCTCCCGTATTTAATGTTGGGGCTGTCTGTCATATGTACGTCTGACATGTTCCTTTATACAGGCTCTTCAAAGAACTCTATTTGCTTGTCGTTCATCAATTGCTGCACCAATCTCTTAAACTCGTCGCACTGTTGGATGTCGTGTCCTCCGTCCTGATGGAATTCACAGTACACTCCATATCCCTTCTGCACTACTACCATGTCCCTGTCGATCAAGTGGGCCATGCACAATTGCTGAATTATCCACCATAAATGAGACTTGATTTCTGACACATTCTCCTTAACCTTTCTGGTAGAGAACTCCTCAATAGCATTCACTCCCCTGTTCCCGTGATTAGGAAATGTGTTAGCAGCTACACTTGGTTCTTCAAACTTCAGTATCCCAGAATCGATTAGACTCTGCACAAGCTTCTTGAAAGCAAGGCAGTTCTCTATAGGATGACCAAGGGCACCACAGTGATAATCGCAATGGGCGTTCGAGTCATACCAAGACGGGAATGGCGGTTTGAACGGGGTAACGTAGTATGGACGAACCAAATCTGCTTTGTGCAACTGAGAGTAAAGCTTAGAGTACGAAACTGGTAATAAAGTAAAAGTTTGCCTCCTTTTCTCCTTTCTCGGGGTTCTCTCCTCTTTTTGGTTCGAGTTTTGTGCTTTCCCAGTAGACGTCTGTGGCTGTGAGACTATGAAATTATTTGGGGCGGTGTAAGTACTAGCAGTGTTCACCTCATTCTTCTTGTTGTACTTCCGAGAACTTTCCCCGCTATCAATCCTACCGCTCTTGATTGCCAATTCAAGGGACTCCCTGGTCCTAATTAAATCAGCAAAACTCTGAGTTGTGTTATTAATGAGGCGATCAAATAGTGTCCCCTTCAGAGTATTAACAAATAAAGGTGTAATTTCATGTTCGGGGATGAGTGGCTGAATTTGGGCGGCCATTTCTCGCCACCTCTAGGCATACTGTCACAGACTTGCATTGGATTTCTGCCCCATATTTTCTAGCATAATTATGCTGGGCGTCATGTCCGTCACGTGCTTGTATTGCTCGATGAATGCTCTTGAAAGATCTTTCCATGTTTTAATGTTTACTCGGCTCAACTGGGTATACCACCGCAGCGCCGCCCCAGTCAGCCTGTCATGGAAATAATGAATTAAAAGTTCTCATCCTTGAGGTAGGCCGCCATCTTCTGGCAATACATTGTAACGTGTGCGGAAGGACAAATTGTTCCATCATATTTGTCGAACTCTGGTGTTTTAAATTTTGGTGGCAGGACAAGGTCGGATACCAGACTTAAGTCACTGGCATCGCTTCCTGATTCTTCTATAGTTTGCAGGGCTTTAAATCTTTCTTCCATGAGGTGAAACCTCTTCTCCCATTTCTTTTCTACCTCTGTCTTGATCTTTTCAACAAAGTTCAGGTCTGGAACCTCCTCTTCGTAGAGTGCTTCTGTGTCAATGGGTTGATTCTCAAATGCCTCTACCTGAAGATTAGTAGACATCCCAACAGGGTCAATATACACCCTTCTGGCCAGATTTGGCGTAGCCGGTTGAACCTTATTGTAGGCTGGGGTACCTTCCGGCTCTTGAGCGACTTCACCTTCGACTCTTTTTCTGAGGCTCTTAGCCAACAACGCAGTTATGTCGGACACTATCGAAGCTTGTGACTGAGCAATCTGGTCACTGAGGCTTCTCTGGGCCTCATCAAATCTTGCTTCCAGGTCTCTCTGTCCTTTCTCTAGACTGATTATCCTATCTTCCACAAGCTTGCTTTGTAGTCGGGTAAGGTATGGATGATGAATGATTGCGGCTTAACTTCTAATTTCACACTGCCACAATATTTACAATATTAATATGATTGCAAAGAAAATAAATGTATGTATAATGATGCAAATGTCATGAAGCAATGCAAGAATATATGCAAATAAAGGTACTGATTCCGCTAGTAATCACCCTTTTGAACTACTTTCACGGGAATTAAAGGATCTAGATTACAATAGAGTTCGCATTACAAAAGGAGGGTTCCTAATACAAAAGAGTCCTAATTACAACATGGAGTCCTACAGATAAGCCCTAGCTTTATCCCCTAGCTTTCCAAAAGCCCTGAGTAGCTTGATGAACCTGGGTGCTTCTTCCATGCCTGCGTCTACGAAAGGTCAGAGAGTTTCGGCTTCGGCAGCTAAGTTACTCACATGCCTTGCAACTCGCTGCATGTCCACCATTAGGTTCGCGTAATACCGATCTCTATCCTGTACTATCTGGGCAGCATCACGCAGTCTTCTTTGCCAATAATTGTCTCCTCTGGCTGCAGCTTCTTCAAATACTCTGATTCTTTCCTTATAATCCTGAACAGTTGTTTCAAGCGACCCAATCCGTGCTCACAACGTGCCAACTTCACACCCCCTTTCTTATAGTTCAATGAAGCCATTCCTCTGATGGTAAGTCTAAAAGGAGTGTTCCAATCCTGCCAACCTTCCCTCTAACTCGAAATTCTGACTTTGGCTCCGATTCAGGCTTTGGATCGTGTCATCGTACAATCTTTGCATCTCTAACAGTCTATTCCTGTTACCCATAGACCTTCTTTTCCAAGCGGCGGTGTTCTCTCTTTCGTAGCTGACGGCTTGTTTTCCTTTGCTGATCTCTTGCCTAGTTCTTTCGTTCTATTGATCGATGGCCTTCTTGAAAGATCGACTTTCCTCCTTGGTAGCTAACCTGCGGCTTTCTATCTCTTTTTCGATCGCTCGCTTGCCGATCTCTCATTCTTCTTCCACCAAATGGATACCATTCATCCTTTTCTTTTCCACGGCTATGAACTGACTTCAACTGGCCTTCTGTACTTTTGGTTGGAGTAGGAGGGTATCCTTATGGTAAAGAGCGTTGTTCTCGCTCAAATTCGCATTCAGTTTCTTCAATTGCCTAATAATCCCTTCCCATCGTCAACCTCTAAATTCACTTTATAAAGCTCACCCGCATGCTGAGTCTGTTGGGTTTCCATCTTCCTCTTGATTTCTTCGAGTTCATTTCGTAAAATATCAAATTCAGACGGTACTACTCTCATAAGCTCCTCAAGTGACACAGCTGGCCCCTCATCGGTTTCTAGAATCTTATCATTAGACCTCAAACGTCTTCAAAGATCATAGTCCGGGGTGATAATACGCTCGGTGTCTCCTTCCACTCTGATATGGTAACAATGGTGCCAAGCCCTCATGATAGTCTGAACTTTTTCCTTGAACTCACCTTTGAAAGAAAATTCACTTTGGCTCAATTCGGGGGTATTGGGAACAAACTGTCGTGATCTGAACTGTCGGGACACCAGAAGCGGAGCACAAGCAAACCCACCATGCAGCCCCAACATCATCAACCAGTCATAATCACCGCAACTGTACAAGAAGTAATTAACTCTACCGAGCCACGA
Source organism: Hibiscus mutabilis (assembly GCA_019671005.1). Taxonomy (NCBI): domain Eukaryota; kingdom Viridiplantae; phylum Streptophyta; class Magnoliopsida; order Malvales; family Malvaceae; genus Hibiscus; species Hibiscus mutabilis. Next base: position 29,961,386 of record CM033712.1, read on the forward strand.
AACCCTCCATACTATGTCTTCATCTTGAATGTTCCTAAAGAAACTGGACCATTTCTTTGTCTTAAAGTTTTCTCGCTACTCTTTTGCTAAGTACTCGTGTAAGGGCAAAAAGCCTTGAAATGATATCCCCGGTAGGACCCTCGTCGGTGTTTTCCACATGTGGCTCTGAATCCATACCTGTAACAGCTGTGTACATCCTAAAAAATGTCCTTCTTCGTGCTTTCGACTGGCATTTAAAGAAATGAAGGTCTCGGTCAAGATTGCTGGTACTGGGTTCGCCCTCCGTTTCATACGCTCAAACAGATCTAGAATGGATACATCAATGTTTCCAAGAGTTCTCGAAAAGATTACCAAACCGTATATTCCCAAGGCAAATAGGTCTATCTTCTTCCCCTCATCGGGATGTTCAGGTATGATGTCTCGAATACTCTCCCATGCAAAGATTGTACTGTCTCCTCAAAGTCGAATCAGGCTATTAACCCAATCGTCACTCATCCCGGCAAAGGTTTTGAGCTTCGCAGTGTAATTCTGATTCCTCGGCGGTTTTGCATAGATCCAATCTTCTGGAACGTTCTTCTGATTATGTAAGGCAGTGTACTCTTCTATTGTAGGCATCATGTCCTGTCCATTGAAGGTGAAGCAGCAAAAAGCAGGATTCCAAAACTAGAAAATAGCTCGGAGTAAGGGCTGGTTGACTCGAACGTATATCAGCTGTGCAATGTCGCCATAATTATCACAGAACATGTCTTGTAGTCTTCGGTCCCATCCTTCCCAGATGCTTTGAAGATCCTATAAGTCGTTATGTTGAAGACTCACGTAGGTGTACCTTACTATTATGCGCTCGCTCGGAAAACTGTCCCGTTGGGCCTTCTGATTGACCTCTGACCAATGCCTGACTGACAAGTTAAGCTCTTCTTTCCTAAGATACCTTTTTTCTACGGTGAAAGACTTTCTGATCGGGTAAACCACTAGATCCAGTACCTTTATGTAATGCAAATGCAATAATGTATTCAAAAAAGTAACAGCAAAAAAGAAAACAAGTCAGTACTGGATAAAATTAATAACTATATAAATAAAAGGACGAATTAAATAGGATAAACACAAAAAAAAACCCTATTTATCCCGTCTAAAACACCTAAGGTTATCCGCATGGCTCTAAAGGGGTGGGTTTCTATATGTTCTCTACATGCAGTTTTGGTTCTAGGAGGTACATGAATTGTCCTCGCTGTCCTCTACTAAGAGTAGCAAGGCCCACGATCATCACCCATTATAGGCTCCTTTCAACCGAGTTCAATTCAGGGGGACCCATTCGCTTATGCCTGCACGAATGAACGATATCCTTACGAAAGCATAAGGTACTCAAGCCCCGAAAGTACTTGCTAGGCCTACACGGGAGAATGATATCTCCATGAAAGCATTAGCTTTTTCCCCCACTTAAAAAATAGTTTATATGCCATATTTTAAATGTGTCAAAATAAACGCGCACTTATAACCGATTGTTAGTTTAATAGTCACTTTAATCTAGAATTTCTAATACTAATAAAGCGGTAATTATTATTAAAAGCTCGACTCTCTTTATTTTTGAAAAACAAAAAAGGGTCCCCAGCGGAGTCGCCATCTGTAGCGATATCCTTTTACGCTAAAAAACGTATTTTTATCTTGATTTGTTTTGAAAATAATGTCTTCCGTGAGATTTCGTAAAAACCGTATTTTATTTCGAAAATGGAGTCGCCACTGGCCACTTAGGTAGGCCGAACATCATAAAACCAGAGATTTGAAAACTATTGGGTTCGGGAGTCAGTTACGGATGGGGAAGGATTAGCACCCCCACACCGCCCAAAATTGGTACTTTAGTAATTACCGCTTTATTAAAATTAGACTTTTCCGGATTAAAGTGACGATTTAATTAACATTTAATTATACATGTGAGTAAATTTTAAAAGCCTCGTTATCCGAGAGTAAACGCCCAACCACCATCACTACGCCTGATACTGGCCCCATTTACGCTCAGATAAAAGGGCATCACATTGACAATTTATATATCCGTTATGCAACTTAAAACATGGCAAATAAATATTTCCAAAGACAAGGAACTAAAAACATAAAAAAATAAATATAATAATATTCAAATGCAAAATGCATGAACAAGAACAATGCAACATGACAGATCACGATAATAAAAACATGGCATGAATAAAAAACATACTTTCAATACTAAATTAATTAATCCTAACATGCTTGAACATATTAAAATCACAAATGCAACAAATGCATGACATGCATGAAATATGATACTAAACTAACGAATCAAAACCAAAAAAGAAACAAACATATACTTAATGCTAAACGCGTGACATAATTTACATACATAAAATAAAAAATAAAAAATGGCACTACATGTGACCACAAGGAACACACTAACATGTAACCTAAAAACAAAATGAATATACGATACATGCTAAAACACGCCATCTACAAATAAGCTAAACGAACACCAAACAAACATGTAAGATATGCACGAACAAATGAATATATGTAAGCAAAATACCGTAAACTAAACACATGTTAAATAAAACATGGAAACATGAAATATATAAATAAATAATAAAAAACACATAGAAATTCTAATGAATAATACAAACATACTATATAAAACAAACATGTGTACAACAATATCAAATAAATCAAAACACCAAGCATAAAATAACACATTTTGAAAGGCATAAATAAACATAAAAACACACATGAATATAACGATCAATATTACATGCTTAGAAGACACATGATAAAAAACATAATGGCATAAACATTTAAGTATAAAGAAGGACCGAAATGAGATAAAATAAAACAATGTGACAAAAATTAAATAAATAAAAGATGCATTCAATGACTTAATCGAGAACTGGATGAAATATATAGGGACCGGACATGTAAATAGCCCAAGGGGCAAGCTTGAACTAGAAATTTCAAAAATGCGGGATGGTCAATGGGGTAATTAAACCATTTGAAATCTGAATTCGATTCATTTGGTGGCCAGATTGAAAGATTTTGAAAAGCTATAGGGACCGAGCTTGCAAATAACCCAAGGGGCAAGCCAAAAACAAATGAAATGGAAACACAGAGGGATTTACTACATGATTTTACCATTTTTAAAAGATAAAACACATATAAAATATATTCATCCGGCCAAAACTCAAACTTTTCCCCATTTTTTAACCCTCTTTATAAAACACCCCAACCTTTGGTTTTCTCCCAAAACCAAGCCCCAATCCTCTGATAAACCACCCTGGCCACCGCATTCGGCCGTATCCAACCGGTCTCAGGCGAGGCTTGGCCGCAACGGCTGCCTCTAGCCTTCCCTGATCAAGGCCTCCAGCCACTGAAACCAACCTTAAAACACTAAAAAAGGACTAGAAACTCCCTTTTTAAACCAGAAATCTTTGTTTCGAAACCCAAACGAACACCTCTCATCGAACGGCTCACCACTTATGGCTTATCGCCGGCCGAAAGAGGAACTGACTCAGGTAAACCCTATCTCATTGTGGTTTATTTTTTTACATGCATGTATTTGAGAAAGAAGGACAAGAATTTTACCGCTGAAAATTTTCTTGTTTATTTCTAGAGACTGATAAAACTGGTCTTGATAACCCCCCAGTTTGATACATATCCCCCTTTTTGTTTGGTAGAAATAAAATACATAATACATTAGGTTTTTGGTTCGGTACTGACAGATCCATATTTCTTTGTGTTTTGGTGATGCTCGGCCATGCTTTGTGGTTGGTACGGCGACATGGGGGAGATGACCGCCCGGCTACGTGGATTGGCGTCTAGAAGACGAAAAGATTATCACTGCCAGAATTATTCCTAGCTGTTTAATCAGATCTGATCCAACGACTAGGATTGCTCGAAGATCAGACGGCTGAGATGAGACCTCAGAAATGATGTAGCGGTCTGAGATCATGCCACGTGGCCTGGAGAAGATGACCGACCTTGCACGTGTCTCACTTGCGCGAGTGGAGAATAACAGCCCGTGCATGGACTTCACGCGGCAGATGAGAGGTCTTCATGCTTCAACCGTGGCCGTTGGATCTAGATCTGATCCAACGGCCCTCCTGTAGCTGCGCAAAATAAAGGGATGGTATTAGGGCTATTAAGTCTGATATGGGTTAGGGTTTTTTAGGACGTTGGATCTGTGTTTGGGCCGGTTATGCCATGTAAACTTAAGTGGGTTTTGTAATTAAGGACTGGATATCTAATTTGGGTTTTAATATACCTTTTTATCTTTTTTTAATTTTAGCCCAATAGAATTAATAATAATAGTAATAATAACAATAGTAATAATAATAATATATGCGTACACACACATATAATATATGTACATACAAATTAATATACATATGAAAAATGTAATATATGTAACACATTAATATAATATACAAACATCATGCGTATATACTCATACACACATGGTTTACATACACATTAATCACACATATAGTAATGAACATATAATATAATACGTATACATGCAATGATAATATATTAATTAATAAACTAAAGTAGATTAACACAATACTTATACACCGAATAAAAATGAGTGATTACAAACAAAGATGGAGTTCTTTCGATATAGCCCTTCAAAGGATCCAGAGCTCTCGACAAATCTGCCTAGGTCTCCCATGTCTCATTCATAAACTCCTTTATATAGGCATTGGTGAAGCCGTAATTAGGGTTTTTCGGTGCCGCACTCTTTGGATGTGGTATTCAAGCGTTATAGAAACTAGGGCTGGCGTCATCATTCTTCATTAGGGCTGACGTCATCGTCCTTCATTCTTTTGTCAACCAGCTTGGCATTGTAACACCCTCAAACTGGTTTGGAAGAAAACCATAATTGAGCATGTTACTACAAATAGAACTTAGAATTCAAAGCGAAACTTTTATTTTAGTTCAGAAGGCTTACAAAAAAATTTAAAAGTTCTCAAAGCTGAAAAAGGTAGGTTAACACAATTTTTTTCCTTCCATCTATCATCATCTTAAATTTTTTACTCATCAACCATTCAAAAGACTAACTTGGATACCAAGCTACGACCATTCGACTTCACTTGTGTCTTAGGACATAAGTTACTGCTTAAAGTTTACAATTAACGTTCATCCAACCATAAAGCAAGGATTTGAAACATGAGGGAACCAATTTCATCGATAAACGTTAACTTATGAAGTCATTTAGATCTACCTATCTAATCATTTAAGCTCACATTCAAATGAATTATAACTTAACTTGTTTTACAAGCAGTTATTCAAAACATCTCCTTCTTTTATTAACATTTACCAATTGATATGCTTTACAACCTTAACAGAATAGCTTGAGGAGAATAGCTTGAGGATGATCAACGACATGTCTTATAGAAATTTCTTCACACAAAAACAATCAAGCACAATTATCTTATAACACTACCAAGAATTATTCAAATACTTCAATTATGACTATTCAAACAACTATTTTGGTACATGACAAGACATGGTAACTGGGTGCTTACAATCTTTTAGGAAGTAACCTCAATAATAAGAAACAAGATAACTTAAAGTTGTCATTACCAAGTTAAACCTTAACCATTTTATCTCCAAAGAAGATCATAACTTGCCACAAAACTTTACTCATAAATATCTTAGTTTCGAGCAGGAGATAAATGCGAATTGTGTAGCAACCACAACAAAATCAGGTAATCAAACAAGTAAGGCAAGATCTACTGGTCATCGAACCAAACAATAGGTGTTTAACCAAATTAAATAACCAATCATATATATATTGATTCCACATATCTTAACTATAAAATGACTATTCGTTTAACATACCAACATATCCTACAGTTTGCTCAATAAGAGGTCTTCGAATCACCTTACCTTAATCATATAGATCATACAATTCTCAAGTTTTAACATGCCATAAAGCTTTAGCCAAAAATAAGTAATCAAATATCATAATTATAAGACCACATGCCCAACAAAACAAGCTCCCAAGGACATCATAGATTGATTTCAAACCATGAGTTACTTATGGATTTAAATACATATCCAAAATCAAAAGGACATCCAAAATGCATTTATTCGATTGAATACACATATGCCACCGATTAGGAGTTCATAGGCCCATAAGCTATAATACTAAGTTCAACAACTTTGGAATAACAACTTGCAACCTTTGAACACGATCAATTCGCAAGGCTTCGTAGATCCTGAAATGCATGACAATTAATGCATTAGGCTTATATAGCCTAAGTAAGGTAGTGACCATAAAATCACCAAACATGAATACAATAATATCAATGGAAATTTCAAGATTTTACAACCAAGGATTTTGTACGTTTTTGTATTAATCTTAACATGGATTTATTATTAGAAGCTGATTCAGAGGTTAAGCTGAGTTCTTTCAAATCTTATCAGAGATTACCACAAAGCTTATCAGTCTTATCGAAGTTCATAACTGAGCTTAACTGAGTGCATAATATTTCTTATCAAAGCTTCTTTTCCAAGCTTAGTATCTGAATTCATTTCTTTTAAAATGTTTTCCTTGGATCACATTTGGCCATGGTTAGCATTGGTCCGTGTTTGACCATATTGGTCCGTGTTACACATAGCTCAAAGCACATAGCAATGGCTAGTGTCGGAAACATAACAATCTTAACTTCTGAACTATCCAATCAAACTGTCGCCAATCTCTTTACATCTCCCCCATTACCTCCTACTGTCACCAATATATCACATATATAATAGTGTGTCCCCTGAGTCATAGCTCATGGACCGTGTCCCTGAAATATACCTCTGCACCATGCCAGATTTTCTAAGGTCTTCCATTATTCTGACAACTTAAGTATCTTATGCTTGAGATTAGGGGGTATCCTATGCTTCAAGAAATCTTACTTAGTTCTTTACATAGTGTATTTTAGCAAAAGATGAGCTTTTAACTTCTTAAAGTGTAAATTCTTATAACTTTAAAGTTTGATGTTGTTTCTTGTGTTATAAACTTTCAAGGATTAAGGGACATTAATAATTCAAGGCAAAGCACATACATAATATATACTCCAATTCCATAAACAATAAACATCATAGTCAAGCACACAATGCATTCATGATGCACATGTAATGCATACCTTAACTATAAGACTTCAATGCCTTGTATGTACCCCAAATCCCGGATGCTCTATATGAGCCTTATGCAAAATGATCATGTGATCTATACATAAACATCCAATACTTAAAATATAATGAAATAATAAATCAAGATAACTCCGTGTCACCCGAGACACCAACAACTACACTCAACTCTTATCCTGAAGTTACGAGATACCTGAATCCACAAACTCCTTTAGCTTTTATCTAAAACCTTTCCTCTACGCTTCCTTATCATGATATGTACCTCAAACAAATAACAAGTCATTAGAATCTATCCCATTTAATCAATCTACAAAATAGCCCTTAAACATATACATGTACATCCAAAAAGAATCCATTCTCATGTATGTGTTCATATAGATGTACAAAACAGTTCCTACATATCCATATTTATTTAAAAAATAGTCCACATGTTCTTCATATTCACATGTATTTATTTAAAACAGCTCTATTGCATTTTCATGTATTAAAAACAATCATAACCTTCTTATAAGTCTTCTAAACAGTCCAACATTTTATGAGTATACATATACATTCATAAGCAGCCCTTAATGTTTTCCTTATACATTAAAATCAGTCTCATACATTTTCCTATGTATCTATATACACCAAAACAGTTTACCATATAATTATACGCACTTATAAATAGTCTAACATGCTATTCTAATGCACCAAAAGATCACATTTTCACATTATGTTAATGAAACGGTCCACTACTTCTAAATTTCATATATATGCTTACAAGCAATCTATTAATTTTCATATCAGTGTAAACAATCTTTAGTGTATTTATAATTATTCAAAGCAATCTCTTATACTTAGAAACAGTCCACCTGAGTCTTGCATTTACAAAACAGTTCATGATAATTGTAGAACAGTTCTTAAGCTTTGCAAAACAACCTTTCACTTGTTTACAAACAATTTATGTTTTGATTTACCAATCAACCCCCTTTTTATTTAATTAGCAACAATATTGCTATATATTTAGAATTTGATTATCAATCATTCGACTAGTTGACCCTTTATTCAAGGACACTCAACATCCTTTTAAGAAATTCATTTTGTTTCCATATATGCATACATGGTTCAATGCGAAACCCTCAAATTTTCTATATGCTTCTTGAGTTATTTAACATGTATTTACTATGTATGTGAATCTAATTAATGAACATTGCTTGCAATATACAAAACAGCACCTAAGACATCACATGTATGCATTTCACACTCATGTGACAATCCACCAATCATTCTCGAAGCAAGGCAATCTTATTTTCCCTTAAATTTCTAATAACACAGTCTCAAACATTAATTAAAGCAGTCCAATATCTTTCATTTCAGTCAAACAGTCCATGATATCGTTAGTTATCCCAAACTATCCTTAATTAACATAAACAATTTTTTTAATTTCGACTTTATGAATACAAATCAAGTCCTCCACTGTTTTAGATCTATAAAGGATGCCTCTAACAACATGACAAAGTATAAAAACAGGGTAGTCCAAAACATACTTACTATCTACTTCATTCTAAGCAATCAATTTCGAACATGTAGTCACTAAAAACAGAGCAATGCTTTCACCTACATAATATTTAGTCCAACTGTCCATTTACTACTGTCTTAGACTCAAAATAGCCCTCTCTATAGGTATGTCTTTTCAATTAAAAATGAATTGAGGCAACCTATCTTAATTATGATCAGTCCATAGTTCAACTATTTTATTCTATCAAGTATGCCATTCACAATTGTAAACAACATCGATTGTATGTTGATCATACTCTATTCGATTAGTTCATACATATTTACCATTCAAAAGTTCAATTCAAAAGCATAAAAATTCGATCATTCAAGGAGAGATCTCATCTTAGCTTCAGTTTCTAACTAAACAACAATCCTACTTGGTTCACACAAATAATACACACATAGCCTTCTAGATTAGGATCTAACACATAAATTGTAACATGAACTCTTACCCTTTCTTATATGTAGCAGAGCAGATGCAAGAGTCTACATGTCCAAGCTCCAAATTTTCTCTAAAACTCCACGGCTATCGCACAAATTCTTCTCCCTCTTTTCCTCATCTTCGGGTTCTCACTAGGTGGAGGGAGATGACTCATGGAATTAAATGTGGCCGAAACCCTCCCACATGCCATGCTCTTCATGTGACATGTGTGCAATTCCCCCTATTCTAACCTTTTCATCATGTGATCCTCTTATTTCACTTATAATCCATTTTAGTCCTTTTGAAATTATCATTCAGGTTTTCCTCAGTTTTCGATTTGATCCGTAATTCATTCCATTCTTTTCTAATCTAGCTTGTAAACTATACAAGCTTGTTAATAGGTCCTTATCTTATTTATGAATCACTTTAAAGGATATCATAAAAAATAAATAATTTAAGCTACTATAAATTTGGTAACATATTTCTAAACTATCTCTAGGGGTATTACACCTAAACTTTCCTTTTAATCAATTTAGCCTCGTTTTAAGGGTGTTACAATTCTGCCCATCTTCAAAGAAAAATTCGCTCTTGAATTTTCACTTGATACACTTCTAAGAGTTAAACATTTTATCGTGATATAATGACCAATCAATATTATTCTAATTTTAGAATAGTTCAAATAATCTGACTACTAGAACAAGGTAGAAAGATCATGTCACCTGCAAGTCACTAATTCTGAATGAAATATAAACTCCTAGGTGGCATATGAAAGATACAGACTTACAATAAACTTCGGTTTAGTCCGAGAATCGACTAAACCTAAGCTCTGATACAAAATTGTAACACCCTCAACTCGATTTGGAAGAAAACCAGAATCGAGCATGTTACTACAAACAAAACTTAGAATTCAAAGTGAAACTTTTAATTTAGTTCAGAAGGCTTACAAAAAAATTTAAAAGTTTTCGAAGCCGAACAAGGTAGGTTAATACAATTTTTTCCTTCAATCTATCATCATCTTAAATTTCTTACTCATCGACCATTCAAAAGACTAACTTGGATCCCAAGCTACGACCATTCGACATCACTTGTGTCTTAGGACATAAGTTATTGCTTAAAGTTTGCAATTAACGTTCATCCACCACAAAGCAAGTATTTGAAACATGAGAGAACCAATTTCATCGATACACGTTAACTTATGAAGTCATTTAGATCTATCTATCTATCTTATCATTTAAGCTCACGTTCAAATGAATTAGAACTTAACTCGTTTTACAAGCAGTTATTCGAACCATCTCCTTCTTTTATTAACATTTACCAATTGATATGCTTTACAACCTTAACACAATAGCTTGAGGATTATCAACGACATGACTTATAGCAATTTCTACACACAAAAACAATCAAGCACAATTATCTTATAACACTACCAAGAATTATTCTAATACTTCAATTATGACTATTCAAACAACTATTTTCGTACATGACAATACAAGGTAACTGGGTGCTTACAATATTTTAGGAAGTAACCTCAATAATAAGAAACATGATAACTTAAAGTTGTCATTACCAAGTTAAACCTTAACCATTTTATCTCAAAAGAAGATCATAACTTGCCACAAAACTTTCCTTAAAAATTCTTTAGTTTCGAGCAGGAGATAAATGCGAATTGTGTAGCAACCACAACAAAATCAGGTAATTGAACAAGCAAGGCTGGATCTACAGGTCATCGAACCAAACCATAGGTGTTTAAGCAAATTAAATAACCAATCATATTTATATTGATTCCACAAATCTTAACTATAAAATGACTATTTGTTTAACATACCAACATATCCTACCAATCTGAATCATTCGAAACATGCTAACACTGTTTGCTTAACAAGAGATCTTCGAATCACCTTACCTTAATCATATAGATCATACAATTCTCATGTTTTAACATTCCATAAAGCTTTAGCCACAAATAAGCAATCAAATATCATAATTATAAGACCACATGCCCCACAAAACAAGCTCCCAAGGGCATCATAGATTGATTTCAAACCATGAGTTACTTATGGATTCAAATACATATCCAAAATCAAAAGGACATCCAAAATGCATCTATTCGGTTGAATACACATAAGCCACAAATTAGGAGTTCAGATGCCCAAAAGCTATAATACTAAGTTCAACAACTTTGGAATAACAACTTGCAACCTTCGAACACGATCAAATCGCAAGGCTTCGTAGATCCTGAAATGCATGACAATTAATGCATCAGGCTTATATAGCCTAATTGAGGTAGTGACCATAAAATGACCAAGCATGAATAGAATAATATCAATGGAAATTCAAAGGAAATTTCAAGATTTTACAGCCAAGGATTTTGTATGTTTTTGTATTAATCTTAACATGGATTTATTATTAGAAGCTGATTTAGAGGTTATACTATTTCAAGTCTTATTCAAAGAATCTTCAGAGGTTAAGCTGAGTTCTTTCAAATCTTATAAGAGATTACCACAAAGCTTATCAGTCTTATCGAAGTTCATAACTAAGCTTAACTGAGTGCATAATATTTCTTATCAAATCTTCTTTTCCAAGCTTAGTATCTGAATTCATTTCTTTTAGAACGTTTGCCTTGGATCACATTTGGCCATGGTTAGCATTGGTCCGTGTTTGACCATATTGGTCCGTGTTACACATAACTCAAAGCACATAGCAATGGCTAGTGTCAGAAACATAACAATCCTAACTTCTCAACTATCCAACCAAACTCCAATCTCCTTACATCTCCCATGTTACCTCCTACTGTCACCAATATATCACATATATAATGGGGTGTCCCCTAAGCCATAGCTCTTGGACCGTAGTCCCTGAAATATACCTCTGCACCATGCCAAATTTTCCACGGTCTTCCACTATTATGGCAACTTAAGTATCTTATGCTAGAGATTAGGGGGGTATCTTATGTTTCAAGAAATCTGACTTGGTTCTTTACTTAGTGTCTTTTAGCAAAAGAAATGCTTTTAGCTTTTTAAAGTGTAAATTCTTATAACTTTAAAGTTTGATGTTGTTTCTTGTGTTAAGGGACATTACTAATTTAAGGCAAAGCTCATACATAATATATACTCCAATTCCATAAAGAATAAACATCATAGTCAAGTACACAATGCATTCATGATGCACATGTAATGCATACCTTAACCATATGACTTCAATGTCATGTATGTACCCCAATTCCCGGATGCTCTATATGAGCCTTATGCAAAATGATCATGTGATCCATACATATACATCCAATACTTAAAATATAATGAAATAATAAATCGAGATGACTCTGTGTCACCTGAGACACAAACAACTACACTCACCACTTATCGCGAAGTTACGGGAAACCTGAATCCACATATACCTTTAGCTTTTAACTAAAACCTTTCCTCTACACTTCCTTATCATGATATGTACCTCAACAAATAACAAGTCATTAGAATCTATCCCATTTAATCAATCTACAAAATAGACCTTAAACATATACATGTACATCCAAAAACAGTCCATTCTCATGTATGTGTTCATATAGATGTACAAAACAGTTCCTACATATCCATATTTATTTAAAAACAGTCCACATGTTCATCATATTCACATGTATTTATTTAAAACAGCTCTATTGCATTTTCATGTTTTAAAAACATTCCCAACCATCTTATGAGTCTTCTAAACAGTACAACATTTTATGAGTATACATATACATGCATAAGCAGCCCTTAATGTTTTTCTTATACATTCAAATCAGTCTCATACGTTTACCTATGTATCTATATACACCAAAACAGTTTACCATATAATTATATGCACTTATAAACAGTCTAACATGCTATTCTAATGCACCAAAAGATCACATTTTCACACTATGTTAATAAAACAGTCCACTACTTCTAAATTTCATATATATGCTTACAAGCAATCTATTAATTTTCATATCAATGTAAACAATCTTTAGTGTATTTCTAATCATTCAAAGCAATCTATTATACTTAAATATAGTCCACCTGAGTCTTGCATTTACAAAATAGTTCATGATAATTGTAGAACAGTTCTTAAGCTTTGCAAAACAACGCTTCACTTGTTTACAAACAATTTCTGTTTTGATTCACCAATCAACCCCCTTTTTATTTAATTAGCAACAATATAGCTATATATTTAGAATTTGATTATCAATCATTCGACTAGTTGACCCTTTATTCAAGCACACACAACATCCTTTTAAGCAATTCAATTTGTTTCCATATATGCATACATCGTTCAATGCCAAACCCTCAAATTTTCTATATGCTTCTTGAGTTATTTAACATGTATTTACTATGTATGTGAATCTAAATAATGAACATTGCTTGCAATATACAAAACAGCACCTAAGACATCACATGTATGCATTTCACACTCATGTGACAATCCACCAATCATTCTTGAAGCAAAGCAATCTTATTTTCCTTTAAATTTCTAATAACACAGTCTCAAACATTAATTAAAGTAGTCCAATATCTTTCATTTCAGTCAAACAGTCCATGATATCTTTAGTTACCCCAAACTATCCTTAATTAACATAAGCAGTTTTTTTAATTTCGACTTTATGAATACAAATCAGGTTCTCCACTGTTTTAGATCCATAAAGGCAGCCTCTAACAAAATGAGCAAATATAAAAACAGGGCAGTCCAAAACATACTTACTATCTACTTCATTCTAAGAAATCAATTTCGAACATGTAGTCACTAAAATAGAGAAATGCTTTCACCTACATAATATTTAGTCCAACTGTCCATTTACTATTGTCTTAGACTGAAAATATCCCTCTCTATAGGTATGTATTTTCAATTAAAAGTGAATTGAGGCAACCTATCGTAATTATGATCAGTCCATAGTTCAACTCTTTTATTCTATCAAGTATGCCGTTCACAATTTTAAACAACTCGATTGTATGTTGATCATACTCTATTCGATTAGTTCATACATATTTATCATTCAAAAGTTCAATTCAAAAGCATAGAAATTCGATCATTCAAGGAGAGATCTCATCTTAGCTTCGGTTTCTAACTAAACAACAATCCTTCTTGGTTCACACAAAGAATACACACATAGCCTTCTAGATTAGGATCTAACACAAAAATTGTAACATGAACTCTTACCCTTTCTTATATGTAGCCGAGCAGATGCAAGAGTCTATTTGTCCAAGCTCCAAATTTTCTCTAAAACTCCATGGCTATCACAAAAATTCTTCTCCCTCTTTTTCCTCATCTTCGAGTTCCCACTAGGAGGAGGTAGATGACTCATGGAACTTTTAATTTCATGTGGCTGAACCCCTCCCACATTCCATGCTCTTCATGTGACATGTGTGCAAGTCCCCATATTCTAACCCTTTCATCATGCAGTCCTCTTATTTCACTTATAATCCATTTTAGTCCTTTCGAAATGATCATTCAAGTTTTCCTCAGTTTCCGATTTGATCCGTAATTCATTCAATTCCTTTCTAATCAAGCTTGTAAACTATACAATCTTATTAATAGGTCCTTATCTTATTTATGAATCACTTTAAAATATATCATAAAAAAATAATTTAAGCTACTATAAATTTGGTAACATATTTCTAAACTATCTCTTGAGGCATTACAACTAAACTTTCCTTTTAATTAATTTAGTCCTGTTTTAGCGGTGTTATAGGCATTCTTCACCTTTCTTTTGCCAACCAATCTTTGCAGACCAATCATGGCATTCTTCTTCTGCATTTTCCAACCATGCTTGCATTCTCCTTTAGGCCTCCACTTGCTCTAATCCTACCCCTTCACTCTAGCAATAAAAATCTATACATTCTGTAACTCCTTGATGCAAATGCATGAATCTAATGGAAAAATGCACAAATATGTACTCAAAGTCAAGCAATAGAATGAAAATATATGTGTGAAAAGTAGTACTTTTCAGGGTTAACACACCCCAAACCTAGCTCATTGCTTGTCCTGAAGTAATGCAAAACAAAAAGCTATAAAATAAAGTACCTCGGCAAACATGTACTCATTAGCAATACTAGCTGGCAAGAAAGATCCAGCCCTAGTCCTATTCTCAGTTTTAATGCTCTGATTTTGGGACTAGGAGTTAGCCGAGTTTAGGCTAGACAGTTCGGTCGAACCGGTTTTAGCGATTTAGGCTAGTTTCGTGATTTAATTGGTATGAAGGGTTTTTGGAGGAAATAAAATATGGAAAAATGTCTTAAAATCATTATTTAATATATAAATATTTTGGTGGGATCAATTTTGGAAAATAAATTTTTGAGGTTTGACATTTTTGGACAAGTGAGCAAAATGTAAAATTTAAAAGCTATTTCTAGTGACTAATTTGTAAATGATCAGAACTTTGAATATTTAAGTAGCTTTTGACCAAGAGTCTAATTCTGACTTTTTCCCTCTTAATTGACTGATTTTAAAGTGATTTTAATCGGTAAAAAGGCTGGAGAGAATTAATTGCTCATTATTTTCTTAAAACACATCTCACGTAACTAACTTTTCTCTCAACCATTTTCTCTCAAATTCTCTTCAGCCAAACATCCATTTCTCTTCAAAGATTTTAGGTAAACATTTGATTTAATCCATCTTTTTGATCCTAAATAATTTCTTAATGTTTTCCTAGCAAAACCTTATTGTTTTTTCTTTATTTTCTCATGAAAATCTATACAATTGAAGGGAAAAGTCATTATTAGAGGAAATGTTTCGTTCTTATCCTCTAATGATAGGTTCATTATTGAAATTCTCAAGTTATTGATCTTTTATGATTGTTTTCTAATGTGTTTTGATGATACAATTATGGAAAATTGGTTTAATTGAAGTTAAATGGGTGAAATTGATTGAGATTTGTTTTGATCTGTTAATACTTGGTTTATGATTGAGATTTATCATAATTTTGATGTGTGATATTGTGGATTAATGGATTTTAATGTGGTAATCCCAGAACTAGGTAAATTGTTTGATTCCTAGGTTGAGATCTTGGAGTTCTTGGCTTGTTTAAGTGGTTAATTGATGGCTGATGGTATCTTGGTGTTGAGGAAATGCTTTTAGATGTATCTTGATGATATTTTCTTGTTGATTTCGTTGGGAAAGGGCTGGAGATCAATTAGAGTGTTTTCGTCGATGTTTCGGTAGTTTTCGGATAGCGAAAGGTTGTTCGATGAGTAGGGAAAGTGTGGTGTTTTGTTGCTGGGGATTTTAATGCAGGGATATGCATTTAATCCTCTGCTTTTCTTCGTTAAAAGCAGGGGAGTTGCTTCTAATAGCTTTGGAAGAGGGTTTTGTTGATCCGAAGGCTTGAATCACTTCGACACAAAGCAAGTGAGGCGTGTTGGTGAGTGGAAACGAGTTTTAGAGCTTTAAAAAGGTTTGAAAGTGAATTTTGGGGGTTTAAATTAAGCTTGAAATGCTGGTTTAAACTCGGAAGTATGTATGATTGAATACGCTCTCAGTTCTCGGCTTTTCCCATTGTTTTGATAAATCATGCTCATGTTTGAAGATAGAATTTGTTACCTACTGTTATGCAATATTTTTATGAATTGAGAGATGATTCATGTGATTCCATGGGATATATTTATGGTTTTGAAAGAGTTTATAACTTGTTAATAAATGCTATGCAATGATATTGCTTTTGAAATGGGATGAAAAATGGTTTATGTTTATGCATTGGAAAATAGTAAGGTAACATGGTTTTAAAGTGTATATTGGCAAGTGATGATGCTTATTATAATCAGATATAATTGGTCGACCAATAGAATGAGAGTGCACTATAATATATACAAAATTCGTACATGAGCCAAAGTCTTTGGTTACACAATGCGGGCAGTTCCTTTGTGTTGCGAGTGATGGGTGTAGTGCCATCACCATGGGCAATGGTGGTAGTGCAAACCCAGTCGAAGTGTGCAATATGGTGGGTTGTATCACCATTAGACTTGATGGGGTTGTAGCCATCAAGGTGTCCGCATAATCGAACATTTTAAGAATGGGGTTGTAGCCATCTAGGATGGGGTCGTAGCCATCCGGGTCACTTGAGAGCCAATATATGAGACTACATGTATCATTGTTTTAAATGGTTTTGTATAATGGAATCTATACATGAGATCTTATTTTGAGAAATGCTTTGTAATGTTTAAGCATGAGAAGTGGCATAGAGTTTTGCATTGGATTTAATGCATGAGCTAATTGGTACATGTGTTTTGAAAGGTAGATGATTTTGCTTTAACGGGTTTAAAAGCATGAGATATATTTGAGCATGATGTAAAATGATTTGTTGAGGAAAGGTTTTTCAAAAGGCATTGTTAATGATTTACTTTTGAGCATTCCTCACTAAGCTTATTGCTTATGCTCTCTTTTCTTAAGAATGCAGATAAATAGCTTGTTGGGCAACAAGGAGGCAAGAGTAGAAGTCCAAGAGGTTCACTTAGCTCAAGTATGATTTTGAACTAATCAATAGTAATAAATTTGGCAATGGGAGGTTACCTTTATGATTTGGGAGAGTATGTACTAAACTCCCTGGTTTGTGGTAAGTTTGTATTGCCTTTTCGGTTTTGTAAATGGACTTTAATGATTTATTTGAGTTTTGATATGGTTTTTGGTGTTTGTATTATCTTGGCAATAGGGTACGTGCCTATAGATTTTCCTTTTTAGTATGTGATAGTGTTTTGATGTTGTTTCTGATACTTTTGGATGAGGTTTGATCTCTGGATATGTTGTGGTTGCCTTAGAAGCATGTTAGAATGGTTTGAATACCTTTGAGGTGTGGTTAGATAGAAAATTGAGACATTATAGGCCTAGGCGTATTGTTATGCAGGGTTTCGTATTGGTACGAGTAGGCCAAATTAGGCTTACGTATCGGTACGGATAGACCCATATCGATACGGTCTTAGAGGAAAAAGGTTAGGCGTATCGGTATACGGGGCCATATCAATACGGCTTCATGCAACATGGAATTCTGGTACAATTTGTACTGATACAGGGAATAGGTGTACCGATACGGTGTTAGGTAAGTTGGTTATTTGGACTATTATGATGTTCTATTTTCTTACGTTTTAGTCCCTAAAATTTGGAAATGCAATTGAGCATGTTTGGATGATCAAATTGAGTTGAATTTTGACGTGTGAGTATGAAACCTGACTAATTGAATATTGGTAACCTTAATTTTGAAATAAGTTCATGTAATTTTTTAGTTTTACAAAATGGTCCCCAAATGATAACTGAAGTAATTGGATATCGAATAGATACCCGATTGAGTTGTAAATTCACCCGATGCTAGCTTGTACACATAGGTTTATAATGTTGCATCTAGAAAAGATAATAAAAAGTGGGTCGTTTATTGAAGAGAAACTTTCAGGTTTTTCTTCATTATTCCCCGTGTAACCCGTTCGGTCTGGCTTGCGATTAGGCCTGGTCGAGGGGGTTATATTTGTTGGTATTAGTGCCAGGTTTACGAAAAATTGGGAGGGAAGTTCATTATTTTTCTTGATGTTTGCTATGCTTGGTGTTTGATAATATGTTGTTTGATTGTTATGTGATGATTCATGATAGAGATTTGCGTACCCACTGCCATTATTACTATTGATGCTAAAAGATTTGTTTTAAAGACTTGAGCATCTCAGATTCTTGCTTCTGGCTAGCCTAACGATTTTCATTGTTGCATTTATACGGTAGAGATTCATACTATTTTCATAATGGGACCGAGATGAGAGCTTAGAGGTAATGTACGCAATGTTGTTGCGGAGGATGAGCGTGATGATGTTGTGCCGCCCCCTCCTCCTCCTAGAGGTGATGGAGTCAGAGCTGGTGCGCGAGGTGTTTGACCTAAGGTAGCGCAAGGTCAGGCCGTCGATGATATGAAACCGTTGATCCAGGCTATAGCTAGAGCTATTCAGGCTGTGGTGGCAGGTATGCATGTGGTTGTGCCGTAACCTGTAGTTAATCTTGGTTTACCTTTGGAGCGTTAATGCAGTTTGGGTGGTACTGAGTTTAGAGGTTTATCCCTGGAGGGTTCTGAGGCATGGTTTGAGTGTACTTAAAGGATTCTTGGGCAGATGGAGTGCACGGATATGCGTAAGTTGGGTTGTACAGTATCGTTACTTCAAGGAGATGCTTATTCATGGTGGACTACCACTATCACGGGGATGGAACCTACTGAGGTGACATGGGAGTTCTTCAGAGCTGCTTTCTAGAGGAATTTTTTGGGTACTCGATATCAAGATGAAAAGAAGCGAAAGTTTATGGCCTTGGTGCAAGTTAACTTGTGTTACAGAGTATGAGATTTAGTTCGTACAGTTGGGACAATGTGCTCTTGAGATGGTTCCCGACGAGCAGAAGAGATGTGATCACTTCTGATATGGTTTGGTGAAGGAGGTAAAGACCTATATGTTGGTTTCTAAGTACACAAATTTTGATGTTTTGGTCACCAGTGCTAAGGACATTGAGCAGAATTTGGGTTTGTCCTCTCGCTCAGGAAATTCTAGTTCTCGTAAGAGGGTTGCTGATTCTGATGGTAGAGGGGACCGTTTTAATAGGCAATGTGATAAAAAGTTTCACTCGGATCAGAGGCATAGTGGTGGTGGTATCATGGGTCGAGGGCAGTAGGGCCAAAATGTTATGGTTCATTTACCTGATTGTGGCTGATGTGGGTGGCGACATTCTGGAGAGTGATAGGGTACTCTACGTGTTTGCTGAGGTTGTGGTTCATAAGGCCATGTGAAACATGATTGTCCTCAATTAGCTAGACAGGCACTGGTACGTGCTGTTGAGCCTTAGAGGGGTTGTGGGCGCAGTCGAGGTAATTTTCAACGTATGGAGGATGGTCAAAGGAATGTTGCCCATGTTGTGGCAGTTCAGCCTGAGGGAGGTGGACCAGCTAGGGTGTGTGCACCTCACGAGGGGAGAAATGACATGGATGTGATCGTAGGTACCTTTACTTTGCAATCTTTGTCATTAATTTCTTTGATTGATTCTGGTTCCACCCATTCATATATTTTGAGTGAGCATGCTCAGATGCTTGACATACCAGTTGAGTTTTTAGACGTGGTTATGCAAGTGACGAGTTTCTTTGGCGAGACGGTCGTTGTTAGTAAGTTGTATAAGAGATGTCTGTTGATTGTTCAAGGGCATGTGTTTGCGGTTGACATGATGGAGTTCCCTTTTATGGTTTTGATGTTATCCTTGGTATGGATTGGTTGACCGAGCATAGGGAGGTGGTGGATTTTGAGACTAAGCGTGTTTTATTGAAGCTGTCTAATGATTATGAAGTTGTGGTGGTGAGAGAGAATTTTAAGTTTTTATCCAATGTTGTTTCAGCCATAGAAACGCAAAATTTGTTAAAAGTGTGATATTAGGCATACTTGGTATGTTATGAATCCAAATATGAAGAAGGCACGTCCCTAGGATATTCAGACTATCTGTGATTTTCCAAAGGTGTTCCCAAAAGAGTTGCCTGGCTTGCCACCTGATATAAAGGTGAAGCTTTATATCGAGACGTATACGAATACGACTCCAGTTTCTATTGATTCGTATCGTATGGTGCCTAAGGAGTTAAAGGAGTTGAAGATGCAGCTTCAAGAGTTGTTAGACCGAGGGTTCATTGGGCCTAGTGTGTCACCATGGGTGCGTCGGTGTTGTTTGTGAAGAAGAAAGATGGCACTATGAGGATGTGCATCAATTATTGAAAACTGAATAAGTTGACGATTAAGAATAAGTATCCTTTACCGTGAATTGATGACTTATTCGATCAATTATGTGGTGCAATGACGTTTTCCAAGATTGATTTAAGATCAGGATACTATCAGTTGAAGGTGAAGGATATGGATGTACCGAAGATAGCTTTTCGCACCTATTACGGGCATTATGAGTTCTTGGTGATGTAGCTTGGGTTGACGAATGCACCTGCAGCTCTCATAGACATGATGAATCAGGTGTTCCATGAGTTTTTGGATTAATTTTTTGTGGTGTTTATCGATGATATCCTTGTGTATTCACGTTCGAGAAGGATCATGATAGACATTTGCAGATTGTGTTGCAAGTTTTGGTGGATAATCAGTTGTATGCTAAGTTGAGAAACTGTGTGTTTTGGATTAAAGAGGTGGTGTTTCTTGGTCATGTTGTATCAGCGGAAGGGATTCGTGTAGATTCATAGAAAATTGAGGCGGTTGTGAATTGGAAGCAACCTAAGTCGGTGTCGAAGGTTCATAGTTTCTTGGGTTTGGTAGGATATTATCATTATTTCGTGGATGGTTTTTATAGGGTTTCTGCTCCGTTAACAAATTTATTGCAAAAGGATGTTAAGTTTGAGTGGACGGAGGCAAGGCAACAAGCTTTTGAGAAGTTGAAGGAAGCTTTGACAAGGGCTCCGATCTTGATTCAACCTAAATGAGGTAAAGAGTTTGTGATCTATAGTGATGTGTCCTATGTGGGGTTAGGTTGTGTGTTGATGCAAGATGGTAGAGTTGTGGCTTATGCATCTAGACAGCTGAAGGTGCACGAGCGCAATTACCCTATGCATGATATTGAGTTGGCTGCAGTGGTGTTTACGTTAAAGATTTGGAGACATTATCTTTATGGTGAGAATTGTGTGGTGTACACGGATCATAAAAGCTTGAGATATTTGATGTCACATAAGGAGTTGAGTCTTAGGCAAAGAAGATGGTTGAAGTTGCTTAAAGATTATGATCTAACGATCGAGTATCATCCTGGCAAGGCGAATGTAGTGGCTGATGCTTTGAGTAGGAAGGTAGATGTAGAGTTGAGGGCCATGTTTGCATGATTGAGTTTATCGCAGGATGGCAGGTTGATATCTGAGTTGCAAGTGAAACCTTCCTTAGTTCAGTCGATAAAGGATAAGCAATTATTAGATGATTCGTTGGTACCTCATGTTACGGACATTGCATAATGTAATCGACGGACTTTTGTTTTTAATGATGATGTTGTTTTATGTTTTAAGAGTCGGATAGTTGTCCTTTTGCTATGCATCCTAGTAGTACTAAGATGTATCGTGGGTTGAAGGATGAGTACTATTGGGTTGGTTTGAAGAAGGATGTTGCTGAGTTTGTAAGTAAGTGTATGGTTTGTCAGCGCGTGAAAGATGAACATTAGTTTCCTTTTGAGTTGTTACAGCCTTTAAAGATATCGAAATGGAAATGGGAGAGGATCTCGATGGATTTCGTAATGGGTTTGCCTTTGACCCCGTCAAAGAAGAACTCTGTTTGGGTGATTGTGGATCACTTTAATAAGTGTGCACATTTCATAGCTGTGCATACTACGTATACGCTGGATAAGTTAGTGGAGTTGTACATCACGGAGATTGTTAGGTTGCATGGGGTGACTAAGTCTGATATGTCGAATAGAGATTCCCGTTTTATGTCAAGGTTTTGGGAGTGTCTACATGGAGCTTTGGGTACACGAATCAATTTCAGTACTTCGTATCATCCTCAGACGAATGGACAGTTTGAGCGGGTTATCTAGGTGCTTGAGGATATGTTGCGATGTTATATTATAGATTTCAAGGTTCTTGGGAGAAACAATTGCCTTTTGGTGGAGTTTGCTTATAATAATAGCTTTCAAGCAAGTATACAAATGGCTCCATATGAAGCTCTGTATGGTAGGAAGTATAGGAAGCCTCTTTCTTGGGCGGAAGTGGGGGAAAAGTTTGTGTCCTTGCTGGCTATGTTAAAAGGAACAACGAAAAAAGTGAAGCTCATTGGTGATCGGTTGAAAGCGGCTTCGGATCGGCAAAAGTCTTATGCGGATTTGAAGCGTACGAAGATTGAGTTTGTGGTTGGTGATAAAGTGTTCTTGGAAGTTTCGCTTTGGAAGAAGGTGATGAGGTTTGGTCGAAAAGGCAAGTTAAGTCCGAGGTTTATTGGGCCATATGAGGTGCTTGAGCGCATTGGACCTATGGCTTATAGGTTGAGGTTGTCGCTTGAGCTAGGGAAGATACATGATGTTTTCCATGTATCCATGTTGCGAAGGTATATATCAGATTCGTCGATGTGTTGCCAGTTGAGGAAGTTGAGTTGAATATGAATTTGACCTGTGATGAGGAACCGATTAAGATCTTAGATGTAGACAACAAGTTTCTTCGTGGTAAGACGATAGAGTTGGTTAAAGTGTTGTGGTGACACCGAGGTGTTGAGGAAGCTACGTGGGAAAGGAAGGATGACGTGAAGAGGCAGTTTCCCTACCTTTTTCCACCAGGTAAATTTCGAGGATGAAATTTATTAAGTGGGGGAGAGTTGTAACACCCCAATTTTGGGCCTAGGAGTTAGCCGGGTTTAGGCTAAATGATTCGGTCAAACTGGTTTCAGCGATTTAGGCTAGTTTCAGGATTTAATTGGTTTAAAGGGTTTTTGGAGGAAATAAAATATGGAAAATGTTTTAAAATTATTATTTAATATATAAATGATTTTGGTGGGATCAATTTTGGGAAATAAATTTTTGGACAAGTGACCAAAATGTAAAATTTTAAAACTATTTTTAGTCACTAATTTTTAAATGATCAGAACTTTTAATCTTTAAGGAGCTTTTGACCAAGAGACTAATTCTAACTTTTCCCTCTTAATTGACTGATTTTAAAGTGATTTTAATTGGTAAAAAGGATGGAGAGAATTAACTGCTTATTATTTTCTTAAAACAGATCTCACGTAACTAACTTTTCTCTCAACCATTTTATCTCAAATTCTCTTCAGCCAAACATCCATTTCTCTTCAAATATTTCAGGTAAACATTTGATTTAATCCATCTTTTTTATCCTAAATGATTTCTTAATGTTTTCCTAGTAAAACCTTATTGTTTTATCTTTGTGTTCTCATGAAAATCTATACAATTGAAGGGAAAAAGTCATTATTAGATGTAAGGTTTCAATATAATCCTCTAATGATAGGTTCTTTATTGAAATTCCCAAGTTATAAATCTTTTATGAATGTTTTCTAATGGGTCTTGATGATACAATTATGGAAAATTGGTTTAATTGAAGTTTAATGGGTGAAATTGATTGAGATCTGTTTTGTTTTGTTAATACTAGGATTATGATTAAGATTTATCATAATTTTGATGTGTGATATTGTGGATTAATGGATTTTAATGTGGTAATCCCAGAACTAGGTAAATTGTTTGATTCCTAGGTTGAGATCTTGGAGTTCTTGGCTTGTTTAAGTCGTTATTTGATGGCTGATGATATCTTGGTGTTGAGGAGATTCTTTTAGATGTATCTTGATGATATTTTGTTGTTAATTTCGTTGGGAAAGGGCTGGAGATCAATTAGAGTGTTTCTGTCGATGTTTCGGTAGTTTTCGGATAGCGAAAGGTTGTTCGACGAGTAGGGAAAGTGTGGTGTTGTGTTGCTGGGGATTTTAATGCAAGGATGTGCATTTAATCCTCTGTTTTTCTTCGTTAGAAGCAGTGGAGCTGCTTCCAATAGCTTTGGAAGAGGGTTCGGTTGATTAGGAGGCTTGAATCGCTTCGACACAAAGAAAGCGAGGCATGTTGGTGAGTGGAAACGAGTTTTAGAGCTTTAAAAAGGTTTGAAAGTGACTTTTGAGGGTTTAAATTAAGCTTGAAACGCTGGTTCAAACTTGGAAGTAAGTATGATTGAATTCGCTCTCAGTTCTAGGCTTTTCCCATTGTTTTGATAAATCATGCTCGTGTTTGAAGATAGAATTTGTTACCTACTGTTATGCATATTTTTATGAATTGGGAGATGATTCATGTGACTCCATGGGATAGATATATGGTTTTTAAAGAGTTTATAACTTGTTAGGAAATGCTATGAAATGATATTGCTTTTGAAATGAGATGAGAAATGGTTTATGTTTATGTATTGAAAAACAGTAAGGTAACATGGTTTTAAAGTGTATATTGGCAAGTGATGGTGTTTATTATAATCAGATATAATTGGTCAAAGAATAGGATGAGAGTGCACTATAATATATACAAAATTCATACGTGAGCCAAAGTCTTTGGTTACATAATGGGTTTAGTTCCTTTGTGTTACGAGTGACGGGGGTAGTGCCAACCCGGCTAAAGTGTGCAATATGGTGGGTTGTATCACCACGAGCCTTGATGGGGTTGTAGCCATAAAGGTGTCCGCATATCCGAACATTTTAAGGATGAGGTTGTAGCCATCCGGGGATGGGGTCGTAGCCATCCGGGTCACTTGAGAGCCAATATATGAGACTACATGTATCATTGTTTTAAATGGTTTTGTATAATGGAATTTATATCTGAGATCCTATTTTGAGAAATGCCTTGTAATGTTTAAGCATGAGAAGTGACATAGAGTTTTGGATTGGATTTAATGCATGTACTAGATGGTACATATGTTTTGAAAGGTAGATGATTTTGATTTAATGAGTTTAAAAGCATGAGACAGATTTGAGCATGATGTAAAATGATTTGTTGAGGAAAGGATTTTCAAAAGGCATTGTTAATGGTTTACTTTTTAGCATTCCTCACTAAGCTTATTGTTTACGCTCTCTTTTCTTAACAATGCAGATAAATAGCTTGTTGGGAAGCAAGGAGGCAAGAGTAGAAGTCCAAGAGGTTCACTTAGCTCAAGTATGGTTTTGAACTAATCGATGGTAATAGATTTGGCAATGGGAGGGTACCTTTATGATTTGGGTGAGTATGTTGTGAACTCCCTGGTTTGTGGCAAGTTTGTACTGCCTTATTGGTTTTTGTAAATGGCTTTTAATGTTTGATTTGAGTTTTGATATGGTTTTTGGTGTTTGTATTGGCTTGAAAATATGGTACATGCCTATAGATTTTCCCTTTTAGTATGTGATCATGTTTTGATGTTGTTTCTGATGCTTTTGGCTGAAGTTTGATCTCTGGATATGTTGTGGTTTCCTTAGAAGCATTTTAGAATGGTTTGAATACCTTTGAGGTGTGGTTAAACAGCAAATTGAGACATTACAGGCCCAGGCGTATCGGTACGCGAGGTATCGTATAGGTACAGGTAGGCCAAATTAGGCTTAGCGTATCGGTACGGATACGGTGTTAGGTAATTTGGTTATTTGGCATCTATGATGTTCTGTTTTCTTACGTTTTGGTCTCTAAAATTTGTGAATGCAATTGAGCGTGTTTGGATGATCAAATTGAGTTGAAATTTGACGTGTGAGTATGAAGCCTGACTAATTGAATATTGGTAACCTTAATTTCACAATAAGTTCATGTAATTTGTCAGTTTTACAAAATGGTCTCCAAATGATAACCGAAGCATTTGGATGTCGAATAGACGCCCGATTGAGTTGTAAATTCACCCGTTGCTAGCTTGTACACATAGGTTTATAATGTTGCATCTAGAAAAGATAATAAAAAAAGGTCATTTATTGAAGAGAAACTTTCGAGTTTTTCTTCAATATTCCCCACGTGACCCGTTCGGTCCGGTTTTGTGACTAGGTCGGGTCGAGGGCGTTACATCAGCTATCTCACAATCGTAATGCCAATAGAACTAAAAGCAATTTCAAGTGCAGAAATTCAACTCTAACGTAAGGTAATGAAGTGTGCATGAAGTGGGGGTGGTTTACATCAAGTACCCTTCAACTCCCTTAGTTAAATTTTACTACCCAAACTCAGAATTTTTTTATTCACCAAGGATTTCTTTTTTTTTCTTTTCTTTTGGCATTAAATTTAGGTTCACGTCATAATGTTGTTTGGCGTGAGAAGTAAAAGGGAGCATACCACGAACCCCCATAATAATCCAGGCTACATCACTAAGCTAACCCATTACACTCATACCCTAAAGATTTTGTTGGCCTGAGAACTAAGAAGGAGCAAACCACAAAGCCTCAAGTTACTTATTATCTCTAAGGCAGATGAGTGTTCTAATTTTTTTCTTGGCTTTGTCTAAAAATTGTTGCCTTATTCTTTATTTTTACCCGGGCATTTTTTTATTTTTTTATTTTCTGAGTTCAGTTTCAAAAACCCTAAGTTTGTCTTGGGATCTAGATGCATACTACGTGTTTAAGTAAAACTAAATTTGCCTAAGTTAGAGATCAATTTCCAAGCAACTCATCATTACTTAGTCTATTGGCTCATTATAAATCTAGAGATTTCATAATTCTTCATCAAACATGGGCATACTAGGATGAAATCTAACTATGCTAGTAATATGTTTAGCAAAATATCCGTTCAAAATCAAGCCTTGGAAAAATAATTAACGGTCTAGTATGCACGATTCTACTAAATCTATATGGCAATACAGAATGCAAACATAAATATAAAAATGAATGACATGGCAATAAATGTGAGGCAACACACACCAACAAACCTAAGGTATGCATTGTCCTCAATGCATGAGAACACATATATACAAATGCAATGCATACTGAATATTAAATTAAGGAGTTAAGAGGAAGAGGGATCCCTTGAGGAATGATTTTGGCAAGTGGAGTGGGTCTTTCTTTGGAGGAAGGATCCTTGTTTTGGTGCCACTTACTTCTTCCTCTTCAATTATGGCTTCGGGGCAACGATAGAAGCCTTCACTTTATGCAGGACCTTCTCAATTACCCTTGCTAGCTCTGATATGGCAGGTGCAACTGAAGAGGCTAGAGCTACTGGTGGCAAATCAGTCTTGGCAGGCACGTCATCATCAAACTCGACATCAGTCTTGGTGGGCAGGTGATACTAGTATAATGGCATCAGACTGTTGGGCTAGAGTATGATCAGGCTGAGAACTAGCTGACATTCCTTCCAGTGCATGGAGCTTAGTTGGGAAATCAGAATATGGTGGCAAAGAATTTGTGGACAATGCTTCAATAGTTTTCTTCAAGTCACTGTCTCTGTCCCCAATATACTGTCAGAGTGCCAGGTTTTGTTTGTCGGCCTTTTGGAACTTCTAAAGACTGAGTTCTTGGAGTGGATAGATCTAGGAGCGTAATGCCACAACATCATATGGCAATTGAGTGGTTGATTCAGCCTTGAGTTTCTTGGTAGTAGAACTAGGTATGGTCTCTTGGCAAAATTTCTTGTGCTAAGAATCAAAGAAACCTTTCAAAAACAGAAAAAGAAATAAAACTAAAAACTAAAAATTTAAAGCTAAGATATCCTAATTACTGAAAAGAAAATAATTCTCCTAAACCTATTTACAATTATCATACTGGGTTGGAAAAAATTTATTTAATGTCCGCAAGGAGAATGGTCTCCTTGGCATTAATCGGACTTCCTTCCCTGTAATGCTTCAGTCTTTGACCCTTGGTTGGTGGATGGTAGGTTGTGGCAATCTTTTTTTGAATAAACATTGTATAAAGCCAAAGGTTTGCTTTTCTTTGAGTATTCTAAACTCTTGATTGCACAATGAATGAGAATATTTTGCCATGGTGGCTTTGAACAACCACCTTAGAAAATCAAAGTATCTCTTTGTTGTAGGTCTCAAGAATCTTTGATTGAACCCAGTACCCCAGTAGTTCTTAGGCTTTGTTGCTCCTTTCTCATTTGATGTCGAGGCATGTTTGAGGCAACTTGGCAATTGTTTTAGTTCCAAGTTTGGCGACTCCTCACTAGATGGCTTTGGTGCTCTGATCTCTCTGCCAGCTAACTCAAGTGGCTCATATCTCATGTAATAACTCATGACCTCATTCATCATGGTTTGTGCTTTAGATTCTTCACTCGTCATATCTTCATCATCTTGCTCCATGGCATCGACTTCTGTACCATGGCAAAATTGTGCTATGTCCACATTGAGAATGGACTCCATCAGTTCAACAACTTGGCATTCCTTAGGTTCATCTGCACACTTAAGAGCCTGAAATATGTTAAATGTAACCTTATGGTCATCTAAATGCATAGTAAGCTCACCTTTTTTAACATTAATTAAGGTCCTACTTGTGGCAATAAATGGTCTTCCCAATATTATTGGGACGTCATATTCTAAAATAATGAAATCATTAGGGAATATAAATTTATCTACCTTTACCAAAACGTCCTCAATCTTACCCTTCAGATGTGCATAAGATCGATCTGCCAATTGAAGTGTTATTGTGGTAGGCCTTGCTTCTCCAATACCAAGTTTCTTGAAGACTGATGATGGTACTCTAAAGAGCACATATTTTCCCCATATTTATCAATTAATTTGTCCCCACTTTAGTTTCTCATGCATGCTTCCCTGTGTTTTCTTAGTTTAATTATGCATTTCCTTTAACTCAGTTATAATTGTGTGTTTTGTGCTGAATTTGGTAATTTTTTTTGTTTTCATTGCAATTCTAATGTCACTGTAAAAAGCCTTCTTTATTGTAGCCAGACATGTCAATGCAGTTCTGATGTCGTTGTAAAAGCATCTTATTATGCAACTAGTCACTGTCACTGCATTGACAACTGTCAAAAAGGATAAGATCAAATGACGTTGGCAAAAGGATAAGATCAAAGTATGATGAGCTAGAAGGTTGTTATAACAACTTTTGTCTAGACATGATGTCGCTAAAATTTTCGCTACAATACCAACACATCGAAGTAGTCATTGTTGCCACAATGACAACTATCAGGATAAGATCAAAAGAACGATGAGCTATCCATTAATACAGTTGTCCTGCATGAAATTCACAGCTGCAAATATATAAAGGACACCTGTAAACACCCAATTGGAAGATGAAAATGATATATATTCACATATTTCTTAACAATAGAGGAAGGCTCATATCATCATCTTTTGAGAAGCTTGTAGCACCCTGTTCCCGACCTGGTCGAGAACCAGGTCAAAGTATGCTACCAATGAACTAAATGATGATCAATACGATAATTTCTTACAATAAGCGACGATAGTAAGCCCCATCTCTGAGAATGACTAATACAAAATTTCAATAATCCATTGCGAGTCCATGATTATCCAATTAGAACTAAAATATGACGTATACAAGTTTTAGGGACTTAATCGTGATTTTAGTATTTTAGTGGCCGTTTTCTAAAGTTAACCTTACTAAAACAAAATTCATCGTTCAAATAGTGATTGTACAAATTTTCATACTACTCGGAGTTTGTTGCCCATTCAATTAACCTATCCATTAATCAGTGACCAAACTGAAACCAACATAAAACTGTGTTCTTTATCTTTTAACAGATTTAACTGTCATCATACCGATACCCTTATGGCCGTATCGGTACACTTTAACCTAATTCCCAAATTTCAGAATCAATTAGAATAGACCCGTATCGATATGGTTGAGGGTCGTACCGAACTGGTTGACCATGTTGACTTCGTATCGATACACCTTGACCCGTATCGATACCATTTTTACACTCAAATTCCAGTAGCTAAAATCCATACCGATATGCCTAGGCCGTATCGATACGCCCTTTTTTGGACTTCGTTGACCTGACAAAATAAGCAAGGTCGTATCGATACGCTATCAACCATATTGATACGCCTTGCCCTGTAATGACAAAATTTTGCTGGTTTTTATTCGATTTAACCTATCAATTAGGGTTCAAATGCAATGAAATTTTACCAGTAAGTTTTAAACCATATAAACTACCAGCATACCAAATTTCATGTTAATCTGAATCCATTTGCTATGTTTTCACCTTTTATAGCCAATTATGCATTTTTAGTCATTTTTATGCCATTCCAAAAGGGCCATTAGGGCATTAAGCACTATTACACCATAAGCACAAAATACACATATCAAAAGGGCCTTATGTGAATCTTCTAAGTACTTTGCCACCCTACTAGGAGTTCATAGGTATGATATACAATACTTTGAGCTTGCTTGTGACTTGTGCAACGCAACAACTTCTTCGATCTCCGACGTTGGATCTCTTAACCTGAAATGAATGAAATGCAATGCGTTATGCATACTTTGCCTAGTGAGGTAGTCACAAATAAACATTATTTCATGGAAATGCATTACTATTCATGTCTTTACAATGACAGTGCAATAGATCCATGGAAGCAATGCAAAGATCATGTTCAATAGCAATAAATCCATATTTCATCAATAACCCTTGGAATGATTCCAGACAATGGATACGCGAATTCCTACGCCTCGCCAAATCAATGAATGGTCTAGTCCCTCTACCTCACCAATATCACCAATACCACAATACATCCCTCCGCCTTGCCAAATCAATATATGTCGTAGCCCACCCGTACACTGAGCTCATGAATTCTATGGCATGCCAATTGTGTCCAATGTCCTCCGAATTCAAGATCCGGTGACAATATTAGTAATTCATGTTCAATATCAATGGCCATGTTCAATGTTCTTACCCATAAACAATATTCTGGTGTCTTTATTCAATGACAATATACATAACAATGGTAATGTCCAATGATCCCAATAACATCAACAATGTTCGATGCTTCATTTACAATGTTTCGATAACAATAATAATGTTGACTTCAAAAATCAATGATAATGGCTATATCAATGACTTTATCAATGCTTCTAAATCAATGTCCCATACTTTCATGATTCAATGACAAGGGCAATGATAACGACAATGACAATACTCATTAACAACAACGATGCCTATGTCTGATGTTTAATAGCAATAACGATGACTATAAAAATGTTCAATACTCGATGTGGTAACTTATCGATGCTTACCATAATGTCCAATAAGTGATTCAATGCAATAATCCTTAACAACAGGGTTAGCAATGATAATTCTATTAACGATGAAGTCGGGAAAGGCACCTAGCCTAATCCCGAGACTCCGACTACACTCACCTCGATAGTCAGAAGCTTCAAGGCTCTCGGATAGAAATCCCCTTATTTCTAGCTTTAGGTGAAGCTGATAGATACTCTTTACCAATCCTTTGAGTTAGGAAATCAGTAAGAGGGTGTTAGAAACAATACTACGATATTGTAATCAATATAACAATGCCGAAATCAATACCTAAACTTAAAATAGCTATTAGCTATTAAGATAACCATGGGTAGACAAACCCTAACTTAGGATTAAACTTGATTTATCCATGGAATTTAAGGGTTGTTTGGAGATTATAGCTTACCCAATCACGTGCAACGATTCGATAACAATAAATTGAAGAAAAGTCAAGCTTGAAATCAATATCCAATGGAGGTGCTTGCTTAAGTAAAGAAGATGATAAAAAGGAGGTGCTTGCTTCTCAAGTCTCGAGTAAGTTTTCTATCCCCTTTTTCTCTTTCTACTTTAACAAAAGCTTAGGAGCTTTCCCTATGATGAAGCAACTTCATCAGATCACTCCACGGTGAGTGATTTTAATTTGAGGAGGGGCTAATCACAATGTTAGACCCTCAACTCTTGGCAGACAATCCGTGTAACCCCGAACTTCCAATTTTACAATTTAGCTATTAAAAGATTTCCTATAACCCCAAAGGTCTTTAAAAAATAATTTGACTCAATTAGAGTCCACTATCGATATAATCGACCTTGTGGTCAATATCAATATAATATTTAAACATTTCTGATATAGGGTTTCTGATCACTAGAACCCCATTTCTGACTAGGCTGGATTTTGGGGTGTTACAACTCTCCCCTCTTAAGAAAAATTTATCCTCAAATTTTTACATGGATCAATGAGATGAGGATATTGCTTCCACATTGTCTCCTCTAGCTCCCATGTTGCTTCCTTAGTGGTATGGCTTTTCCAGAGCACTTTAACCAATGGAATAGTCTTGTTGCGAAGTCTCTTGACTTCCCTTGCAAGAATTTGAATTGGTTCTTCTTCATAGGATAAGTTAGATTGAATTTCTATAGATTCAGGCTCAATGATGTGCGAAGTATCAGATCGATACTTCTGAAGCATCGATACATGGAATACATCGTGGATTTTACTCATTTCTGAGTGCAACTATAAGCGATAAGCCACAGGGACAACTTTTTCAGTATCCTCGAAGGGTCTGATGAATCGGGGACTCAATTTTCCCTTTTTACCAAACCTCATAACTTTTTCCATGGTGCAACATTGAGAAAGGATTTTTCACCAACTTTATATTGAATATCTCTACGCTTAAGATCAGCATAGGGCTTCTATCAGTCAAAGGCTACTTTCAAACGGTCGTGAATAATGGCAACCTGCTCTTCAGCTTCCCGAAGTAAATCAAGGCCCAACATCTTGCCTTCACCGAGCTCAGACCAGCATAAGGGGGTTCGACAGTGCCTTCCTACAATGCTTCACAGGGTGCCATCTTAGTAGAAGCTTGGTAGCTATTGATGTAGGCAAATTCAAAGAAGGGTAAGGATTTCTCCCACGATCCGCCAAAATCGATAATACATGCTCGCAACATGTCCTCCAAGACCTGTATTACCCTTTGTAATTGGCCATCAGACTAAGGATTAAAGGCGGTACTAAGATTAACTCTAGTGCCCAGAGCTCCTTGCAACGACTTCCATAACTGAGATGCAAATCGGGGATCTCGATCACATATGATAGATTGAGGTACTCTATGGAGTCAAATGACTTCCTTGATATACAAGTCAGCCAGTTTGGAAAGACCGTAGTCTATTTGAACCGGTAAGAAATGTCCTGACTTGGTTAAACGATCCACAATGACCCAAATGGCATTGTGTTTAGTAGGAGTCAAAGGCAAACCGCTAACAAAGTCTATAGTGATCTTCTCCTAGTTCCATTACGGCAAATCAATAGGTTGTAGTAATCCAGTAGGGACACAATGTTCAGCCTTAACACGCTGACACGTGAGGCACTTAGACACGAATTCAACTATGGCTTGTTTCATACCTGGCCACCAATAAAGCTCCTGTAGGTCCTTGTACATCTTTACTGACCCTGGGTGAATAGAAAATGAGCTCGAATGAGCTTTTTTGAGGATATCTGTCCGAAGAGATTCATTATTAGGTACATAGATCCGGCTGCCAAAACATAACAGTCCTTCAAAATTCGTCCCAAAATCAGGGTTATCTTACAGCTTGGAAATAATGGCTTGAAGTTTAGGATCTTGTCTTTGCAATGCTTGAATCATCAGAATAATGGTAGACTGAACTTGAAGATTAGCTACAAAGCAGTGATGCTTCCTAAGACGGAAGTGGGCGTTGATAGCTTGAGGAGTAGGCAGAGGTTTATGGCTGAGTGCATCAGCTACAACATTTGCCTTGCCCAGATGGTAGTCAACGACAAGATCATAATCCTTGAGGAGTTCCATCCATCTCTGTTGTTGAAGATTCAACTCCTTTTGGGTTAAGAGGTATTTGAGACTTTTATGATCGGTAAAGAGGTAACATTTCTCCCCGTAGAGATAATGTCTCCAAATTTTCAATGCAAAGACAACTGTAGCCAACTCTAGATAATGGGTAGGATAATTCATAGCGTGTGGCTTGAGTTGTCTCGATGCGTACGCAATGACCTTGCCTTCTTGCATCAATATACATCCTAACCTGAGATGCGATGCACCACTGTAAACTGTATAGTCCTTACCTGACTCAGGTTGGGTTAGAATTGGGGCATGAGTCAAAACTTGTTTCAATTGGTCGAAGCTCCTTTGCTGCTCCGCCCTCCAAAGCAACGAAGCTTCTTTTCTCAATAATTTAGTCAGAGGGGTGGCTATCATAGAAAATCCCTTGACGAATCTCCTATAGTAGCCAAAAAGACCAAGAAAGCTTCTTACTTCACCAATGTTCTTCAGTGGATGCGAATCAAGAATGGCTTGAATATTTTTCGGGTCTACTTGGATGCTCGAAGCCGTTACAACGTGCCCAAGGAAGGCAACTTCAGTAAGCCAAAACTCACATTTTGAGAACTTGGCGAATAATTGCTTTTCACGGAAGGTTTGAAGCACAATGTGGAGGTGATCACGGTGCTCCGTTGTATCCTTGGAATAGATTAGGATGTCATCAATGAACACCACCACAAATTTGTGGAGACAGGGTCTAAAAATCTGATTCATTAGGTCCATGAAAGCTGCCAGTGCATTGGTTAGCCCAAATGGCATCACTAAGAATTCATAGTGACCATATCTTGAACGAAAGTCAGTTTTGGGCACATCACATTCTTAAAGTCTCATTTGATAATAGCCAGACCTTAAGTCAATCTAGGAAAACACAGTGGCATCCTTGAGCTGATCGAATAGGTCATCAATCCTTGGCAACGGGTATTTGTTCTTGATAGTCACCTTGTTCAACTGCTGGTAATGAATACATAGTTTCATGGAACCATCTTTCTTCTTCACGAAGATAACCGAAGCTCCCCAGGGCGAAGAACTCGGATGAATGAAGCATTTATTAAGAAAATCTTGAATCTGAGTCTTCAACTCCTTTAGCTCAACGGCTGCCATTTGATATGGTGCAATGGATACTGGAGTAGTTTCACGTTGCACGTCAATGCTAAATTCAACCTCACTGGTTGGGGGTAAACCCGAGAGTTCATCGGGAAAGACATTGCGAAACTCGCGCACAACATCAACATCCAATAAATTTGGCCCATCTTTAGCTTCTACTATCAAGGCATACAAGGAAGGATTTTTGGAATTCATCAACATAATGCTCTCCTTACCAAGGCCTCAGAGATACAATCTTCGTTTATTACAATCCACCTATGCTTGATGCTCACTAAGCCAATCTAGACCCAGTATCACATCAAACTCGTGGATCGATAAAGCCAACAGATCAGCTACAAAAGGAATCCCTTGAATCACCATAGGGCAATTCTTACATACAAAGTTTATGGTGACACAATCACCAAGTGGATTAGTTACAGAGATCCTCGATGCTATAGGTTCACTAGTCATTCCATACTTCTTGACCAGTTCAGTACTTATAAAAGAATGAGTAGAGCCATGGTCAATCAATGCATATAAAGAATAGGAATACAGTTCAATGATACCTGCAATAACATCCGACTCATCTTCCTCCTCCCTGCTCCTCACATGATACATATGAGCAAGAGTCTTGGATTCTTGCTTACTCGATGCCTTGCCAGAGCCACTAGGTCTCCATGTAGCTCATGATAAACCTTGTCTTGACCCCTTTCCTTGGAAGGACTGAGTAGGGGATGCAATACTTGCCGGTGTAGTCGAAGACTTGGTTGCACCCAAGGGACAATCATGAATATAATGACCCTGTTCACCACAATAAAAGCATGCTCCAGCCTACTTACGACACTGACCTGCTAGATGTCATTTCTAACAGTAATTTCAAACTGAATTCTCTGTGTTTTAGTTAGAGCCTCTAGTGCTTTCAACTGAGGCCGTCTTGGAAAAAGACTGAGTCACCGTTTGAGGATTCTCGATGTTCCCAGAATGGGAAGGTTAAAAATACACATTTTGCTTGGGGCCTTGATTCTTACTCTTTTTATTCCACTTGGGAGGTTGGGAATCACCCCTAAACCTCTTTTCAATCTTGCTAGTCAAACCTAATCTCAAGGTCTTCTGTGCAGCTTCAGTGGCCTTATCTCGGTTCACAAGGTCTTAGAAATCGATGATCTCTAAGGCAGTAAACATAGGGCATAATTCATCACTGAGCCTAGCAATAAATATCCTGCACTTGTCTTCTTCTTTCTTGATATACTCTGCACCATAACGGCAGTACTTGTAGAAATCATGAATGTACTATTTAATAGGTCGACTGCCTTGCTTTAGATGGAGAAAGATGCTACGTCTTTCTACGAGATAATACTCGCTAATGTACTTCTTTCAGAATTCTTGAAGGAAGAACTCCCAAGTGACTGATTCTTGAAGAACGGTAAGAGTTGTGGTCTCCCACCACTGCAATGCTTCTTCAGCTAGCAATGCAAGGGCGTACTCCAGCTTGTGCCCATCCGAGCACTATAGTTGTTTGTTCAGGATCCTTAGCATGTTGTCAAACCAATATTCTGCAACCTCTGGATTGTCATCATCCTGTCCAGTAAAAGTGTAGGCTCGGAGTGACGCTAGTTTATCGATAGGGGCTCGAGCATATTGGACAACTGGTGTGGTTGGTTGCACCACCGTCTCGGCCCTCATAGAAGCCATGAATTGGTTGAACATGTCAGCCATGTTTCAATAACATTCTGCTTGTGCATCAGGCACTACTGGCTTAGCATTCTGAGGTGGAGGATTAGGTGGGTTCGGTGGGTCTTCCCTCTCGCTTCCTCGCCATGGGTCGAGGAGCCGGTGGCATGCTCGTGAATGTCAGCCTCGTTCATCTCAGACATATCTATAACATAAAGAGATTGGGTTAGTAGACAAGTCACAATATACGCAATGTACAACTCCTAGGTGGCAAAGTAACACAATAAAAATGCAATAAACTTCAGTTTAGTCCTAGAATCGACTAAACTCTAGCTCTGATACCACAAATGTAGCAGCCTTTCCTGGCCTAGTCGAGAATTGGGTCGGAGTATGATATCGGTGAACTAAACTATGACTGATACAATAATTTCATACAATAAGCGACGATAGTAAGCCCCACCTCTGAGAATGACTAATACAAAATTTCAATAATCCATTACGAGTCCATGATTATCCAATTAGGACTAAAATATAACGTATATAAGCTTTAGGGACTTAATCGTAATTTCAGTATTTTAGTGGTCCTCTTCTGAAGTTAACCTTACTAAAATGAAATTCATCGTTCAAATAGTAAGTGTACAAATTTTCATTCTATTCGGAGTTCATTGCCAATTCAATTAAGCCATGCATTAATCAGTGACCAAACTAAAACCATTACAAAATTGTGTTCTTTATCTTTTAATAGATTTAACAGTCACCGTACCGATACCCTTATGGTCGTATCGATATGCTTTAACCTAATTCCCAATTCAAAATCAATTACAATAGACCCGTATCAATATAGTTGAGGGTTGTATCTATACTGGTTGACCATGTTGACTTCATATCGATACACCTTGACCCCGTATCGATACCATTTTTACACCCAAATTCCAGCAACCAAAATTTGTACCGATACACCTAGGACGTATCGATACGCCCTTTGTTGACCTTCGTTGACCTGACCAAATATGGAAGGCCGTATCGATACGCTATCAACCGTATCGATACACCCTACCTTATAATGATAGATTTTTGCTGTTTTTTATTCGATTTAACCTATCAATAAGGTTTCAAATGCAATAAAATTTTACCAGTAAGTTTTAAAACATATAAACTACTAGCATACCAAATTTCATGGTAATCCGAATCCATTTTCTATGTCTTCACCTTTTATAGCCAGTTATGCATTTTTAGTTACTTTTATGCCATTCCAAAAGGGCCATTCGGCATTAAGCACTATTACACCCCAAGCACAAAATTCACATTTCAAAAGGGCCTTATGTGACTCTTCTAAGTACTTTGCCACCCTACTAGGAGTTCATAGGTACGATATACATTACTTTGAGCTTGCTTGTGACTTGTGCAACACAACAACTTCTCTGATCTCCGACGTTGAATCTCCTAACCTGACATGAATGCAATGCAATGCATTAGGTATACTTTTCCCAATGAGGAAGTCACACATAAACATTATGTCATGGAAATGCATTACAATTCATGTCCTTCCAACGACAATGCAATAGATCCATGGAAGCAATGCACAGATCATGTTCAATAACAATAAATCCATATTTCAACAATAGCCCTTGGATCGATTCCGGATTATGGATACTCGAATTCCTACGCCTCACCAAATCAATGAATGGTCCAGTCCCTCCGCCTCGCCAATATGACCAATACCACAATACATCCCTCCTCCTCGCCAAATCAATATAGGCCGTATCCCACTCGTACATTGAGCTCATGAATTCTATATCATGCCAATTGTATCCAATGTCCTCCAAATCCAAGGTCCGGCGACAATATCAGTAATTCATGTTCAATATCAATGGCCATGTTCAATGTTCTTACTAATAAACGATATTCCGGTGTCTTTATTCAATGACAATATCAATAACAATGGCAAGTCCAATGATCCCAATAACATCAACAATGTTCGATGCTTCATTTACAATGTTTCAATAACAATAATGATGTTGACTTCAAAAATCAATGACAATGGCTATATCAATGACAATACTCATTAACAACAATGATACCTATGTCTGATGTTCAACAACAATAACGATGACTATGACAATGTTCAATACTCGATTCGGTAACTTACCGATGCTTACCATAATGTCCAATAAGTGATTCAATGCAATAATCCTTAACAACAGGGTTAGAATGATAATTCTATTAACGATGAAGTCGGGAAAGGTCCCCATCCTAATCTTGAGACTTTGACTACACTCACCTCGATAGTCCAAAGCTTCAAGGCTCTCGGATAGAAATCCCTTTATTCCTAGCTTTAGGTGAAGCCGATGGATACTCTTTATCATTCTTTTGAGCTAGGAAATCAATAGGAGGGTGTTAGAAACAATATTACGATATCGTAATCAATATAACAATGCTGAAATCAACACCTAAACTTAAAATAGCTATTAACTATTAGGATGACCATGGGTAGACAAACCCTAACTTAGAATTAAACTTGATTTATCCATGGAATTTAAGGGTTGTTTAGAGATTTTAGATTACCCGATCACTTGAAATGATTCGATAACAATAAATTGAAGAAAAGTCAAGCTTGAAATTAATCTCCAATGAAGGTGCTTACTTAAGTGAAGAAGATGATAAAAAGGAAGTGCTTGCTTCTCAAGTCTCGGGTATGTTTTCTATCCTCTTTTTCTTTTTCTATTTTAACAAAAGCTTAGGAGCTTTCCCTATGATGAAGCAACTTCATCATATCACTCCACGATGAGTCATTTTAATTTGAGAAGGGGCTAGTCGCAATGTTAGTCCCTCAACTCTTGGCAGACTATCCTTGTATCCTTGAACTTGCAATTTTTACAATTTAGCCATTAAAAGATTTCCTATAACCCCAAAGGTCTTTAAACAATAATTTGACTCAATTAGAGTCCACTATCGATACAATCGACATTGTGGTCAATATCAATACAATATTTAAACTTTTCTGATATAGGGTTTCTGATCACCGGAACCCCATTTCTGACTAGGCTAAATTTTGGGGTGCTACAAAGATCATTTCTCCTTTCTTTGAAGCTTCTCCCATGGCAGATTGAGCTCCTTTTTAGTGAACAAAGGTGGCAATAAGGTAGAACTCTTTGTGACAAAGAGGATCCGAATTCATGACGTAAGGGGAACGTATGGATCATGCTGACTCAACTATAAATATAGGTTTCCATGTCATTTTCATTTTCTTTTGTAAATATTTTAGACGATGATTTACTGTTTATCTTATCTTGGATTGAGTGACACCTTTGGGATTGTAGAACTCTGGTTTATTTTATAAACTTTCTCTTTTTTCCTTTCTTTTGGATTTGAATGCTTTGTTTGCACAAAAGTGTTTTATTGCACCACTGAAATTGAGAGATGTAGTTACAATTCAGATTAACAAGTCATCACAACGAGAGTTGGATGAGGATGCAACGAGATTTGATCCACTTGTTTGAGGATGTGTAGATTTAGTTAGCAATAAGAGTTGTGGTTAAATCACATGGTTTAATCCATGATTTGAAGTGGAAGGAAATATAGTAAAATAGATTTATTCTTCATTGTTAATTATATCATCATATGCTTTTACCTTGCAATATTTGTTCCTCTATCGTGTTACACCAAGGGGATCCAGTTTACATATTCATTATTTCTCTACTTACTTCCTTTATTGTTTTTGTTATTTCATTATTGTACTCACAACATTTATTACAATCGATTACATTTACATTTCCTTTACATCGATAAATACACTCACATTTGCCTTTATCTTTTAGAACTTTTGCACTGACATTAATAGGTAGAGAATCGCTTTCCTCGTGGGATTGATATCTGACATATTTGCTTTTGTCTACTATACTTGCATCGATCGTGTACGCTTGCACTATTGCTATGGCGTTTCATAGCAGATTAACTGACATTGGCATCTAGTTGATGTTGGCACCCAGATCACACAGTGCTTTACCCATGAATTTATTTCCAATTGTGTAGGGAGTAGTGTAATTTCCTGGATCTTTTAGTTTCAGTGGCAATCTTTTGGTTATCATTGCACTGCACCCCTAAGTAAATGCGATAGTCTCGAAATCACCCAGCTTCCTCTTTTTTGACAAGATGTCCTTCATGAATTTAACATAGTTGGGCTTTTGTTCAAGAGCTTACACTAATGTAATATTAATCTGTAGTCGTTTAAGGACTTCCAAAAGTCATTTGAATTGTTGATCTTGTTTGTGTTTCTAAAGCCTCTATCGAAAAGGTTGTTGTGGGTAAGAAAAAATTTTCTTCGTTGGTTTTACAGAGCTGTGTTCGCATCATATTGAGGTTTGGCATTGCTAGTGCTTGCTTCCCCTTTCTCAGCTTTCTTGGTTTCTTCCACTGGTGCTGATTTATCATCATGGCAGCAACTGGCTGTTTAGCAGGTGTTACATTCTCAACTTGTTTGCCACTACAGAGAGTGACAACTTTGCACTTTTCCCTCCCTTTTTGCCGAGCATCCTTTGTATCACTTGGTAGAGTCCCTGGAGGTCTAGCATTAAGTGCGCTAGCAACCTGTCTTCTCTAATCTTCCAAGTTCCTCATGGATACAGCTAGACTCTGGACAGTTGCACCGTTATGCTCCATACAATCCTTTAGGGTGTTCTCATCGAAAAATCTTTGCACTAGAGGTAGATTATTCTACACTCTCTATGGCATCACATTTTGGTTGAAACCTAGGGGTGCATTTGTGTTTCGCCGTTCAACATTAAATTGGTTACTGCCTTGGTTTGCCCAAGAAAAGTTGGAATGCAACTTCCAACCTGCATTGTAAGTATTGGAATGTAGGTTAAAATTACGATTAAAATTACCAACAAAATTTACTAATTCCGGGTTTGTTGGCCATTGATCCTCTCCACAAATAGTGTTGAATGGTTCCAGTGCCTTTACTTCTCAAACTTCAGTATGCTTTTGCATCATTTTCACTATGTTAGTGAGGTTGGAAATTTCAGCATTGATAGATAAGAGTGCATCAAGCTCTAGGATGTCATATGCATCATTATAATTTTTATATAACAGTAAACCATTTTCTGAGGCATCTACAATGGTCCTTATATGCACATTGAGTCCAGTGTAAAAAATCTCCATTTGGGTCTAAGTAGGGAATCCATGCATGGTCCATCTTCTCAATAGATCCTTAAATCGCTCCCAAGCATCGTAGAAAATTTCATCATTAGTTTGCCTGAAAGTAGTGATTTCAATCTGCAACTTGGCATTTAATGTAGGAGGCTGGAATCTTAGCATAAATTTCTGGCATAAATCTGACCATGTAGTGACTGAACCTAGCGGCAAAGAGTTTAGACACAATTTTTCCCTATCTCGCAAGGAAAACGAAACGAGCTTTAGCTTTACTGTCTCTTCAGTCATATCAGGCTGGTGGGATAGTTGGAAAACCTCCATGAATTGCTCCAAATCCTACCTTGGGTCT
Organism: Hibiscus mutabilis; assembly: GCA_019671005.1. Lineage (NCBI taxonomy): Eukaryota > Viridiplantae > Streptophyta > Magnoliopsida > Malvales > Malvaceae > Hibiscus > Hibiscus mutabilis. The sequence continues at coordinate 30,003,891 of CM033712.1, forward strand.
CCAGTAGGTGATCCATCAAATTGACCTACACTCATTAGCATTTGAATCATTATTAGTTTAAGCTCAAATTTAGCCATATTTACCTCTGGACTGATCAGTCCTGGCATCAAATCATCTATGGTGGGTGCTAGGTGTTCTCTGATAGATCGTTCTTCACATATTTGAGCAGCATAGCAAGGGCAGGTCGTATAACTGTAGGTATTGCCAGTTTCTACTGGTTATTGGTATTATTTAGGACACTTCTTAGCTTATCATTCCTGTTACGAGCCTTTTCTCGATGTTCTTTTCTTAACTTGCGTAGGGTTCTTTCAATTTCTGGATCGTAGTGTAAATATTCCTTCACAATGATGCTCTTGTACGTATACCAAATGAAATAAAATAAACAAAAAAAATGAAAACAAGTAAAAATCAAAATAATTAATCCTTTTGCAATCCCCGGCAACGACGCCAAAAACTTGTCGACAGAATATCGCATGGCAAAAGATTAAGTATTTTGCTTGTAAATTTAGGAAATAATGCCAATGATATGTCTTTTACGTACAAGTATACACGTCCAACATGTAATAAAATAGTGAGTTGAGTATCGTCTCCACCAGGATTCCCCAAGAATTAATTGCCACGATTAATACTTATGAACTGGAAAATAAAGGTGATGCCAAATGATTGAGGTAACATGTAAAAATAAAGATCCAGGTATATTGGCAAACAACTTGTGTAATGATGATTAGAAGGCTTGGCAAGGGATGTTTAGATTTCACGGGAGCAAAGGCAGCAACTAATAATACTAAACTTTGGTTTTAATGCTGAGCAGATTTTTAGTTAGTATTGCCTCTATCGATGGCAAACCCTAAGTTAATTACTTTTAACACCTATATGTCTATAGCGAGTCTTCAAACATTTAACTTGGTGAAGATTCAATCTTTACTCTAAAGGGTAGAATCACTCCAAGTGTAAGTTCGTCTACTTGAATATCTTTTGTCAAAGTTTCTCTCCTTAGTATTTGGCAATTAATCGTTATCTCCTATGTCTGTTAAGATATCAAGGAATAACGAGCATTCAATGCCAACTGTCGATGACAATAAATATATGAAATTTAGGCATATGCGAAATAGACAATAATGCCAAAGCATGTAATTATTAAAAACTAAAAATACTAAGCGTTAATCGCAAACACCCCTAGCCATTGTAAAATATTAGTTCATGCCTGGGGAAACCAACAACAAATCATATGTTTGATTCATCATAATAAAAATCAAAAATAAATTCAAGAGATAAGAAACAAAGATGGAGTTCTTATGATGCAGCCCTTCAATAGATCCAAAGCTCTTGGTAAATCTGCCCAAGTTGCTTCCACCCTTCTCTTCTCTTCGCGGCTCTAGCTCTTATTTGGATCATTCTTAAAATCCTTTATATAGGCGTTGGCGAAACCATAATTAGGGTTTTTCGATGCCGCACTCTTTGGACGCGAGATCCACGTGTTATAGTAACTAGGGCTGACGTCATTGATCTTCATTAGGGATGGCATCATCGTCCTTCATTCTTTTGCCAACCAAGCTTTGCATTCTTCACCTTTCATTTGCCAACCAAGCTTGGCTTTCTGCTCTTGCCAACCATGCTTGGCATTCTCCTTCCTGCGTCCACTTGCCTCAGTCCTGCCATACCTGCATATAAGAAAACACCCCTTTCACTCTAGCAATAAAAATCTATACATTTCGTAACTCCGTGATGCAAATGAAAGAATCTAATGGCAAAATGCACAAATATGTACTCCAAGTCAAGCAATAGCATGAAAATATATGCGTGAAAAGTAGTACTTTTGAGGACTTAACAGTCATACAATAAAAGGCTGGAGTGGAATACTTGGCATGAACTATTGTTTGATTATTATCTTCGACATCTGCATTCTTCTTTTGTAATCCAACATCTTTCTTCACATAAATAGTCCATCGTTTCATTATACATCCTTGGAGCATTTCCTTTTCCTTTTCATATTTCAACACGGCAAGCATACGATGACATGGAAATCCAACGAACACCAACTTAATACAAGAACAATACGTTTGTGGTATCTTTAAGTCCAAGATACAAATTTTCCTTTTTAATATGCTCTAACCAATAACACATGCTCTCATTTTGTACATCGCTTTTTTGACCAAATAATAACCATCATAGGACATTTCTTTGCACAATGTAGCAAAAACATTTATCGTATATACTTGGGTTGCATTACGTTTTAAAGTTGCCAACACACTGTCACAATACAGTTGTTCATCCATTATTTTGTAGTTTTAATGAACTTCCTCCTATCTTTGAGATTGCAGTTGTTTATTGTAGTTCTCAACAAATCTATACAACATTACCTTTCTGTCCAAGTTTTAAGTGTTCTATTCATTGACTCGCACCATTGAGTAGTCCTCATTGTTACACACCAAAATGTTTAATAATGTGGTTAAGTGCACTAAATAAACATAATATTAAATGCAATTAAAGTGTATATAATGTTACCTACATAAAAATATCCTTGAAAATATGCTTCAGCCCATTTCTCTTTATCTTCATACAATTCTTGTACCCATCTCCTTCCTTCAACTTTGTGTTTGTCCACTACTTCTTTCAAAGCCCTTTCAAAATCTGATGGCGTTCTAAACTTGTCAACGTATCTCACAAACCCATTGAGAAAACTGTGTTGAACATTAGACTACTCGTTCCTCATGATATGCCATAAACACAATCTATGTTTTGCCCTAGGTAGTACTTGAGAAATGGCATTTGCAATGGCCTTATCTCTATCAGCAATAAGAATAAGTAGTCTGTAGCCATCTCCCACTTTAATCAATTGTTGTAACACCCACACATAGGTAATCTCTTTCTCATTCACAGCCAATGCACATCCAAATGGTACTGTGTTTCGATGATGATTAACACCAACCAAAACAACGAACAACTTGTTGTATGCGTTGCACTTGTAAGTCGTATCAAATGCAAGTAGATGACTGAATTTTTTATAGTCGGCGTGTGATATACCATCGCACCAGAACAACTTCTCGAAGTTTCTGAGTTCATCCCTCGTGTGCCTCACAAAAAAGGATCAAATTCTTGTTTTCCATATAAATACGCCATCACCATTTTAGCATCACCATCTTGCACTTCTTCTCATTTGATTCTACATAGATTGTTTTACAAATCCTTTGGTAGAAATCCAACATTTTCAATTGAACCATCTTCATTCACAAAATTTTGCATCATCTTACTTGGAGCAATTCCAGAGTTGTGCATGCTCTTAATCTTAATTTCATCTAACACACTAATTTTTCGGAATGACATACAAAATAAATCATTAAAGAACATTATATATATATATATATATAAGCTAGAAGTTAGTATGTAACAATTTACTTATTGATGAATTACATACCTAATGTAAGCAACTTGTGTTGGCTAAACCATTTCTTAGTTATGTTATGCATGGAATTTAGCAACTTTCCAATATTAATATCGTTCGTCCAATTTTAATTTAATAAGTTCTCCACATCCAACTCTGTTGACCTATCTTTGTTCATGTTTTTTGTTTTGCAAGTTAATCCACCTTTCCTCTCTATTTCTCTGCTTACTAAACACCATTTTCTTTGAAATTATGTGACCAACATTTTGACTTGGCACTGACTGGGTGATTCGAACTCCAAAACCTTTCACTTTTACATAAGTATAATAAAACTCAATGCAATCCTCCAAAGTATTCCACTTCAGCATATTCAAATCATTCTCATCGTAATCGTTTAGTTCTTTCCCAATCTTGTCCCATATGCTTTTTGTAACACCATAAAAATTGGACTAGTCTGAATTGGTTCCCGAAGATCAGAAACCATACACCGTAATGGTACAAATATTGTATTAACATTAACCATATGGTCAATTACATCGACATTGGACTCTAATTGATTCAATTTACTAAGTAAGGACCCTTTTGAATTCATTTAAAGTTTGTTTAGTGGCTAAATTGTAAAAATTGAAAGTTTTATGGAAAATGTGCAAAGTATCGAAAGTAGAGGGACTACCCTCATAATTTTCCTAAATACCAAGTCAGTCACCTGCTAGCTTCCTTCATTTTTCATGTAGGATCATCTGAAAAGAGGGAAAGATGATGTTAAAAGTTATTATTATTCCCTTGAGATAACAAAAGCAAGGAAAGGAATAAAAAGATTAAAATAAACTTTCCTCTTTAGGGAGGAAAGCTTGGCCGGCTATTCCCTTCTCAAATAGGGATTAAAAGACCTTTAAGGAATCCATATAATGAATATAGTAAGCCACCAAGACTTATCCTTGCCTTTGTTCTCATCTTTTCCAAAGTAAAAACTAAGCACCTCCATTGTAATCTTCCTTGAGCTCCTATGCAAGCACCACCATTGGTGCTTAGTCCCAAGCGTAAATTTCCTTCAGTTTATCGATTCCTTTGATAGCCACCGGTTAGGTAATCTAAATTCCCTAATCTATCATTCGGTTCCATGGATTGTTGTTGTGTAATTTCAAGTTAAGGATATTGAATATTCAAGCTATAACCATGATCCTCATAGCTTTAATCCATGGAAAATCATTGGCTAATAATTATTCCAAGTCTTTATATCGATTTTGATATTGATGAATTGATTGTAACAATTTCCTATTGTTTTTGCCTAGCTCAAGAATTAGAGAAATGTAATCCATCATCTCTGTCAAGAGCTAAGAACAAAGGAATTGCAATTCGAGAGCCGTAGGAGCTTCAAAAATCAAGGTTATTGTAGTTGAAGTCTTGGAATTAGGCTAGGTGCCTTTTTCCAATTCCATTGATATCGATTTTCGTATAACTAACATTGTGTTTAAGGATATCGTATTGAATATCATAGGAGATTTACCTTGGTAAGTATCAAAAAGTCATTGCATCAAATTATTGTCCATCGAAATATTGCTATTGTCATAGTTGTCGTCGAGCCATTGAAATAATGAACATTGATCCTTGAACATCAATATTGTCATTGAAATCGCCATTGTTATAGGTATTGCTATTTTCATTGTTAGTGATCATTGGTATTGACATAAGCATTATAACATTGATATTGAAACATTGCTCATTGACATTGATATTGAAGCATCGACTATTGATATTGACAATTGTCATTGCTATTGAAATATTGAACATTGATATTGTTGCCAAACCTTGTACTTGAAAGGAAATTTGATACAACTAGCATGCCATAGAATTTATGAGCTTATTGGTACATGTGGACTACGGTCCTTGGCTACGGCCTTTATTGTGGTGAGGCAGAGGTATGATGTGATATTGGTCAATTGGCGAGGCAGAGGGACTAGACCATTCATTGATTTGGCAAGGCCTAGGAATTCGCGTATCCACTATCTTGATTCGATCCAAGGATTAATATTGAAACCTGATATAATTGATATTGAACATGAAACATAACATTGATATTGTTAAAGCGTGGGTTGATATTCATTCCTTTGTTATTGGCATCATTTTTTACTACCTCACTAGGAAAAGTATGCTAATTCATCTCATCTCATGCTTTTTAGGTTAAGGAAGATATCAGTTCGAGATCAGAGCTAGTTAGAAGTTTAGGCAAGTCACTACAAGGCTAAAGTAATGTATATTGCCTTTTTCAACTCCTAGAATGTTGGCAAAGTAGTTAGACTAGTCACTTTTAGTTCTCTTGATGTGTGTATATTGCTAGTGGCATGTATAAAACTTAAGGGCCTTAAATGACCTTTTAAGTTTGGCTAAAAGTGGCAAAAACTGGCATAATTAACTTAAAAAAGTGAAAACCTAGTAAATGGATTCATTTCGACATGAATTTTGGCATGCTGGTAAAGTTATAAACTTGTTGGTAAAGTTTCATTGAATTTGAACATTGTTTGATAGGTTAAATTTGATAAAAACCAGACAAAATCTGTCATTATAGTGTAGGGCATATCGATATAGGTGCTGGCATACCGATACGGGTATGCATATTTGGACATGGTTAACATCGGTTAACAAGGTGTATCAATATGTCAAAGGGGCGTATCGATATGAAAGGTCAACACTAGAATTTGGCAAATTAAATGCATCGATACGGCCTTAGGGCGTATCAAAATGGGTCAAACTGGTCAACACGTACCGATACGGTCCCTAGCCGTACCGATATGAGTTTTGGTCATTGGAATATGATAAATTATAAACCATGCTTCGCGTACCGATACGGACAAGCATCGTATCGGTACATGCTTATTGATTTTTAATCATTTAAACGGTCATGACACAGGCGTATCGGTACGGTCTTTCGAGTACCGATATCGACATAGGTAAATCAGTTATAAGTTGGTTGGAATAAGTTTGACACATTGCATATTGGCCACTGATAATTGTTTAGCTTAATTGAAGGGGTAATTGGCTCCCGAATAACATGAAAATTTGTATGATCATTAATCATAATTTACATTTCATTATAGTAAAGTAAATTTTAGTAAAGGACCTCTAAAATGCTAAAAAATACAAATTAGTCCCTACAATTTGTAAAAGTTTAAATTTTGTCCTAAATTGATAATCATAGCTTTGTATTGAATCACCGGTCTCTCTTTACTGAATAACATCGTATTGTATTGTCAATTATTGTTTAAAAGTTACACCGGTCGTCGTATTGTTCATTAGTAACCTACTCCGACCCGATTCTCTACAATGCCGAGAAGGGGGTGTTACAATTTCGTCAATGAAATAGTCATTTGCCTTATCGTTATCTATACGTTTGTCATCATCAACATTACATTCAAGTTGTTTTTCTTCAGTATAAGTTTCACAGTCTGATTCACTATTGTAGCCATCTTTATCTTGATTATGGCCATCTTCATCTTGACTATAACACTCCAACTCTGTAGTTTTCATTTTGGTATCTTCATTATCAGCTATTTCAAAAAAAAAATACATAATTTAAAAAAGATTAAACAAAAGAAACATTATTATAATTGTAGCAACCCTTTTTTGGGGGAAGCTTCGATGTTATTTCAAAAACTTAAGAAAACACGGAGTCACCACCAATCTTTTTGAAAAAGTGTGATTGGATCACTTTTAAAAACAAAGGGTTTTTTAATAAAACGTTTTATTTGTCAGAATAACATTTTGGTCCATGAAAACAAGAGAAACAAGTTCGGGGGTCGGATACATGCGGGGAAGGGTTAGCACCCCATAACGCCCAGAAATTGGTACCTAATTGGTTTCAAAAAGTATTTTCAAAATTGGAATTTGCAAGTTCACAAGAGTTTCATTTTATTCGTCCGTTTAATGAATATAAAGATATTTTAATGGCCTTACCTCCCGAAAAATGAACTCTAATCACTCTCAACACTCCTAGCGCTAACCCGTCATTTTTGTTTGGTAAGACACCACATTAATTTGTTTTCACTTTTTAAAACAAACCAACAAAGATTAAGTGTGTTTGAATTTTTTAAAATTAAAACCAAATTAGTGATTAGCCCCTAAAAGAAAAGTCTACATTCATTTTAACTATTAAAGTTATATTGTTTTTCAAGTGTATCTTATTTTATTTATGAAGAAAGTTTTTCATCACACCAGACTCTAATTTAATTTTCAAAGGCCCTAACCCTACGTTTTCAAACATACACATATTTACAAATATTTAAAAGAGAATAAGGAACAAATAAATTTCTTTAATTAAATAACTAAGAGATATAATTTTTAAATAAAGAAAGGGATAACCATTTTATTATTTTTAAAAATAATTTTTGGTTAAGGACTAAGTTGAAAGAATACCAAAATTTGAAGGCTGATTTGAAAACAATAAAAAATTTGGTGCTTAATTTGAAAGAAAAGGGACTAAATTAAAACAATTAAAAACTAAAGGGTCACGGTCAAAGGTCCAAGGAAGAAGGGTGCGAGTTGAAAGCCGGGTTTGGGTCTGAACTCGGGTTGATATATAAAGCCTTTATCATAAACAAAAATTATTTTCTCCCTTCATTTCCAAACAGATCAAAAAATGGTTCCTTCAAATTCTCTAAAGTTTTCTTCATGTTCTTCATGAACTGAAGAACACAATGAGCATCCGTCGTGCCGTTGTCGGCAGTGGAAATTTCCAAAAAAGAACACAATTTCCCAAATTTTGGCGGCCCTCAAATCGTATTTTTTTTCACCAGAGCTACATCGAAGCCAATTTCACGGCGGTGCTATTCAAAATATTCCCCTTTTCTTTATTTAGGTTCGAAATAATAACAATAGAAGAAGAAATTACCCGAAATTTGCTTGCTTTATTCCTTGAAACTCTAGATTACAAATGCTTGCCTCCTTACATTGGAAATCCAAATATAAACTGTGTATTGTGTATGTTTCGTATGAATCTGGTTTGTGTTACAGAGAATTACAGTGTTATTTATAGGTACAAAAATTCTTGAATTCTAAGCTTGAATCACTAAAAAGCATACATAATGTTTCTATTTCGGCTCTGATTTTAAGCTGATTTGCTATTGACTCGTGATTTGCCTCTGTTTTGAATCCAATTTAGCTTGATTCTTTCCTCAGTTTCAATTTAGGGATTAGCCCGTGCTGTATTTTAGGGATTTAACCACCATTTTTTCTTTTACATATTTCTGGTGGCTTCGATCGTTGAGGGAAACGCTGGCAAGGGGTGAATGGCAAAGGAATCAACTCGGGTGCTCGCCGGAGAAGATGGAACGACAGGCTGAAGTTGAAACGTCGCACATGTGACTGTCACGGGCCAGTGGTGATCTGCCTACCTTGCTCTAGAGCGATCTAGGCCGTTAGATCTCATCTAGATCTAGGCCGTTAGATACGACTAGGAACTGCGCCGCTTAATCTCCTCCAACTGGTGTGATCTATGCCATTGGATCAATTCCTGATCCAACGGTCCCCTGTTGGATGCGTACAAACAAAGAAATGGCATTAGGGTTTAGTTTATCCAAAAAAACGGGTCGAGCAGGTGTAACACCCCCTACCCCGGGTTAGTAGCAAACCAGCTCGGGAGCGTTACTAATGCAAAGACAAGGCATTACAATGCAAAGAAAAGAACAAGGCAAGAAAAAGGCATGGGTTGATTAACTCATCCCTAATAGATGAGTTACTTAGCTAAGAAGCAACCAAGTATACCTACTTAACAATCAAGCAAACTCGCATTTTGATTTCAAGTTATTATAGGGTATTCGAATAGGCCATTAAGTTGTTTCCTTTCATGCTTACATTATAGGTTACTACTTTCATGATTCACTTTGCATATTCGATCCTTGATATCCTAAACATTTGAATGACCAAAGGCAAGCAAGCATGGTTCGACTCAAACTACTTTCAATTCAAGCAAGTCATGAAGCATTTCATGTAACTTCAATTAGACATGGTCATGTCAACATACATTTGCATGTAACTAGTCTCCCAACAATTAGACCATTCGGCCTTCACTATACAAATACACAATAACACATACAACAAGGTATGTACACACACACAAGTGACCATATAGTTTCCAAGCAATTCAAATGGCTCAATGTAAAATAGATCAAACACTTGATCATACCATTTGTATATTCATATGCGCAGCAAATACCATTCCATTACATGTAATTAAGTTCAATACAAACATGTCAATAAGTTCATAACATGGTAGGCCCATTCAAGAACACACATATATACAAGTTCAAGGATTCCCAAAATGCATGATCAAGATAAACTCTATACAATCTAGTGCCACCAATCTAGGAGATATATAAAAAAGTATGAAACCATACTTTAACTTTGCTTGTATCTTGCTTCGAGCTCAAGAAATCAAGCTTCAAGATCAAGAAACACTCAAATCCTTAATCTTGTAGGTTGGGAAGAATGAAACAAGAGTGATAAGTACAAGAATGTACTTAGTGAGGTAGTAACTAGTTCTAACCATTTGTTATATCCAACTAAGTGTCAATTAAACAAGAATGATCCTAGCTAAGGATTTCAAGCAATAGAGTAATCCTAGATAAGGATTATAGCATTCAGCTAGTATAGGATACAAGAAACATGGGATCATACTTCATGCTTTCATATCAAGAATCAAGCAAATCATACTTACATAACAAGTAATCAAGTAAGTCATGCTTACACGACAAGTAACATACAATTGATGGCTTTCATGTCAAGTAACATACAATTCATGGCTTTCATGTCAAGTAACATACAAATCATGGATTTCAAGACAAGTAACATGTGATATAGGATTGTTATTTCATTTGTTATCAATTAAAGAACCCCCTTGGTACTTAGTTAGTATAGGTAATCTAGTTCTATGTCAAGAATCAAGCAAATCATGCTTACATAACAAGAAATCAAGCTAATCAAGCTTACATGACAAGTAACATACAATTCATGGCTTTCATGTCAAGTAACATTCAATTCATGGCTTTTATGTCAAGTAACATTCATTATATAACTTTCAAGACAAGTAACATGTGTTATAGGATTGTTATTTCATTTGTTATCAATTAAACAACCCCTTGGTACTTAGTTTGATAGGTAATCGAGTCTTCAACCAACTATCACCACAAGATGCACCGTAGTGCTAGTCAACCCTCCTACTGTCGCCAAAGACCACATACGTACCCTCCGTATGTCGCCAAATAGGGGCCTTAGCCCTAGACTGTAGTCTACCCTGACACAATGAGCTCTAGACTCTAAGGCATGCCCTTTTATCTAGTCCAACTAGCTACCAAGGTTGTTCGATTTAAGCCATTTATACAAGTATTTCAAGTTCAAGATCATGTCAAGCAAGTTCATTTCATACTAGGCCCTTAGGACAATTGAGCCATAGCTCACATATCATGTAATCCTCATGTGTTCATTTCATCAAGTTGGGATAACATTTCAAGCAAGTTTTTTAAACATTCGATCACATGCCACATCACACATACAAGAACCAATGTTACCACTTAAACATGCTTAAACATTCGAATTAAACATGTATTCAAGGATGTGATCAAGTTTCATGCATTATTTTAATCATTGTTCCATTATAGATCAAGATCACATTAAACATGTATACAAGTTCACATAAGCATCCAATCAAGGCAATGTTACAAGTACACAACATATACAAATCTGGCAGCATTTACATATACATTCTTCACTATACATAACTACACTTATCTATACTTTAATTCATGTAAAATATGGCAGAAATCAATGTCCCAAAACTGTTTACAAAACTGTCCCAAAACAGTGTACAATTAAACTGTTGTTACTAGGCAGTGTGCAGTCTGTTCACTTAAACATGCATAACTTTCATTCTGTATGTCGGAATTTCAATTGGTTTACACCATTTGAAAGGTAACTTAATTTATTTCTAATCATATAGGCCTTTCATTTCAGTTCTTTTCCAATTAATACAGTTTTTAACATAAAGACAGGGCAATTTGCTACACTGGTCAGTTTGCACTGTCCTTAGTGTTTCTTCTCTACAATTCATTCTACAATCCATAATTCAGTTCCGTTTTCTCCTAATGAATTAAGACATGTCAAGGCATGTTCCATAAAATTTTCATCCTTAAATTCCTTTTATAAGATTTATGGTGATTTTTCAAAGTTACTGCCCAAAACAGAGTATTCTGGGAAGATTACCCTAGGTTGAGTTTCTAGTTTCATAACTCATTTTAACAAGGTTCTATCATTGTAATTCAATTCATTTTCATGTTCATACATGTCTATTTCAGTCTAATTCACATAGCAATGTGCTTAAAACAGGGCATTATCATGTTAAATTCAATTTGATCTATTTGATCAACATTATACTTTTATTTCACCATTTAAGCAGTCCATTACCTAGTTTTAACTAATCCAATTAGGTGCATTCATTTTCCAGCAAGTTATCTACTCTATTCAAGCCTCACTTCACCTACCAACATAATCAAAACAGGGCTTTACATTCAATTAGCATGTTTCAACATTTTCACTAGTAAAACAATCCCAATTCAAAACTGTTTTCAACCATATACATTGTCTTTATCAAATTGGCTACTAGAATTCACAATTTCAAGTTCTATTAGAAGCTAACATTATCCTAACATACATAACAATCATCCTAATCAATCTAGGCAAGAAGAACATCAAAATCTCAAGATTCAAACATTCTATAACATGTAAGAGTCAAGAATTATACCTTCTCCAAGCTAATTTGACCAAGGCTAAATCAAAAAGCTTGAATTGAAGGTGATCTTATGAAGATTTTTCTCTCTCAATCAATCGGCCATGGAGGATAACTTTGGGAGGAAGATGATGAAATTTTTTTTCATTATCCCCCTCCTAGCCGTGAGTCACCCTTCCTTAAGGCACATGTTCTCATCAAATGAGAACATGTGTCAAGGCCTTAAGTTTTAATTCCATTTGCATGCAAACTCTAAAGTTTTGCATGATCATAATTTCATCCTTCCATTTATGCCTTATAGTTTTAATTTCAATTCAATTTGGTTCTATCTTCACTTATTTGATCTTAAGGATAGCTAACGCTCTTTCTTCTTTAATTTGATTAGCTCATATATTCAATTAGCCTATAGTTAGATTGTGGTAACTTTCCTAGGCCAATTTTAGGGTGTTAAAATAGGCCCTTGTGTAATGGACTCTTTATTTTTTTGTAATGGATATTTTAATATAAATATAAATGGGCTGTGTATTTTTTATATTTTGTGCTTTAAACTAATTATCATACTAACTACTATAACACTAACAAAAATGTATGTAATAATATTACTATATCAACAATGACACTAAGAAATAATACTAATACTAATTACTATATAACAATATCATATAACAAATATACTAATTATGAAAACATCAACAATATAACACAAGTGAAAAATCAGTGACAACAACAGCCCCTCTTTGGTCATTCTAGTGAAACATGAATAGAGCAAAGAACAAAGGACACTGATTTTCACCAATTACCATATCTGGCGGGTTCTGTTCTCCTCAAGCCTGAATAGATGGCTGGTTCTATCCTCTTCATGTTTGGATAGATAAGCAAATTGAAAGAAGGTGTTCCATTCTCCTTATGGTCGAATGGATAAGGAGGTTCTATTCTCCTTATGCTCGAATAGATAAGCAAGTTTTACCCTCCTCATGCTCGGATAGATAAGCATAATGAAAAAGGTTCCATCCTCCTTATGCTTGGATGGATAATCGGGTTCTATTCTCCTTATGCTCAAATAGATAAGCGGGTTCCATTCTCCTGATGCCCGAACGGATAGGCACATTTTGAAAAAGGTTCCATCTTCCTTATGCTTGAATGGATAAGTGGGTTAGATTCTTCTTATGCTCGAATAGATAAGCGGGTTCCATTCTATTGATGCCCGAATGAATAGGCGCGTTTTGAAAAAGGTTCCACCCTCTTTATTCTTGAATGAATAAGTGGGTTCTATACCTGTCAAAATTCAAATAAATGTTATGACTATGATGAACATGCCCCTAGGGGCGCCTAGTAATGAATGCATGTCACTTTTGCTTTTTATAATCCTTTTATTAGAATTAGTTTTCTTGGATCATATCATCTCAAACATTTTCTCAACTCTGGCAATAGATGGTAAGTGTTTATTCTGGCCCATCTCCTCAAATGGAGGTCCGATATGAGTTCCTTTCACTGAACAAGACTTTGCACAATGTCTACTAGGATCATAATGAGCAGAAAAGTCAGCAACCGCCCATCTTTCAATCCTAGTTGGCTTCACCAATTTCTTGTTGTTAAAATTCCACTAACCATTCTTTGGAAAGAAATATTCAATATTGCCCACTCTTAACTTCGGGGACTATAGGATGCGTTCTTCAATTTGGGTAAGATTGGGGTTCACCAAAACACCACCAGGCTGTATCATGGGTTCATTTCCATTATTCTCTTTGCTTCATAGAGAACATTTGATCCCTGCATAGTTGTTCACTCAGTCCAGTTATCTTGTACACCTGGTTGGAAGTATTGACTTTATCCTCATATTCTTTAACACTCTTTTGGCCTTTGACAAATTATCACTGTAGTTGATACATCAATGTTCAGTGACAAGCCTTTTGTTCTCCCAATGTTAGTAAAATTGTTCTTATTATCATGGAAGAGAGACTATGCTATCATCAATATTCAGTGACAGATCTTCTTGAGTGGTCTTGAATGAAAGCACCCCATATCCTTAGTTATTTCCTCCAATGTCTGTAAAATTGTTCTCATTGTTGTAGGAGACAAACTATCTCGTGTAAGAATCTATGTTTTGCAACATGTTGCCTTAAGGTAATGTCAAAACATCTCTTGAGGGCTCTCTGATTATTGTCTCTACAAAGGTCTTTGAATTGCTTTCATGGAAATCTTTGCAGCAGAACTTATGTCCATCTTGAACATCTTCATGTGTTTACTACTTTTTATGCCCCAAGATCCAAACTTAACCACGGAATACCTCATTGTTCCAATACCTTTTTAATCAAATTTCCATGTAATACCCAAAAATCTTTTGTATGTTTTAAGTGATGTCAAATTTATTAATTCTCATTTCAATGCAAGATGCTTATACGAAAAAGGGAGATGGTCTAAGTAAAGAAAGGAAGGCTAAGAAACAAAGTTCTATTAATATTGTGGCAAACATAAAGAGGTTAAAAATATTCTAATATCAATGACCAAAACTCCTCCTGTCAAAATGCCGTGAGATGACATGAATGCTACCCATGCCGAGCAGACTTCAAAAATGGTGATAATGTGAGAAGCTATACAACTCATCTGTGTCATGTTCCCGATAGATTTCCTGGTTATCAACTACCTGAGCCGCCATTTGTAGGTTTTCAACTCAAGTCCTCCTTTGGTTTCAAAACGCCTTTTATGGGTTTTCATTTTGAACCCCCATTTTCTTTTTTCTTCTTTTTCTTTCTTCCTCACTTTTTTTTTATTTTTCTTCATTTTTTTTCTTTTTTTACTTTTTCAAACATAATACTTCTTGATTGAATCTAATTTTATCGGGCTTTGAAGTTCATCTCTATCCATTTCAGCCAGAATTAATGCCCCACCTGAGAAAACCTTTGTTACAATATAAGGTCCCTCCCAATTCGGTACCCATTTTCCTCGGGAATCACTTTGGATTGGTAACATCTTCTTTAATACCAAATCACATTCTTGGAGTTTTCTCGGTCGAACTTTCTTCTCATGTCCTTTATCATCCTTCTTTGGTACATCTGCCCATGACACAATGCTTTCAACCATTTCTCCTCAACTAAATTCAACTGGTCATATCTCGCCTGAACCCATTCTGCTTCTTCCAACTTTGCCTCCATTAAGAGGCAGAGTGATGGTATCTCAACTTCAATTGGTAGTATAGCTTCCACTCCATACACCAATGAAAAGGTGTTTCCTCAGTAGAAGTTCTTACTGCAGTTCGATAGGCATATAAGGCAAACGGTAGCTTCTCATGCCAGTCCTTATAAGTATCAACCATTTTTGCAACTGTCTTCTTAATGTTCTTATTTGCAGCCTCAACTGCCTTGTTCATCTTCGGGCGATATACCACTAAATTATGATGCTTGACGTTAAACTACTCACAGACGCCAGTTATCATCCGGTTATTCATATTGGAGGCATTATCAGAAAGGATACTTTCATGTAAATCATACCGACAAATAATTTCCTTTTTTAGGAATTTGCAAAATATAGACCTGGTGACATTTGCATACGAGGCTGCTTCCACCCACTTTGTGAAGTACTCCATGGCTACCAAGATAAAACGATGCCCATTTGATGCCTTTGGATGAATCTGATCGATGACATTGATGCTCCACATGGAAAAAGGCCAAGGAGATGACATGACATGAAGAGGTTGAGGAGGTGTATGAACCTTATCGGCATATATTTCACACTTATGGCATTTACGAGAGTTATTGATACAATCACCTTCCATGGTTGACCAATAATACCCAAAGCACATGATCCTTCTAGCCATGGTGAAACCACTAGGGTGAGTTTCACAAACTCCTTTGTGAACCTCTTCCAAAATCAATTGTGCTTCTTTTGCATCTACACATCTTAGAAGTATCTAATCTCGACTTCTCTTATACAATATTTCCCCATCAAGGACATACCCTGATGCCATTTTCCTGATCATTTTCTTTTTATTCTCTGTAGCCTGTGGTGGGTATTGCCAAAATTTTACATATTGCATGATATCATGGTACCATGGCAAACCATTTGTTTCCTCTTCCACATCATAGCAATGAGCTGGGGAATCTGACATCTATAGTTTGATGGGCATTATCTTTGAACCTAACTCTATTGCTTTGAACATGATTGCTAGGGTGGCCAAGGCATCAACCATCTGGTTGTCTTCCCTGGGGAGACAATTGAAAGTGATCTCATCAAATTCCCTCATTAGTTCAAGGACCAACTTGTGGTATTCCACCAACTTCGCATCTTTCGTCTCCCATTCACCTCGTATTTGATAGATAACCAATGTCGAATCTCCAAAGACCTTCAATGTACGATTTTTCCTCTTATTGGCCTCTCTTAGACCCAATATGCAAGCCTCAAATTCGGGGACAAATTTCTTTTGAAGGGGAGGAGAATTGTAACACCGTGAATTAGGGCTTGGAGGAATTATATATGTAGGTGACTAGAAATTTGATGTCAATTATAAAATTATTGAAAGAAACAATGAATAAAGGACTTATTAGGAAAGAATTAAAAAGAGACTACCAATTTTAGGTGACCAAATTATTACAAGATGAGTGTGAGGCTGATGCATGTAAAATCAAAAATTAAAAAAGGGCCTTAAAATTTGTCATTAGCCTAAACTCCATGTGGCAATGTGTGGAGCCACAATCAGCTTTGGAGAAGAAGAGACCAAATCAATGTTTATTTCCTTCTTCTTCCTTGAGTTAACCGAGAGTGAGGAGGGAGAGTTAGAAACTTGAGACTTAAATTCTGCTCTTGTGGATTCAAAATAGGCTTGAAGTTGAAAAATTCATTGCCCAATTTTGAAGATGAGGTATAACAATCCTACTTCTCTTTGATTGCTCTTATATTGAATGTTATAAATTGGAATCGAATTGTGTAGTTTCTTCGGTTATGCTAGCTATTGAAGCATGATAATGTAATACAAAATTTCGGTTTAGTGAAGCCATGAGTGAATTGCTTGAGTATTGTGAAAGTTTAGATGATTTAACTAGATGACGATTCCATAATTTGAATTCTAGAGCTTGATTGGATAGAATAGCATTTGAGTAAAATGCTTTGTGATACTAATTGTTGTTAATTGAATCTTGTGATTGATTTTGTACACATATTTGTGAGTATGTGTAAGTAGGAATGGTCTTGGCATTTGAGTTGGATATGAATTGTTGTGTGTTTACATGTTTGAGTGCCTCAATTTGTGTGACCTTGCAAAATAAATTGTTGACAAATGGGTTCTAATATATTAATTACTTCTCTTGTAAATTGTTAGACCAAGGAAAAGCTAGAGGGGGAATTTGGATAAGTAGCAAAATGTGGTTGTGGATTCAGGTATCATGTAACATCTGGATAAAAGGTGAGTGTAGTTTAAAGTCTCATGATAGATTGAACTATCCCAAGCACCTTTATTTGTTACTATTTCACATTATTGTTTGATAAATAAGTACGATGATGTTTCTAAGCTTGTCCAAGGTGAATACTTATCAAAGTACTTGTTGATAAATATGTGTTTCATTGACAAATGCGGGGTAATGTGAAGTTTGACAGAGAAAGCATGTTTTTAGACTAAGTGATTGTTGATGTATTGTGCTGGTTGTTTCAAATTGCTTGCCAATGTGTTTAAATGGGAAAGTTTGATATATTAATTGGTGACCAGGCTCTTATGAGCTTGTGATAGAGATTGATAGCTTAAATTGATTAGTTCACATATGGTGAATAAGATTGTTATTCCTAATTGAGAAAGGGAAAAATGATACAAGTTATGACAAATGAATTGGAGCAATACTCATTTGATAAGTTAAGGGATGATTAATGAAAAGCCTTGGTTTCGAGTCAGTCTTAGGTATAGTTGGCATGCCATAGAGTCCGTCGAGCTCACTAGCTTGGACTACGGTCCCTTGTTGTTAAAGATCGGACGATCTATTGGTACCACTAGTACCCTTGTTAAAGGATGATTTGGTACTTAGTGTACCCTTGATATGGTACTTAGTGTGCCCTTGTTTTGGTACTTAATGTACCCTTGTTGTTATAGAATGTTTTGGATTCGTGTACCTAGGCTGAGGTCGATTCGCAAGGCTATGTTAAAAAGAAACGCACGTAATTGTAATCTAAAGAAATGAAGAACTATAATATCTTACTTATCAAGAAAGGAGCCTCTAATGAAACCTGGTTCTAATTTAATGTAAAGAAATGCTTTGAAGAAAAGCATGCTTGTTAACATGATTTGGAGAATTATTATATCTTAAATTGGCTAGAGATACTTGTGTGATAATAGTTTATTCGAATGGTTCACTTGTAACTATTGCTCCATGATTATCTATTCAAGGCTTGCTATCTTACATAACAAGTAATTAATGATATGATTTTAACCATGCTATGTTATGACTTTGAGAATGCTTAGTTTACGGGCTGTCTTGCCAAGTAAAAATGTTTATACATGTCTATGTGACTGCTTGTGACTTGATTGGAGTGTGTATGGACTGTTTTGAATGAGTTAAGCATGTCTTGGACTGTTTTGTAAAGTATAAGTTGTGTAAACTTGTAAAATGGACTGTTTTGAATGAATTATTCATGTCATGGACGTTTTGTAAAGTATAAGTTGTGTAAGCTTGTAAAATGGACTGTTTTGAATGAGTTAAGCATGTCTTGGACTATTTTGCAAAGTATAAATTGTATAATCTTGTAAAGTGGACTATTTTAAATGAGAAAAATATGCCTATTGGACTGTTTTAGATGTCTAATTGTATAGATAAGAATAGTGGATTGTTTTGAAAGAAATTAGGCACATTGTGGACTGTTTTAGTGTTTAATTGTATAGACAAGAACAGTGGATTGTTTTGAATGAAATTAAGCACATTGTGGATTGATTTAATCTTGTAGTTGTGTGTGTGACTAAAAGAAACCGTGTTGCTGGAAATATAGTCTTAATAGGCTGGTTAAATCTTTTAATTGTGTGTTCATGTAAATGAAATTGTTTTGCTGTAATTAAAGACTTAATGAACCGGTTTGATCTTGTGAATTGTGAATATGTGTACGTGAAAATGAGTATGTCTTTCTATATACCAAGGTATATACGGGTTTAAGTATTGTTAAAAAATTAAATTGATTATGTGACTTGAACCTAGAAAACATGTAAATAGAATTATGAGTCTGATGGAGAATATAGAGATAATGTCGGAAAAAGGATTCTAAATATTCTATGTTTATGGTATATTTGAGGTTTCAAGGGTCATGTAAGATAGAATTAAAATAACTTATGTATCAAGTATATTTGATTAAAAGATGCCTTGATTAGATAAGATAATAAATCCATTAATTGATTTAATAAGACAGAATGAAGTCTTGCACGATAAGAAACCAACGTTTAAATAAAATTTTAGCATATTTTGAATAAGGATTGGGGTTGTATTAGAAAGCTTGCGGCTATAATAGCACGTGGTCAGTCAATTTGTTACAACACTTCTAACCATTGCACTGTGAGAATGAATTGTAAGAACCCTATGGTTTGTAAAAAGAGTTATGTCTAGAAAAGCTTATACTCACCTAAACCCATTGTCTTTAAGAGAGAATAGAGATTTAATTCATGTTTTGTTTATTCAAAATACCTGACTAAGCAATTCAATTGCTTACTCTATTATCTCATTACATTCTAGGATAATTGTGCTCACGAAATTCTCCTAAGCTTGGACGGGATAGCAAGGATCCGAGTAGGATACCAAGTAGTATCTTTAGAACTCCTAGATGGTGGTATATAGTATTCAAATTGCATAGTACATATTGATTCACCTTTGGGTATATTAAGTGTGTAAGCTTATTCATTAATCAAGTGTTGTAAAGGCCCTAATTATTTCATGGTTGATGTTTGCTCTCTATGCCATATCGAATGTGTGGTTGTATGATTGCTTGGAAAATTTATGTGCGCCTTAAATTGTTAATTGGTTATACATTATGAATAAATATGGGCTAATAACAACTATCTCTTAAAATGTGGCAATTCATAAAAAGGAAGCTCATGTCGTATAATTGGTATATGGATAGAATAATAAGATGGTAACATGAAAAAGATTAAGTGCAAGGTTTTTCCATGATTGTTGTGTATAGCTAAATAGGGATGGTTTATGCTTAAGGCTACTCTGATTTTAGTATTAGAATGTACTATCATGTTCTTTGCAATTGATCAAATATGTCTCTTGAATGCTATTGACTCAGTTAAGCTTAGTGTCGACATCGAAGTTAATTGTTGGTGATTGAGTATAGTTATGTTTGTCACCAAACACTCGTTGCTTGAATCAAAGGAGGTACCATATGCCAATAGCAATTTAATTGCCTTAAACTAGGTGATTTGAAGAGCATGCTAGATTAAGGTTAAGACATCAATCTATTCATTAGTGTGTTAAGTATGACTTGATTAATTAATGAAATTTATTTAAGAAAAAGATTTTAATTACCTTGATTTTTGATAAGTCTGTTTTGATGCTGGACGAAATTTCACAATTTGGTCCCGAAATTTATAGTTTATGTTTCGGTAATACCTTAAATTTCGGTTTTCTTCCAAACCGGGTTGAGGGTGTTACAAATTGGTATCATAGCATGGTTTAGCCGATCTTCAGACTAAATCGGGGCTCGTCACATCTTCATAAGTCAGTGTGCCACCTAGGAGTTCAAATTTTTTTATTTCGTATTGGTATTTTGTAACCAATACAGTTTGTTTGTGTTGTTTGAAAACTCAGATTATGTAAAGATATTCTGAGCTTGACAATACGAATTTGTTGACGTTGTAGAAATTCGGGGACGAATTTCTTTTAAAGGGGGGAGAATTGTAACATCCCAAAGTATAAACTAGTAGTATGACTTTAATTAATGGTAACTTAGCTTGTTATAAAGGAAACCTTAATGTTGATGAGTGACTAAAATTGTAGTTTGGTCCTTTGAGTAATTGAATTAAAGGGGCTAGAAATTTAACTTCCATTAATTATGAGTCTTGCATGTAACTAAAATTGTGGTTAAGAAATTGCTTGTAATTGGACCAAAAATTTGGTGACATGTGGATGGAGGAATCGACACATGTTTAACCAAAGAGAGAAAGGGGAGTCAAGGTGTTAAGATTTTCTCTTCCACCATCATCTTGTTCCTTTAACCGATTCCCTCAAAAAACCTAGAGATATAAAACTGTTCGGTGAATTTGGTTGTTCAAGGGGAGAATTTTTGTGTCTAGCATAGCTTTTAGAGTTGAATTATTAGCTGTGGGAGTAAGGTAATATGCTTCTGCCATTTTCTTTATACTTGAATTGCTTTGGGTGCTAAACTGATTGGATTGCATGCTAAGTGAAGTGATGTGTATTGAACATTTCGAATTGCTTAGATGATTTTTAGATGTTATGAAAACGTGGTAACATGGTCAAGAAGTTTATGATAGATTGAATTCGATTAAGGGATAATTGTTAGACTTCATTTGTAGCTTGATTGTTATGTTAAGTTACTAATAAGGGACTGTTTACTATGGATTGCTTGGAAATATTATAAACTAAATTGCTTTGAATATGTCTAATAGGGAATTAAAAAAACTGTGCAGTGTTTCAAGTTGAAACTGTGCAGTTTTTAACGTTAGAAACTGTGCAGTTTTTAAAAGTTAAAAACTGTGTAGTGTTATAAGTATTAAAACTGAGCATTATTTAGTTAAAAAATAGCCTAGAATTAAGTTTAAAATAATGCAGTTTTGATTAAGGAATTATAAGCAGTCTTGAAAAGGATAATTAATGGGCTGTTTTAGCTATAAATATGATCATATGGGGACTGTTTTGGTGAAGTTAAATTGTGCTTATAAATTAAATTGGACTTTTACTAGTAAATTAAGAATATATGGGGCTACTTTGATCTTGTAAATGAATGTGCTTGTAATTGAGACTATTTCGATGAGAGTAAAAGTATAAGTTTGTTGTTGGAATGTATGTTCAAATATTAGATAAGTAAACTACCAATTTGTGGGAATTTTATTGGTAGAATAGATTTGTTAAATCAAAATGAAAAAGGGGTAGTTTCGAATGGTTCAGCACGTGTAAATATGATCTGCCTTGTTGTGTGTATATATATGTCTAAATGGATGGTTTTGGATGATTAGATGTGTGTAAGTAAACTGCCTTGTTTGGTGCTTATGAAAGAATTGAATTGAATCTAATATGCGGTTATAATTTTGTTATGCTTAGACCAAGAGAAGGCTAGAAGAGGATTGGATTGTTAGGAAGATGTAATTGTGGATTCAGGTATTCCGTAACATCGAGATAAAAGGTGAGTGTAGTTTAAAGTCTCGGAAAGGGGTTACGACCTTTCCAAGCATTTTTCTCTAGTTATTATGTTTAAATAAATGCTTATGCTCAGGTTTAAGCTTACTCTAGCTTGGAAACGAGGTGAGTATTTCTATGAGAAATACTTGTATTATTAAGATTGATAGTAAAGCGTGTTTGAATTATTCATATTACCTTTCCTTGTTGTAATGAGGCTAGAATTGGAAGTAAAGGGAATGAGCAAAGTCATGAAGGTAGCTGCCTTACTTTGGTTAAACGGATAATAAGTTATAACAACAAGCCTCGATTCGAGTTAGTTTAGACACAGTTGGTATGCCATAGAGTCCGTCGAGCTCGCTAGTTTGGATTACAGTCCTGGACTACGGTCCCTTGTTAAATAAATCAAATGATCTACTGGTACCCTTGTTCAATAATGAAATAAATTTGGTACTTTGTGTACCCTTGTTCCAGTACAACGTGTACCCTTTTTGTTGTTATGCTTTTTGTGGATTCGTGTGTCTAGTAACTTGTCAACCAAGGCTCAAGATAAATTAAATATTTTTGATAATGAATCTTGATATCTTGTAATGAAATAAAAGTATAGGACTAGTTTCCCTTGATATATGATTGGATATTGATCCCTTGATTAAGTTTGGACCATGTGTCCCTATGAAGTACTCGATTTGAGCTCTCCAAAGGAGAGTGTTTTGATTTAAACTCGAATAGAACGAAAAAATGGATTGGTTTTCCCTTGATGTGTAACACCCCCAACCCGGCTTAGGAGAAAACCGAATTCAGAAGTGTTAAGGAACGAACAAACAAGCAAATGAACGACATCAAAAGATTTCTTGACAAGTTTAACTTGAAATCGGGGGAAATCAAAAGCTTTTTAAACCTTTGGCAGGTCTAACTCCAATTTTAATTTCCAAACATGCACAGACATACGTATGGAAGCATAAACAAGCCACATCAATCACTAGTTCTTTTAGCAAGATTTTCTTCCATATTCTTCCAAACATAAAGTTTATTACAAGATTCCTACTATCACATAAAATTCCTTTTCGTTTATTTATAAAATTTATTCTTATCTCGATTATCATCTTACATACCTCTAAACATTTTAAGACACATCAGTTCGTGGCTACGATCAATCAAGGTGACAAAAACCATTGATTAAGGTTCTTTAAGCTTACATGTTATACTGATTTAAAGCCAACACTTAATTATCCAAAATTTCTAGCTAAACAACACATATCACTATCAAACATATATTCATAACAACAAGCATTCAAAACTTATTCCTAGCATAGCTTAACCTGCAAGCCACAGTTAGAAAGTCATATTATAAATAGCTTAAGCTATCCTAAAACTTAGCAGATTGTTTACAAAGGATAGAGGTCGCATACAATTAACCAACAACCATCTAAACATACTAACTACTGCAACTTATATAATAAGCAACCACAAAATAATTAAAGGCACTTAAAACACTTTTTAGAGCATCATATATATACATATAGAATCAAAGATGCTCTTAAATGCATAATGCATACATATCAATTATGTGCCACCATCTAGGAGTACTTAAGAAGTTACAAACATACTTTCTAACTTTTGTGATCCCATTCAAGCTCGATAGATATTCAGAAACATGATACCCTGAAAGGTGATGGAAGATTAGAGTAAGCAAATGCTTATTGAGGTAGTGCTATAGTTCACTAAACAATTTAGCAAACCATAAATAACCTATTCCGATTCTTTCGTCAAATCTAATCCAAGTCCATGATAGAACCAAAATGATCAATAGATCACACGACATTGCATCAAGAATTCTAATCATAACACTTCCATTGACTTATTGTAGTAACTCATAACAACATTTCTTGCACACAAGATATTATAATAAGCATCATCAAGCGTGTCATAGCAAGGCATATCATAATTTTTACTTGAACACGTCATAAACATGTCATATAACATACCATTCGAACGTGACATGATTGCTTAGTACCCAAGCTATCAAATATAACCTACCATTCAAGTTTATTCTCGGCTTATACGACATACACAAGGTCACATGTAAAATAACATAATTCAACCAGTCCATTACTTTCATATACATGCTATACATGTCAGCAATGCATATGTAATCATGTCATAGTTATCAAGCAATCCAATATTATCATATATATATACTATACATGGATATTTACACAAACGTATCATACATATCATTTGGTCAAGGCATGATCATATTTTCTTGAATACAATGTAACATTTCACGTATACAACCATTTGATCATGACATATACATATATACTTAAATACATGGCAACTTATCTCATAAGCATTCGTTTAAGCATGGTATGTACATATATTCACACATAAACTATCGAATTATTGGACATACATGAACATATGGATATCACTCAAGCATGTATACTCATATACTTCACATAGTCATAAGTTACTTATATTGCAAGATATAGAAAAGGAACCTCTAGGCTAATTTCAAACTTTTCAACGAATTTCCTTTCAACTCAGTCTAGTGAATTAATACTCAGATTCCTTATAATTCTTTTGTTTTAAACCCTCATAGCACCATTCATTCATGTTTACACATTTGTACATACCCCAATCGAAACCAAATATACATGTTCACACAATTTAATACTTCAAAACAGTCCATGCAATTATCATGTATAGCTAAAACAGTCCACTTTCGTTCAAGAGTACACAAAACAGCCCTTGTAATTCATTTATACACTTTAGTATATCAAAACAGTCCACTTTCTTTCAAGATTACATTAAACAATCCATGTAATTCATTTATACACATTAGTATATCAAAACAGTCCACTTTCTTTCAAGATTACACTAAACAGTCCATGTAATTCATTTATACACTTTAGTATATCAAAACAGTCCACTTTCTTTCAAGACTACACTAAACAGTCCATGTAATTCATTTATACACTTTAGTATATCAAAACAGTCCACTTTCTTTCAAGATTACACTAAACAGTCCATGTAATTCTTTTGTACACTTTAGTATATCAAAATAGTCCACTTTCTTTCAAGATTACAAGCAAGCATTCGATCTAGCATATGTTCATAACATTTCTTTCATTACAAGCAATTATTCAATCTAATATGTGTATCATAACATATCTTTCAATACAAGCAACCATTAGATCTAGCATATGTTCATAACATTTCTTTCATTACAAGCAATTATTCGATCTATTATGTGTATCATAACATATCTTTCAATACAAGCAACCATTAGATCTAGCATATGTTCATAACATTTCTAATAGAACATAGTTCTATCTTTAACTAGGGACATTTAGTCCTTCCTAGACCAAGAGTTCGAAATGCAATACATATAAAAGGGAATATACATTCCAAATTCTCATTTCTTTACCTCAAAATTCATTAATTTACATTTTAAGTTGTCATGAGCCTTGATTGACAAGTTACTAGACACATGAATCCACAATAAGTGTAACAATAACATGGGTACACATAGTACCAGAACAAGAGTACACAAGGTATTGAATCTATTCATTATTGAACAAGGGTACCAACCATACCAATAGATCACTTGATCTAAACAACAAGGGACCATAGTCCAAACTAGTGAGCTCGACGGAATCTATGGCACGCCAATTGTGTCTAAGACTAACCCGAATCAAGGCTTATATTTATAACTCATTCTTCATTCAATTGAGAGCCATTGTATGCCTTAAAACATTAGTTGATTTATCTATTCACATTCAAGCCTAGTTTTAAAGTGACTAGAAAGGTAGCATGAATTATTAACTTAGCTAGCTTATGCTTAGCATAAGATATTTATATAGTTTTGCAGTTATTCGAACCTTAATCAAGCCTTCTTGTACATACACTAACATTTAATGAGATTCAATATTCTAATAGATTTGGACAACCACATGCTTGTCCCTAATCTAGATTACTCTTATTCATTTTTATATGCAACCTTTCTAAAGCAAGTTTATACTTTCAATTATAAGTGTAACCCTTGATCAACAATATGATCCTTAAATCAATTTCAAATCGAAAGTACCTTCAAGGGAAGTACGTACCATTTTCCAAGCTTAAACTTACATGCTTTTCTAGTCAAGTAATCTGATAGGATTGATTGGAACAACAAGAAAGATACTAAGAGCAGCTTTATTCTATTCGAATCTCTAGACCAGCTCACATGTTATTTCGATGTTACGGAATACCCGAATCCTCATTCTTTTTTTGCTACTTATTTGATTCCTTTTAGCTTTCACCCACAATTCTTTTCCTTCTCCTATGATAAATCGATGAAATCTTAGCAAGGTGACATGAATGAGATAATCCTAAGAGCTTACTTTCACTAACTCTCAATATTTTGTTTAGGGGAGAAAGGTTGAAGATGATTCACCTATTCAATTATTTTCCTTCCTCTCATTGCCATGTGTTACTCCTAATGCCACACGTTTCTCTCCAATGGAGTTAACAAATATATCCTTCAATTAATGCCTTACTTACATGCAAGACTTAAAGTAATAAACCTTTCAAATATTGCCCCTCTTTGAAAAGGTTTGTCTAATTTCTAAGTCTTAAAATTTAGTCACTATTAACATACTTCCAGACCAGTCTTTGGGGTATTACAATTCCTCCCTCCTTAAAAGAAATTCGTCCTCGAATTTCTTTGATGGTGACAAATTTGAATTACCAAACCCAAAATATTCTCACATATTCTAGGTTTTCAATAGAGCAAACAAATTGTATTGGTTACAAGCTACCAATACAGAACAAAAATTTAAACTCCTAGTTGGCATAATGACTTATAACGATGAAACGATTTCTAATTTAGTATGAGAATCGACTAAACCTATAACACCCCATCCCCGGGTTAGCTGTAATCTGGTTCAGGAGCATTACCAAAGTGAAAACAAAGCAAAAGATAGGTTACTTGTCGAACAAGTAACCTCGATATACATGACTTGCAATGCAAGTAACCTAAACACAACCATACAAGTCATACAAGTAATCCACATTAATCAAAACAAACATTCTTTAGGTACTAATTTGTTTCATTTCATACTTATATTCTAAGTTACCACTAACATATTTCAATTTACCATTCCATCCAATACACATACATCATTCAAACAACAATAACAAGTGTGGCATACTTCACAATAGGTTACTATTAAACATGATTCAACTTTCATTCTTAGTACAAGTTCATGTACCCTATTTGAATCATACAAGGTGGTCACTTAACACATTTCAATTAGCTTACTTGCATCTCAAGATACTACTTATCCAACCAATTAACACGATCAATACAAGGCATCCAACTTACATTCTTATTACATGTTCCAACACCCTATTCGAATAGCTAGGTGTTCACTTAATACATTTCATTTGTTTCCTTTTTCAAACAAGTCATAATATTTCATGGCATCTTTAGCTAGTAACATTGTTAATGCATGCTTGAACATACCTTAGCTCCAATCCAAGCATTGTCGAATCATACCATTAGCCACAAGAACAAATGCATGATCATACAACTTTGGTCTATTATTCGAATGAAACAAGGATTCAACATTCATTGGATTACTTTCACATTATGCGCAGCATCAAACTTATTTAGATACATATCAACATAGTTCATATACATAGTTTAAGTCATCAAAGTTAGTTATATGATAGGCGCAACAAAACATTACATTTACTAGTCTTAACAACATAGCAAAATGCATGATGAAGGCTACCTATTACAAGTTCTAGTGCCACCAAACTAGGAGTATACAAAGAGTATGAAATCATACTTTCAAGCTTACTTCAATACATTGCTTTGAGTTCAAGATATCCTCTTAAAAGTGTCTTTAATATGTTATGGGAAGAATGAAGAGTAAAGTGGTAAGTACAAGTTGTGTACTTAGG
Organism: Hibiscus mutabilis; assembly: GCA_019671005.1. Taxonomy (NCBI): domain Eukaryota; kingdom Viridiplantae; phylum Streptophyta; class Magnoliopsida; order Malvales; family Malvaceae; genus Hibiscus; species Hibiscus mutabilis. The sequence continues at coordinate 30,032,314 of CM033712.1, forward strand.
GAGGTATCACTAAGCTAACCAATTTCAAGTATACATATCCAAGTTTACAAGTATTTCAAAGAATCAAGGTCATCACTACATGTCACATACTATTCGAATGAATAGGGTAAACATAGGCAAGCTTCACATATCACACATTCAACATTGCAACATCCATCATGTATCCATACATACTATTCGATTTATTGTTTATGAGACAAGCAATCAAAAACACCAAGTACCAAGTAGGCATTCTTGCACAATAACTTCATCTATGCATTTCTTTCATGTGAAGTAACTAGTTATACAATCATTAATGTGTTAACTTTCAAGGCAAGGATGTTCATTCAAGAATCTTACAAAACAAGTAATGTTTACATCACCCAATCAAGGCAAACAATGTTCATTTCAAGTTATTAGTTCATCTTGTAACACCCTTGGTATTTAGTTCAATAGATAATCAAATCTTCAACAATATGCACCGAAGTACCAATATGCACTGTATTACCAAAATGCACCGTCGTGCCAATATGCACCGTAGTGCCAAAATGCACCGTCGTGGCAATATGCACCGTAGTGCCAATATGCACCGTAGTGTCAAATTGAGCTCTATATTCTAAGGCATGCCCTCCTATCTATCCAAACTAGCTACCAAGGTTGTTGATTATCTATTTCATTCAAGCTTTATACAATTCATTAATCCATACACAATTTTTCCATTCAAAGGCCAAGCCCTTAGGCTTATGGAGTCTTAACTCCCAATACAAGTCTATCCATGCCATTCGAATGGCATGAATACAAAGTGGTACCATTGTTCATTTCATTTCAACCAGCCATGTATATCAATCATAAACACATTCATACGTATGCAATGTGCGTACCTTATTCTCCAAGCAAGCATGCCATTTCTTACCTTTGGCATAATCAATGCAATATGTCAAGCATTTCATTTCATTTACTTAACAATCAAGTAAACAAGTAGAACATGGCATCAAACAAGTTGTCATTCATATCATTTTTCCCTTAATTAGCCAAGTATATATTAAGTCATGTTACATGGCAATATCATTGAATTAACAATAGCAAGGTTGGTTAGGACCTAAGTCCTAACCCTAAGGATGGTTACACTCATAATACTCCTAGCTAATCACTTGTCTTGAATCCAAATCCCTTTGCCTCTTGCTTTGGGATTTCCACTCTTATCTTCCTCTTCCACAACTTGTTGCCCTTGGTCTAGCAAGCATAACACATACAATTCATCAAAACAAGCACATAATGTCACACATGTATAGTAGCAATGTTACTACATTTGTATCTAACATTTAGCTACTGTTTTTATGCTTTCTTTTAAGCATTTCTTACTTGTTCATCTCTATATTGTTATTACCTCATTTTAGGACATAATTGGACATATTACAATGTCCCAAAACTGTTTTGGAAACAGTTTGCTTCTAGGTGCAAAAACAGTCCCAAACTGCCCAGTACACTGCTGTCTGGCAGTTTGCACACTGTCCCTTTAAATGGTCATATCTTTTAATCCGTACGTCAGAATTTCGATTAATTTACATCGTTGGAAAGATAAAAAAAAATTTCTTTAAGAACAAAATAGACTTGCATTTTATTTCTTAGCCAATTAATATAGTTTATTGTTCAAAGATAGGGCATTTACACTGCCTGGACAGTTTGCACTGTCCAGCTATTTCTAATTACAGTTTCCAGCATAGAACCCAGTTTTTAGTTCTGGTTTCACCAAATGAAATTAGACATACTAAGGATCATTTCAATAAAATTTTCGCCCTGAATTTGATCTATACAAGTTTTGGTGAATTTTCAAAGTTACTCCCCAGAACAGAGCAATTTCTGGGTAGATTGCACCTATTCACATTTTAATTCCTTAAATTCATTTTAACCAATGTTTTGGCCCTAGAATTCATTTCATATGAAATCCTAAACATGTTTAGTCGATGTTAATTCATTTTTCAAGGCAGCCGAAACAGAGTAAGTTGGTTAAATTGCTTAATTTTGCATGTTTACACAATATGTTCTTACTAAAACAGTTTCTAAACTATATTACGATGTTCATACTTTTATCTTTCTTTTCCAGAATTGGTTACTAACAATTTAACTTGTTTAACACCTTAATTACATTATCTAATCATGATCATGTTCAATTCATTAGTTCCATAGCTCAATTACATGTTCTAACAATTCAATTCTTACAACAACATTTCATTTCAATTTTCTAGCAACCTATCTTTGTTACACTATCACTTACACATAATTTTCAGTATAATACCTAGTGTTCATTCTCCAAATTTGCATAATCCTACAACAATTTAATCATCTAACAACATATTCAATAGTTAATTTCATCTACAATCATCAAAACAGCCCAAATCAATAAGTATAATTGTCTATTCGATTGAACAAGAGTAGAATCATACTTACTTTGCTTATAGCTTTAATTTTCTTACAAAATCCTATACATGCAAGCTTAATTTCCCTTCATCAATGGCTGATCTCTCAAACTCTCTTTCTCCCTAATTTCTCTTCAATTTTCGGCTAGCTAAGGAGAATGAAGAAGATGACAACATCTAATCCAAGTTATTGGATTTATGAAATCTCTAAAATGTCCCTTAATTAATCCTTACTATTAATTTAATCAAGGGTATTAGGGGAAACAAGGAATTTAGCATGCAATCATCATCTTTCTCATTTAAATCAATGTAGTCACTTTAAATTGATCACTTATTTCATTTAGTCTTTCAATTAGATCCTTGACTAATCAATTTAGCTTAAATTGTAGGTTCAATTAAGCTATCAACTTAAGCAATTGGTTCCACTACTTCTAGGCTAGAATTTAGGGTGTTACAATTCTTCCCCCTTAAATTAAATTCGTCCTCGATTTTACCTAAATTGAACAAGTGAGGATATTGCTTCATCATGACTTCTTCAGATTCCCAGGTAGCTTTTTCCACCTTATGGTTTCTCCATAATATCTTAACAAAGAGGAACAATCTTATTCCGAAGCTTTCTTACTTCCCGGTCAAGAATCTGAATTGATTCTTCTTCGTAGGACAAATCAGGATTCAATTCTACTTCTTCGGGCTCAAGGATGTGTGAAGGATCAAATCGATACCATCTGAGCATTGAAACATGGAAGACATTGCGTATTCTACCGAACTCTCTAGGAAGAGCTAGTCAATAGGCCACTAGACCAATTCTTTCAACAACTTCAAATGGTCCATTGCATCGGGGACTGAGCTTCCCTTTTATTCCAAATCTAAGCACTTTATTCAAAGGTGAGACCTTTAGGAAGACTTAGTCTCCAATAGCATACTGGATATCTCTCTTTTTTAAGTCAGCATACACTTTATGTCTATCGAAAGTTGCCTTTAATCGATCGTGAATGATCTTGATTTGTTCTTCGGTTTCCCAAAGCAATTGAGGTCCTATAATCTTGTTCTCTCCCAATTCGGTCTAGCATAGAGGAGTTCTACATCTTCTACCATATAGAGCTTCGAATGGTGCCATTTGAATAGAAGATTGATTGCAATTATTGTAGGCAAACTCTACAAGAGGTAGGGATTTCTCCCAATTCTTCCCGAAGTCAATAACACAAGCTCGTAATATATCTTCTAGCACTTGAATGATTCTCTCAGATTAGCCATCCGATTGAGGATAAAGGGCCGTACTAAGATGTACTTTAGCTCCTAGAGCTTTATGTAGAGAATTCCATAATCGAGAAGCAAATCGAGGGTCATGATCAGAGATGATTGTTGAGGTACACCGTGTAACCGAATCACTTCACGGATGTACAGCTCGGCAAGGGTTTCCAAACTCATGTTCATACGAACAGGGATGAAGTGAGTAGATTTAGTGAATCTATCAACAATCACCCACACAACATCATTTTTTTTGGAGTAGAAGGAAGACCAGTTACAAAGTCCATAGTAATTCGATCCCACTTCCATTGGGGAAGTTCAATAGGTTGGAGCAGTCCAGTAGGGACTTGATGCTCGGCTTTGACTCTTTGACAAGTTAAGCACTTGGATACGAAGTCCGTGATTGCATATTTCATGCCTGACCACCAGCATAGTGGCTTTAGGTCCTTATACATCTTAACTAATCCAGGGTGGATCGAGAAAGAACTTTGATGTGCTTCTTGCAACATTTCCTGTTTCAATTGTTCGTTTTTAAGAACACAGACTCTATCCTTGAAATAGAGGAGTCCATTTGAATTGAGGGAGAAGTCAGAGCTAGACTTAGAAGCAAGCTTAGATATGATCTTCTGAAGATCTGGATCAACTTGTTGAAGTTCTTTGATCCTAGAAACTAGATTAGATTGAACTTGAAGTTCATACAAGAATTTTTGGCCCTTGGATAGTCAGAAATGAGCATTGATAGCCGTAGTAGCTACGAAAGAATTAACAAGGTCATTAGAATGATTTTCAATAGATTTCCTGCAATGCAAGGCACTGTTTGAATTGTTTCTTGAAGAACAGGGCATTGTTCGAATGCTTTCTTACAAGCTAAGAAAGACTCAATTTTAATGGTTACATGTATTTTAGGCACAATTCTTATTCGAATGGTAGTTTACTTTTCAAGGAATGTTCAAATAGTAACTTGTAGCTTAAGGAAACTCTAAATTCATTGTTTGCAAAACAAGAGAAGGCACGATTCAAATGAATTTAATCAGAATTCTAGATTTAAGAGTTACCCGAGTATGGTCTGCGACTAAGGGTGTTAGCAACTACGTTTGCTTTCCTCATATGGTAGTCGATAACCAAGTCGTAATCCTTAAGTAATTTGAGCCATATCCTTTGCCTCAGATTCAAGTCCTCCTGAGTTAGAAGGTGTTTGAAACTTTTGTGATCGGTAAATAGATTGCATTTCTCTCCATATAGATAGTGCGTTGGATAATTAGACTCATGTGGCTTCAGTTGCCTTGAAGCGTAAGCAATTACGTTCCCATCTTGCATCCGGACACGACCGAGTCTTAGATAAGAAGCATCACTATAAACAGTGAATTCTTTGCTCGATTCTGGTTGGATGAGTACCGGGGCATGAGTTAGAGCTTGCTTAAGTTGATCAAAACTTTGTCGTTGGTTCTCCGACCAAACGAAAGGCGTATCTTTGTGGGTAAGCTTAGTAAGACTTGCAACAATGGAGGAAAAGCCTTTAGCAAACTTTCTATAATACCCAACTAAACCGAGAAAGCTTCAGACCTCGCTTACATTATTCGGAGGTCTCCAATTTAGATTAGACTGAATCTTGCTTGGATCGATTTTGATTCCTTCAGCCGAGATAACGTGTCTGAGGAAAGAAATTTATGATAACCAGAATTCACATTTGGAGAACTTGGCATACAATTGACGTTCTTAGAGTGTTTGCAAGACAATTCGGAGGTGTTCACCATGTTCCTCCTTATTCCGAGAGTACACCAAGATGTCATCGAAGAATACGACCACAAACTTATCAAGATAGGGCTTGAATAGTCGATTCATGTGATCCATGAAAGCAGCCGAAGCATTCGTTAACCCGAATGGCATTACGAGAAATTCTATGTGGTCATATTGAGTACGAAAGGATGTCTTGGGCACGTATTGTTCTTTCACTTTCATTTGATAGTACCCCGATCAAAGGTTGATCTTAGAGAATACGGAAGCATCCCTAAGTTAATCAAAAAGATCTTCAATTCTGGGCAGGGGATACAGGTTCTTGATAGTGAGCTTGTTTAGTTGACGATAGTCAATACAAAGCCGCATACTCCCTTTCTTTCTTCTTTACGAACAGGACCGGAGCACTGGTTAGCCCGAAGGGCATAACTAGGAACTCGTAGTGACTATAACAAGTCCTGAAAGCCGGTTTAGCTGACAACAATCGATGCATAGTCTTATCGTCCCATCTTTCTTCTTAAAGGACAATAGGGGTGCTCCCCAGGGTGCAGATCTAGGCCGAATTCAAATTCATCTTGCATAGTCATGGTAGCAAAAATTGAGGTCAGTTTTCTATCAATTAGGAGGATTGATTCCTTTTCTAAGCCTCAGAGATAAAGTCTCCTATTTAGGCAATCTATCCAGGCTTCATGTTTACATAACGAATCTAGTACTAACACTAGATCAAACCCACAATTTGGCAATACATATAAATCAATAGGAAATGGTATGTATCGAATAACTATAGAACATTCCTTGCAAAGGAAGATAATGGATGAGATTCCCCCTATTGGGCTCGAAACTACAAGGCTTTGCTTTACAATTTTAGGTTTCATCTCGAAAGATTATCTCTTTCATTCAAGGAGCCTATGGGACATTCATTATCCTGACTAAGTCTCGTTTCTGACATTCTAGTTCAATCAAAACAATAAGAGTTTTAGTTATAACATTTACACATTTAAGCAACAATACAAGCTTATATCAAGTCTCCTAGGTGGCACAATATCCTATATGATGCAAGTGAGCTTAGTTCAGTCTTAGAACCGACTAAAAAAGCTCTGATTACCAATAAATGTAACACCCCATCCCCAGGTTAGCCGTAATTCGATTCAGGAGCATTACCAAAGTGAAAACAAACAAGTAACCTCGATATACATGACTTGCAACGCAAGTAACCTAAACACAACCATACAAATCATACAAGTAATCCACATTAACCAAAACAAACATTCTTAGCAGGCTAATTTAGGTACTAATTTGTTTCATTTCATACTTATATTCTAAGTTACCACTAACATATTTCAATTTACCATTCCATTCAAAACACATAAATCATTCAAACAACAATAACAAGTGTGGCATACTTCACAATAGGTTACTATTAGACATGATTCAACTTTCATTCTTATTACAAGTCCATGTACCCTATTCGAATGATACAAGGTGGTCACTTAACACATTTCAATTAGCTTACTTGCATCTCAAGATACTACTTATCCAACCAATTAACACGATCAATACAAGGCATCCAACTTACATTCTTATTACATATTCCAACACCCTATTCGAATAGCTAGGTGTTCACTTAATACATTTCATTTGTTTCCTTTTTCAAACAAGTCATAATATTTCATGGCATCTTTAGCTAATAACATTGTTAATGCATGCTTGAACATACCTTAGCTCCAATCCAAGCATTGTCGAATCATACCATTAGCCATAAGAACAAATGCATGATCATACAACATTGGTCTATTGTTCGAATGAAACAAGGATTCAACATTCATTGGATTACTTTCACATTATGCGCAGCATCAAACTTATTTAGATACATATCAACATAGTTCATATACATAGTTTAAGTCATCAAAGTTGGTTATATGATAGGACCAACAAAACATTACATTTAGTAGTATGAACAACACAACAAAATGCATGATCTAGGCTACCTATTACAAGTTCTAGTGCCACCAAACTAGGAGTATACAAAGAGTATTAAATCATACTTTTAAGCTTGCTTCAATACGTTGCTTCATGTTCAAGATATCCTCTTGAAAGTATCTTTAATCTGTTATGGGAAGAATAAAGAGTAGAGTGGTAAGTACAAGTTGTGTACTTAGTGAGGTAACACTAAGCTAACCAATTTCAAGTATACATATCCAAGTTTACAAGTATTTCAAAGATTCAAGGTCATCACTACATGTCACATAGGCAAGCTTCACATATTACACATTCAACATTGCAACATCCATCATGTATTCATAACATACTATTCAATTTATTGCTTAGGAGATAAGCTATCAAAAACACCAAGTACCAAGTAGGCATTCTTGCACAATAACTTCATCTATGCATTTCTTTCATGTGAAGTAACTAGTTATACAATCATTCATGTGTTGTTCTTCAAGGCAAGGAGGTTCATTCAAGAATCTTACAAAACAAGTAATATTCACATCACCCAATTAAGGCAAACAATGTTGATTTCAAGTTATTAGTTCATCTTATAACACCCTTGGTATTTAGTTCAATAGATAATCAAATCTTCAACAATATGCAGCGAAGTGCCAATATGCACCGTAGTGCCAATATGCACCGTAGTGCCAATATGCACCGTAGTGCCAAAATGCACCATTGTGCCAATATGCACCGTAGTGCCAATATGAACCGTAGTGCCAAAATGAGCTCTAAACTCTAAGGCATGCCCTCCTATCTATCTAAACTAGCTAAAAAGGTTGTTGATTATCCATTTCATTCAAGCTTTATACAATTCATTAATCCATACACAATTTTTCCATTCAAAGGCCAAGTCCTTAGGCTTATGGAGTCTTAACTCCCAAGACAAGTCTATCCATGCCATTCGAATTTCTTGAATACAAAGTGGTACCATTCTTCGTTTCATTTCAACCAGCCATGTATATCAATCACAAACACATTCATATGTATGCAATGCACGTACCTTACTCTCCAAGCAAGCATGCCATTTCTTACCTTTGGCATAAGCAATGCAATATGTCAAGCATTTCATTTCATTTGCTTAACAATCAAGTAAACAAGTAGAACATGGCATCAAACAAGTCGTCATTCATATCATTCTTCCCTTAATTATCCAAATACATATTAAGTCATTTTACATGGCAATATCATTGAATTAACAATAGAAAGGTTGGTTAGGACCTAAGTCCTAACCCTAAGGATGGTTACACTCACAATACTCCTAGCTAATCACTTGTCTTGAATCCAAATCCCTTTGCCTCTTGCTTTGGGATGTCCACTCTTATCTTCCTCTTCCACAACTTGCTGCCCTTGGTCTAGCAAGCATAACACATACAATTCATCAAAACAAGCACATAATGTCACACATGTATAGTAGCAATGTTACTACATTTGTTCCTAACATTTAGCTACAGTTTTTATGCTTTCTTTTAAGCATTTCTTACTTGTTCATCTCTATATTGTTATTACCTCATTTTAGGACATAACTGGACAGATTACAATGTCCCAAAACTGTTTTGGAAATAGTTTGCTTCTAGGTGCAAAAACAGTCCCAAACTGTCCAAGACACTGCTTCCTGGCAGTTTGCACACTGTCCCTTAAAATGGTCATATCTTTTAATCCGTACGTCAGAATTTTGATTAATTTACACAGTTGGAAAGATAAAAAAATTCTTTAAGACCATAATAGACTTGCATTTTAGTTCTTAGCCAATGAATACAGTTTATTGTTCAAAGACAGGGCATTTACACTGCCTGGACAGTTTGCACTGTCCAGCTATTTCTAATTACAGTTTCCAGCATAGAACCCAGTTTTCAGTTATGTTTTCACCTAATGAAAGTAAACATACTAAGGATCATGTCACCAAAATTTCAGCCCTGAATTTGATCTATACAATTTTTGGTGAATTTTCAAAGTTACTGCCCAGAACAGAGCAATTCTGGGCAGATTGCACCTATTCACATTTTAATTCCTTAAATTCATTTTAACCAATGTTTTGGCCCTAGAGTTCATTTCATATGAAATCCTAAACATGTTTAGTCGGTGTTAATTCATTTTTCAAGGCAGCCAAAACAGAGTAAGTTGGTTAAATTGCTTAATTTTGCATGTTTACACAATATGTTCTTACTAAAACAGTTTCTAAACTATATTAATATGTTCATACTTTTATCTTTCTTTTCCAGCATTGGTTACTAACAATTTAACTTATTTAACACCTTAATTACATTATCTAATCATGATCATGTTCAATTCATTAGTTCCATAGCTCAATTACATGTTCTAACAATTCAATTCTTACAACAACATTTCATTTCAATTTTCTAGCAACCTATCTTTGTTACACTATCACTTACACATAATTTTCAGTATAATACCTAGTGTTCATTCTCCAAATTTGCATAATCCTACAACAATTTAATCATCTAACAACATATTCAATAGTTAATTTCATCTACAACCATCAAAACAGCCCAAATCAATAAGTATAGTTGTCTATTCGATTGAACAAGAGTAGAATCATACTTACTTTGCTTCTAGCTTTAATTTTCTTACAAAATCCTATACATGCAAGCTTAATTTCCCTTCATCAATGGCTGATCTCTCAAACTCTCTTTCTCCCTAATTTCTCTTCAATTTTCGGCTAGCTAAGGAGAATGAAGAAGATGACAACATCTAATCGAAGTTATTGGATTTATGAAATGTCTAAAATGTCCCTTAATTAATCCTTACTTTTAATTTAATCAAGGGCATTAGGGGAAACAAGGAATTTAGTATGCAATCATCATCTTTCTCATTTAAATCAATGTAGTCACTTTAAATTGATCACTTATTTCATTTAGTCTTTCAATTAGATCCTTTGCTAATCAATTTAGCTTAAATTCTAGGTTCAATTAAGCTATCAACTTAAGCAATTGGTTCCAATACTTCTAGTCTAGAATTGAGGGTGTTACAATTCTCCCCTTAAATTAAATTCGTCCTTGAATTTACCTGAATTGAACAAGTGAGGATATTGCTTCCTCATGACTTCTTCAGATTCCCAGGTAGCTTCTTCCACCTTATGGTTTCTCCATAATATCTTAAAAAGAGGAACAATCTTATTACGAAGCTTCCTTACTTCCCGGTCAAGAATCTGAATAGGTTCTACTTCGTAGGACAAATCAGGATTGAATTCTTCTTCTTCAGGCTTAGGGATGTGCAAAGGATCATATCGATACCTTTTGAGCATTGAAACGTGGAAGACATTGTGTATTCTATCGAACTCTCTAGGAAGAGCTAGTCGATAGGCCACTGGACCAATTCAAAAATCATTGATTAAGGTTCTTTAAGCTTACATGTTATGCTGATTTAAAGCCAACACGTAATTATCCAAAATTTCCAGCTAAACAACACATATCACTATCAAACATATATTCATAGCAACATGCATTCAAAACTTATTCCTAACATAGCTTAACCTGCAGGCCACAGTTCAAAAGTCATATTTTAAATAGCTCAAGCTATCCTGAAACTTAGCAGATTGTTTACAAAGGATAGAGGTCGCATACAATTAACCAACAACCATTCAAAAATACTAACTATTGTAACTTATATAATAAGTAACCAAAAAATAATTAGAGGCCCATTACAAACCCAAAACACTTTTTAGAGCATCATATACAAACATATATAATAAAATAAGCTCTTAAATGCATAATGCATACATATCAATTATGTGCCACCATCTAGGAGTACTTAAGAAGTTACAAACATACTTTCTAACTCTTGTGATCCTATTCAAGCTCGATAGATATTCAGGAATATGATACCCTGAAAGGTGATGAAAGATTAGAGTAAGCTAATACTTAGTGAGGTAGTGCTATAATTCTCTAAACAATTTAGCAAACCCTAAATAACCTATTCCTATTCTTTCTTCAAATCTAATCAAAGTCCATGTAGAACCAAAATATTCACCAGATCACACGACATTGCATCAAGAATTCCAATCATAACACTTCCATTGATTTATTGTAGTAACTTATAACAACATTGCTTGTCACATAAGATATTATAATAAGCATCATCTAGCGTGTCATAGCAAGGCATATCGTAATTTTTTCTTAAACACATCATAAACATGTCATATAACATACCATTCGAACATGACATGATTGCTTAGTACCCAAGCAATCAAATATAACCTACCATTCAAGGTTATTTTCGGCTTATACGACATACACAAGGTCACATGTACAATAACATAATTCAACCTTTTCATTACTTTCATATACATGCTATACATGGCAGCAATACATATGTAATCATGTCATAGTTCTCAAGCAATCCAATATTATCATATATATACTATACATGGATATTTACACAAACGTATCATACATATCATTTGGTCAAGGCATGATCACATTTTCTTGAATACAAAGTAACATTTCACGTATACAACCATTTGATCATGACATGTACATATATACTTAAATACATGGCAACTTATCTCATAAGCATTCGTTCAAGCATGGCATGTACATATATTCACACATAAACTATCGAATTATAGGACATACATGAACATATGGATATCACTCAAGCATGTATACTCATATACTTCACATTGTCATAAGTTACTTATATTGCAAGATATAGAAAAGGAACCTCTAGACTAATTTGAAACTTTTCAATGAATTTTCTTTCAACTCAGTCTAGTGAATTAATACTCAGATTCCTTACAATTCTTTTGTTTTAAACCCTCATAGCACCATTCATTCATGTATACACATTTGTACTTATCCCAATCGAAACCAAATATACATGTTTACACAATTTAATACTTCAAAACAGTCCATGCAATGATCATGTATAGCTAAAACAATCCACTTTCTTTCAAGATTACACAAAACAGTCCATGTAATTCATTTATACACTTTAGTATATCAAAACAGTCCACTTTCTTTCAAGATTACACTAAACTGTCCATGTAATTCATTTATACACATTAGTATATCAAAACAGTCCACTTTCTTTCAATATTACACTAAACAGTCCATGTAATTCATTTATAAACTTTAGTATATCAAAACAGTCCACTTTCTTTCAAGACTACACTAAACAGTCCATGTAATTCATTTATACACTTTAGTATATCAAAACAGTGCACTTTCTTTCAAGATTACACTGAACAGTCCATGTAATTCATTTATACACTTTAGTATATCAAAACAGTCCACTTTCTTTCAAGATTACAAGCAAGCATTCAATCTAGAATATGTTCATAACATTTCTTTCATTACAAGCAATTATTCGATCTAATATGTGTATCATAACACATCTTTCAATACAATCAACCATTAGATCTAGCATATGTTCATAACATTTCTTTCATTACAAGCAATTATTCAATCTAATATGTGTATCATAACATATCTTTCAATACAAGCAACCATTAGATCCAGCACATGTTCATAACATTTCTAATAGAACATAGTTCTATCTTTAACTAGGGACATTTAGTCCTTCCTAGACCAAGAGATGGAAATCCAATACATATCAAGGGAATATACATTCCAAATTCTCATTTCTTTACCTAAAAAATCATTAATTTACATTTTAAGTTGTCATGACCCTTGATTGACAAGTTACTAGACACACAAATCCACAATAAGTGTAACAATAACAAGGGTACACATAGTGCCAGAACAAGAGTACACAAGGTACTGATTCTATTCATTACTAAACAAGGGTACCAATCGTACCAATAGCTCACTTGATCTAAACAACAAGGGACCGTAGTCCAAACTAGTGAGCTCGACATACTCTATGGCATGCCAATTGTGTCTAAGACTAACTCGAATCAATGCTTATATTTATAACTCATTCTTCGTTCAATTGAGAGGCATTGTATGCCTTTAAACATTAGTTGATTTATTCTATTCACATTCAAGTCTAGTTTTAAAGTGACTAGAAAGGTAGCATGAATTATTAACTTAGCTAGCTTATGCTTATCATAAGACATTTATCTAGTTTTGTAGTTATTCGAACCTTAATCAAGCCTTCTTGTATATACGCTAGCATTTAGTGAGATTCAATATTCTAATAGAATTGGACAACCACATGCTTGTCCCTAAACTAGATTACTCTTATTTATTTTCATACATAACCTTTCTAAAGCAAGCTTATACTTTCAAGTATAAGTGTAACCCTTGATCAACAATATGATCCTTAAATCAATTTCAAATCAAAAGTACTTTCAAAGGAAGTACGTACCTTTTTCCAAGCTTAATCTTACATGCTTTGCAAGTCAAGTAATCTGATAGGATTAATTGGAACAACAAGCAAGATACTAAGAGCAGCTTTATTCTATTCGAGTCTCTCGACTATGCTCACATGTTATTCCGATGTTACGAAATACCCGAATCCTCATTCATATGTTGCTACCTATCCGATTCTTTTTAGCTTTAAAGCCACAATTCTTTTCTCTCTCCTAAGATAAATCGATCAAAGCTTAGCAGGTGACATGAATGAGACAATCCTAAGAGCTTCCTCTCACTAACTCTCTCTCAATATTTTGGTTAGGGGAGAAAGGTTGAAGATGACTCACCTATTCAATTTTTTCCTTCCTCTCATTACGATGTGTTACCCCAAATGCCATATGTTTCTCTCCCATGGAGTTAACAAATATATCCTTCAATTAATGCCTTACTTACATGCAAGACTTAAAGTAATAAATATTTCAAATATTGCCCCTCTTTGAAAAGGTTTGTCGAATTTCTAGGTCTTAAGATTTAGTCATTATTAACATACCATTTAATAACATACTTCGAGACTAGTCTTTGGGGTATTACATGATGAGAATTTGATAGAAAGTCTACTATGACACTAATCAACCTAAGATTGAATGCCTCTATGCTTGCTTGAAATTGGTTAGTAAAACCCATGAATTATCCTTTGAAATGGTGTACCAAGACTATGATATTGATATAATAGGATATGTTATAATATCAAATTGTATGGTATGAAAGGCTTAAATAACATTGATAAATATGCTTCGCTTAATTATATTATAGTAAAGAGTGGTACCATTCGAACATGTTTAGGAATATGAAGTAATGGATGAAAATAGTTATTCAATAAGTTGTGAAAAGTAATGAAACTGTAACACCCCTTTCCCGGTCTGGTAGAGAACCAGGTCAAAAAGTGTTATCGAAAGCTTGTCCAGAGACCGGAGGACGGAATTAGAGTTCAGGACTTGTTCGGAATATTTTATTAGTTATTCTCAAGGCTTATCGAACCTTTTATTACTAGTCATATTAGAATCGTGGTCAATTTTAACCTTTTTCAACTTAAGGACTATATCATGAACTTTACAACATAGCGACCCTAATTCAGATTCTTTATTACCAACTTGTAATTAAACTTACCAATTAATTAATCTGTGAAGTTTCATTACTGTCGGATATCGTTAGTCTGATTGATTAGACCGTATAGTTATTAGTGACCAAATTGCAAACTGCATAAAACTTCTTTTTATACTTTATAAGAAAATTAACTAACGTCGTATCGATACCCTAAGGGTCGTATTGATACGCTAAGCCTAATTTCAGATTTCTAGATTCGAAGGATGTCAAACCCGTATAGATACAGCTAAGCCAGTATCGATACGCGTTGACTTCTTATCGATACGCTCTATGATCGTATCGATACCTTTTTCTCATCCAGATTCCAGTGACCAATATCCGTACTGATACGCCCTAACCGTATCGATACGCCCTATTTTCTTTTAGCCAAATTATGCCTAATCGTATCGATACGCCATCACCCGTATCGATACGCTTTGACTTGTAATGACAGAATTTTACTGGTTTTTACTCAAATTACCCAACCAAACATTAATCAAATTTTGTCAAACTTTACCAGCAATCTTAAAAATAGTATTTCTAATTACATATCAATTTTCAAGATGTTTTGAATCCGTTTACTACGACTTTTCCATTTAGTGCCTTAATGCTCATTTTAGCCATTTTAACCATTCCCAATTTCATCATTTAAACCACACTACACCTAGTTACTATTAGGTTTGCACAACCACATCAAAATAGACCTTTACAACACATTAAACCTTATGCCACCATACTAGGAGTTCAGAAACGAAAATAAACATACATAAGATTTGCGAAAGTGACTTGCAACCGGGGGATTACATGATCAAAGTTCGGAATGCTTCAAGGTCCTGAAATGCATGAGACACACACATATGTTAGGCTTATTTAGCCTAGTGAGGTAGTCATAACAAGCATAAAATAATCAAGTGACATGAATAGCATACTATGATCATGAACAACATATCATCATACTTAAATAACATAATTACATTATTAATCATATGAGTCTCATGCTTAAGTCATTTATCATACTTTCACATAATCATAGCGAAACTTAACACATATCAATTCCCTTGGACATAGTAACAAATGGATACGCGGATTCCTCTGTACACCATACATATATCGGAAAATAGGTCGTAGCCTTGAGCCAGAGCTTCGGATAGTATCCCTTACACAATCCATCCTTATGTCACCATACATATAGGTCGTAGCCCCAGACCTTAGTCCAATCCCTTACTTATACAATCTCAAATAACCTTATGGCATGCCAATTGTATCCAAAACTCACAAATGTCCAAGGTTATACATATTTCATCATATAACTTACCTTTACGCCCGTAGGCCATAGCATATCAGAATCGGTATTGAGCCTTAGCGTCATATCTCATATCATATCATATTTGTATCAAAATACACATGTAGCATATTTAACTTATCATATGTCATATATCATATTTCACATATCTCATAGAAGCTTATAACATATCAACTGACATTGGGGACTTACCGTTAGTGTCCACACAAGCTTACTCTATTTGAGCCCTTAAACAATGAAAATTATAAAATGAAACAAATGAAACGGGATGGCTCCATGCCTATCCCTTGACACGAATACACTCACCTTGATTATGGGGCTATCGAATCGAAATTCTGATGTGCCTAGCTTCCTTCAGGGATGACATAGAGTCTTTCTCCAACACTTAAGCTAGCACAAATTAAGGGTTATATTAGAGTTCGAATTAAGGATTCGGAAACATATTTTGAATGCACTAGAGTTTAGGGACAACATCAAATTAACAAATCAAACTCCTAATTAATGGGTTTCCACACGAACCAAGAAAGCCTAAGTTCAAAATTAAGCTACAACGGAGATTGAAATCATTAAATCGAATGAGGGGTTTTGCTTCCCGAGCTATGAGCTTTCAAACGGGGTATTGAAGTCGAACGATGATAGAGGATTGCACCAAGGTGCTAGCTTGGCTAGAGGTTGAAGACAACAATGGAGGAGCTTGCTTAATTTGGTAACAAAGTTTGAGTTTAGTTTACAGGGGGGTTTAAAGATAGAAAGATGAGAGAATGAAAGCTTCTCCCTTTATCATTCATATAAAAACCACATTAATTCTTTTAATGACTGCACACTAAAGTTTGTACCAATGAAAGTATATCCCTTGGGCAAGGGTTTGCTCAATTCAAGGTCATCATCTAATCACTTCTTTTCACTTGATATAAATCACTTTTCTAATGATTTCACATGGGAATGGTTAAGCAAGGAGGTGATTAAGCACCTAGCTTACTTTCTTTTCAATTTTGACTTTGAACAGACTCAAAATAGAGGAACCATATTGATATTCCCCTGACTATACCGATACGCTCATACCCAAACAGATAACTTAGTTATTGAGAGTTGGGCCGTATCAATACTGGCTTGACCGTATCGATATGCCTAGTTCAGAATTTGCATCTTGGCTTCAAATTTCGTACAAAGAAGTTTATCCATTCAAATAGGACCAAATTGTGATTCATTACAAAAGAGGAGTACAAAACTTAACTATCACAAACGTGTAACACATCGAATTAAAAAATTTCGATCACCGAAACCTACTTTCGACTAGGCCAGTTTTCTGGATGTGACAACTCTCCCCCTCTTAAGAAAATTCATCCTCGAATTTTTACCTTAAGCAAAGAGATGAGGGTACTACTTTTGCATAGTCTCTTCAGGTTCCCACGTTGCTTCTTCAACAAGATGACTTCTCCACAGAACTTTCACTAAGGGCTCATACTTGTTACGAAGCCATTTAACTTCTCGAGCAAGGATCTGTACAGGTTCTTCCTCGTACATCAGATTGGACTGAATCTCCACAGATTTTGGTTCAATCACGTGGGAAGGATCCGACCAGTACTTGCATAACATAGATACATGGAAGACATTGTGGATCTGGCATAACTCCTTGGGAAGAGCTAATCGGTATGCTATAGGTCCAATTCTTTCAATCACTTTGAATTGGCCAATGAAACGGGGGCTTAGCTTCCCCTTCTTGCCGAAATAAAGGATCTTCTCTCACGAAGATACTTTGACGAAGGCCTTCTCACCAATCTCATACTGGATATCTCTTTTTTTCAAAACAACATATGATTTTTGTCGATCGAAGGTAGCCTTAATCCGATCACGAACAATGGCTATCTATTCTTCGATTTCCCGTAGCATGTTAGGACCTAGTATCTTGCCTTCACCGAGTTTGGTCCAGCAAAGAGGAGTTCTACATCTCCTTCCATATAGAGTTTCATATGGGGCCATTTGAATCGAGGTTTGATAACTATTGTTGTATGCGAACTCAACTAAGGGTAAGGATTTCTCCCACGTACTCCTAAAGTCGATAACACAGGCTCAGAGCATATCTTCCAGTATCCAAATAACTCTATCTGATTGGCCATCGGTTTTAGGATAGCAAGTAGTGCTAAGGTGTACTCACATTCCCAAGGCCTCATGTAAGGTCTTCCAAAATCGAGCCGCGAATCGAGGGTCACGATCGAAGATAATAGACACAGGGACTCCGTGTAACCGAATAACTTCACGGATATACAACTCTGCGAGCTTAGGAAAACTGAAATCCATTCTCACCAGAAGGAAATGAGCGAATTTAGTAAATCGGTCCACAATGACCCAAACAATATCATTCTTCTTCGGGGTCATAGGTAGGCCACTTACAAAGTCTATTGTAATAGGCTCTCATTTCCACTGTGGGAGATCGATATGCTGTAGAAGACCAGTAGGCACCTTGTGCTCAGCTTTGACACGTTGGCAAGTCAAACACCTAGTCACAAAGTCCGTGATCTCGTTCTTCCTTCTAGACCACCAATATAGCTCCTTTAGATCCTTGTACATTTTAATAGCTCTCTGGTGAATAGAGAAGGGGGTAGAATGAGCTTCACTCAGAATCTGATTCTAAAGATCATCATCATCGGGCACACATATACAGTTGCGAAAACATAACAAGCCTTCAGAATTCATAGCAAAGTCAAGATCTGTGTTATCCTTAACCTTAGCAATGAGAGGCTGCAGCTCCTCATCGTTTCCTTGGAGTGCTTTGATTCAGGATACAATGGTCGACTGCACTCTTAATTCAGCCAACAGTTTACCGCACTTCTTGAGTTGAAAGTGGGTATTCAAACATTTTGATGAAGGAGTAGGCTTCCGGCTAAGAGCGTCAGCCACAACATTGGCTTTACTAAGTTGGTAATCAATGACCAGATCATAATCTTTCAAAAGCTCCATCCACCAGCATTGACAAAGGTTCAGCTTCTTCTAAGTTAGGAGGTATTTCATGCTCTTATGATCGGTGTAAAGGTAGTATTTCTCACCATACATATAGTGACACCAAATCTTCAAAGTAAACACAACTACAGCTAACTCCAGGTCATGAGTCTGATAGTTTAGCTCATGTGGCTTGAGCTGACGTGAGGCATAAGCTACGACTTTGCCTTATTGCATTAGAACACAACCTAATCCCAGGTGGGATGCGTCGCTGTAAATGGTGAAATCTTTGCTCGACTCGGGTTGCACCAAGACAAGGGCATGAGTAAGGACTTGCTTGAGCTGATCGAAACTCCTTTGCTGATCCACAGTCCACACAAAATGAGTTTCCTTGTAGAGGAGCTTTCTTAAGGGAGCATCAATCAGTGATAATCCCTTAACGAATCTACGGTAGTAGCCTGCGAGGCCCAGAAAACTATAGACTTCTCCCACATTTTTTGGAGGAATCCAGTGAAGGATGGCTTGAATCTTCTTTGGGTCAACTTGAATTCTAGCATAATAGATCATATGGCCAAGGAAGATTACTTCAGATAGCTAGAATTCACATTTGCTAAACTTGCCGTATAGTTGCTTTTCCTAAAGAGTCTGATGCACAATCTGGAGATGTTCTTCATGAGTAGCAGCATCCTTCAAATAGATTAGAATGTCATATATGAACACCACCACAAATTTATCTAGGTAAGGCCGAAACACATGGTTCATCAAGTCCGTGAAGACTGCTAGTGCATTCGTAAGCCCAAATGGCATTACTAGGAATTCATAGTTTCCATATCTAGTTTGAAAGGTAGTCTTTGGAACATTAGACTCCTTCACAAGCATTTGATAGTACCCGAATCAAAGGTCTATCTTTGAGAAGATAGAAGCATCTTTCAATTGATTGTCATCTTATTCAATTCGTGATAGTCAATGCATAGGCGCATCGACCCATCCTTCTTCTTAACAAACAACAACAGTGCTCCCTAGGGTGAGGAACTCGGTTAAATGAATCCCTTATCCAAAAGGTCTTGGATTTGGGCCTTTAGTTCCCTTACCTCCACCGGAGCCATTTTGTAAGGAGTGATAGAGATCAGAGTAGTCCTAGGTTGCACTTCTATCCCGAATTCCACTTCTCGAGTGGGAGGGAGTCCTGAAAGTTAATCGAGAAACACATCGAAGAATTCTTTCACGATAGGTACACTTTCAAGTTTTAGATCTTTCATGGCATACGTGAGAGACTGCTTAGGCTCGGGTTCAGATGTCATCAGTGTTATGCTTTCCTTACTGAGCCCACAGAGGTACAATTTCTTCTTCTAATAGTCCACCCATGCTTGGTGTTCGGCCAACAAGTCGAGGCCTAATATGAGGTTGAACTCTCAAAAAGGCAAGACCATCAAGTTAGCCGGGAAAGGAATCCCTTGGATCCTTAGTGGGGAAGCTTTACAAATCCATCGAATGATCACACTATCTCCTAACGGATTAGAGACAACAATTTCAGAAGTGACAGGTTCTGATTCTAAGGCATACTTTGCAATCAAAGGTTCGTTAACAAAAGAATGTGTAGAGCCTGGATCTACCAAAGCCTAAACAAGATCAGAACATAATTCCACCATACCTGCAATCACATCAGGATTATCCTCCTACTCACAACCCCGAACATGGTACATCTGGGCTGAAGTCTGAGGGTCACGACTAGCCGAAAGGGGCATTAGTGTTGTGAGGTCTCCTCGTTGATCCAGTTTGCACTTGATTTGCTCATCTTCCCTTGTTAGGATTGTTCTAATAAGCTACCGATGTAGGGGCATGCAGATTCTGCAGGCACTGCTTGATGAAATGGCCAAATTTGCCATAAAGATAGCACCATCCAGATTGTCTACGGCACTGCCCAGGGTGCCTCTTATGGCAGAAATTACACAAAGGAATCTGAGAACCTTTCGCAGAACCGTCTGTACTGTCTACTAAAGCTCTGCGAGCAACATATTTCCTGTAGACTGGAACTGTGGTACATAACTGGATCGTGGTAGCTATTGAAAGGTAACAGACTTCTGGTCCCACTGCATACCCTTCTTCTGAGAGGTGGGTGGCTTGGAATTATCTCAAAACCTCTTATCAAATCGGGCTTGGTTCCCTTTCCTTCTTTCAGAAGCCTTCTGGGAGGCTTCAGTAGCAATGGCTCAATTAACTAAAGTTTGGAAGTCTTCTAACTCTAAGACGGTAAAAAGAGGATGCAGTTCGTAACAGAGGCCACCAACAAACATTCGACACTTCTCCTTTTTTGTACGGATGATCTCGGCACCATATCTAGCATATTTGTAGAAGTCGTGGATATACTGCTCCAAGGGTCTTCCCCCTTGTCTCAGATGGAGGAACATCTTACGCCTTTCAGCGATGTAATGGTCATTGATATACTATTTGCGAAACTTTTGAAGGAAGAAGTCCCATGTAACTTTGTGTTCAGGCACGATGAGTGTCACTGTATCCCACCAACTCTAGGCCTCCTCAACAATCAAGGCTAAGGCGCACTCGAGCTTATGTTATTCAGGGTACTTTATTTGCTTATTCATCACCTTTAGAGTGTTCTCCAACCAGTATTCTGTGACTTCAGGGTTGTCTAGGTCCTGGCCGGTAAAGGTGTAACCCGGGTATTCTTTAAGCTTATTGATAGGCACCCTCGAAATAGCTGGGGTGGCTGTAGCATGCTGAAGGGGTGGTTCATGTCGAAGGGACACAACTACTTACTTAATCATGTCGGCCATGGACATCAGATATTCCTATTGAGCGGCCGGCATTGAAGGAGGATAAGGTGGATCATTTTGCCCTACTTGTTCAAGCCTAACTTTTGCCCTCAGATTATCCCCTTGAGTAGCGGATGAGCCTGGATTTGGTTCATCATTAGCGCGTAGGCGCCGACATATTCAGATCTAATCATACAGAAAGATTGAATCGTGTATGCTGCAAGTCACATATAACATATATAAATAACTCCAAGGTGGCATAAGTACATACGGACTCGTAACGGGCTTCTGTTTAGTCCTAGAATCGACTAAACCTAGGCTCTGATACCACAACTGTAATACCCTTTCCCGGTCTAGTAGAGAACCGGGTCGGAAAGTGTTATCGAAAGCTTGTCCAGAGACCGAAGGACGAAATCAGAGTTCAGGACTTGTTCGGAATATTTTATTAGTTATTCTCAAGGCTTATCGAACCTATTATTACTAGTTGTATTAGAACTGGGGCCAAATTTAACCTTTTTCAACTTAATGACTAAATCATGAACTTTAAAAAATAGCGACCCTAATTCAGATTCTTTATTACCAACTTCTAATTAAAATTACCAATTAATTAATCTGTGAAGTTTCATTACTATCGGATATCGTTAGCCTGATTGATTAGGCCGTATATTTATTAGTGACCAAATTGGAAACTGCCTAAAACTTCTTTTTATTCTTTATAACAAAATTAACTAACGATGTATCGATACCCTAAGGGCCGTATCGATACACTAAGCCTAATTTTAGATTTCCAAATTTGAAGGATGTCAAACCCGTATCGATACAGCTAATCATGTACCGATACACGTTGATCGCATTGACTTCGTTCTGATACGCTCTATGACCGTATATATACCTTTTTCTCATCCAGATTCTAGTGACCAAAATCCGTATCGATACGCCCTATTTTCTTTTAGCCAAATTATGCCTGATCGAATCGATACGCCATCACCCGTATCGATACGCTTTGACATATAATGACAAAATTTTACTGGTTTTTATTCGAATTACCCAACCAAACGTTAATCAAAATTTTCAAACTTTACCAGCAATATTAAAAACAGTATTTCTAACTGTGAGTCAATTCTCAAGACGTTTCAAATCCGTTTACTATGACTTTTCCATTTAGTGCCTTAATGCTCATTTTAGCCATTTTAACCATTCCCAAATTCATCATTTAAACCATACCACACCTAGTTACTATTAGGTTTGCACAACCACATCAAAATATACCTTTACAACACATTAAACCTTATGTCATCGTACTAGGAGCTCAGAAACGAAAACAAACATACATAAGATTTGCAGAAGTGACTTGCAACCGGGGGATTACACTATCGGAGTTCGGAATGCTTCAAGGTCCTGAAATGCATAAGACACACACATATGTTAGGCTTATTTAGCCTAGTGAGGTAGTCATAACAAGCATAAAATAATCAAGTGGCATGAATAGCATACTATGATCATGAACAACATATCATCATACTTAAATAACATAATTACACTATTAATCATATGAGTCTCATGCTTAAGTCATTTATTATACTTTTACATAATCATAGCAAAACTTAACACATATCAATTCCCTTGGACATAGTAACAAATAGATACGCGGATTCCCCTGTACACCACACATATATCGAAAAATAGATCGTAGCCATGAGTCGTAGCTCCGAATAGTATCCCTTACACAATCCATCCTTATTTCACCACACATATAGGATGTAGCCCCAGACCGTAGACCAATCCCTTACTTATACGAGCTTAAATAAACGTATGGCATGCCAATTGTACCCAAAACTCACAAATGTCCAAGGTTACACATATTTAATTATATAACTTACCTTTACGCCCGTAGGCCATAGCATATCAGAATCGGTATTGAGCCTTAGCTCCATATCTCATATCATATCATATTTGTATCAAAATACATATGTAGCATATTTCACATATCTCATAGAAGCTTATAACATATCGATTGACATTGGGGACTTACCGTTAGTGTCTACACAAGCTTACTATATTTGAGCCCTTAAACAATGCAAATTGTAAAAGGAAACAAATGCAACGGTATGGCTCCGTGCCTATCCGTTGACACGATTACACTCACCTTGATTATGGGGCTCTCAAATCGAAATTCTGATGTGCCTAGCTTCCTTCAGGGATGACAAGGAGTCTTTCTCCAACACTTGAGCTAGCACAAATTAAGGGTTATATTAGAGTTCAAATTAAGGATTCGGAAACATATTTCGAATGTACTAGAGTTTAGGGATAACATCGAATTAAAAAAATCAAACTCCTAATTCATGGGTTTCCACATGAACCAAGAAAGCCTAATTCGAAATTAAGCTCCAACAAAGATTGGAATCATTAAATGGAATGAGAGGTTTTGCTTACTGAGCTATGAGATTTCAAACGGGGTATTGAAGTCGAATGATGATCGAGGATTGCACAAGGTGCTAGATTGGCTAGAGGTTGAAGACAACAATGGAGGAGCTTGCTTAATTTAGTAACAAAGTTTGGGTTTAGTTTACATGGGGGTTTAAAGATAGAAAGATGAAAGAATGAAA
Source organism: Hibiscus mutabilis (assembly GCA_019671005.1). Lineage (NCBI taxonomy): Eukaryota > Viridiplantae > Streptophyta > Magnoliopsida > Malvales > Malvaceae > Hibiscus > Hibiscus mutabilis. Next base: position 30,056,722 of record CM033712.1, read on the forward strand.
GCTTCTCTCTTTATCATTCATATAAAAACCACATTAATTCTTTTAATGATTCCCACCAAAGTTTGGACAAATGAAAGCATTTCCCTTGGGCAAGGGTTTGCTCAATTCAAGGTCATCATCTAATCACTTCTTTTCACTTGATATAAATCACTTTTCTGATGATTTCACGAGGGAATGGTCAAGCAAAAAGGTGAGTAAACACCTATCTTACTTTCCTTTCAATTTTGACTTCGAACAGACTCAAAATAGGGGAACCATATTGATACGCTCGTGACTGTACCGATATGCTCATACCCAAATAGATAAGTTAGTTATTGAGAGTTGGGCCGTATCGATACTGGCGTGACTGTATCGATACGCCTAGTTCAGAATTTGCATCTTGGCTTTGAATGTTGTACAAAGAAGTTCATCCACTCAAATAGGACCAAATTGTGATTCATTACAAACGAGGAGTACAAAAGTCAACTATTACAAATGTGTAACACATCAGATTTAAAATTTTTATCACCGAAACCTACTTCTGACTAGATCGATTTTCGGGATGTGACAAATGAAACATGTGGTTGTGGAATGGTTGATCGGTTAAGTAGATCTAGGAATGAATTATTTGATAGCTCTATAATTTCATGAATCCTAAGAGAATGGTAAGATCTACGAGATTGGATTTAATGGAAAGCATGAAATGCTCGTTTTGTGTACGTATGTTTGATTGGGTGATCATGGATTGTTGAGATGTTATTGATTCAATTTATTGGCTGATCGATAGAGATTTTCAAATTGTTTCGATGGTATGAATGAACATGTAAAAATTGAGATATAAAAATGAACATAGGATCGTGTAAGAGAGGTTGTATGAACTTGAATATGTGTTTTGATGATTGCTAAAACTGCCTTGCTATTTAGACTAAAAATTTAGGTATGTTTTAGTGTCTTAAAATGTTGATTATGGTTAGACTGATAAATTGAGGCAAAGGGACTAATTTGGTTCGGGTTTTAAGCAGAATTGAAGCTACCATGCTTCGTTTCAAGCTCATAGGAGACTTAAAAAATGAATTTAAGTGTATATAGATCACTAAGGGACTATTAAATAAGGCTAAAGCATAAGAACATTAATAAATTTGTCAATGGACTCAATCGAGAAGATTGAAGCTGTTTTGATGTTAGTTAGGGGTTGTTATGTTATGATTTAAGTGTTAATAAATTGAAGAATTTTTTTAAATACAATAGAATAAGAATGTGCTAGATAGAGATAAATTTCGAAATGCTTTATTTGAATGATTGAATCAGTGTAATTGGAAGGCTATCGAAATGGGGTGGTTAGTCCCTAAATCTAATAAGTAAATCTATGTTATTTGCTATTTCAAATTAGAATCTGAAACCCACAAAGATTTTAAGGATTATGGTTCTTAGTGAATGGTAATTGATAAATAGGTGGTCGAACATGGACTTAATTGACTTTGTAATAAAGCTTGGATGAATTCAAAGAATTTAGAAATAATTAAATGTGATTAATCTGTTAGATTAAAATCCTATAAGGAATTACATTAGATTTCAGAATAGTCTTAGCTATGGGAAGTAAGGATGTATTAGTGGATAGAAAATCTGTCAATCCATGGACCAATGAACTATAGAGTAATTAGTTAAGTCAAGTGAATCCAAGAAAGTTTATAAGTCAAGGAATAATATTTTATTTGGTAACTTATGAGCTAAGTATGTAGTAACTACGATATTATACGGAAGTAAGATTAATGAGGCAGTGATAAATTCGAATGAATGACTTATATGTTTATAAGTTCATTACATTTGCTAGAGGAGCTAATAGAATATAGAAATGATTGATTAAGTTATCTAATGTAAAAGATAATCATAATGAAACCTTGGAAATAGGTCTCGTTAATTGCTAAATGTATTCATACTTGTGTTAAGGATTTTGATTCCTTCTTGATGAGTTGGTTTGGCTATGTTGTTAATGTGATTCATGGTATGACTGAAAGATTATGATTTCGATTGGAATGTTTAATTAGAAACATTCCAATACGTAAGCTAGTAGTCAAATGTGTTTGCTGCAAATTTTAGAATGAAAAGTCATGTTTTCATACTGTTATTTATTTTATTTAAACTACCTCACAAGCATATGCTTATTTGATTCATCCATTCATATTTCAGGAAGGAACTGTTTACAAAATACCCCCAGTTCGGACATGATCCTTGGTTCGAGAGTTATGTTCATAGTTTCCTTAGAAACTCCTAGTTGGTGGTACAGGGTCGTTATGTATATTTCAGTCTTTATAACCTATTGATTATATGTGTGTATATATAATTTGTATCAGGCCATTTATTCTTTGTGGTTTCTTGATAATAATTCCCTTCATACTAGTTTATAGAAGGTATGATAGACCAGATCAATGGAAAGATAAGCTTAATATGGTTAATAATCTAGTAAGATGCTAGCATGCATATATATATATATATATATATATACTAGGCTTAAGATAATTGTTGGTCTTAAATGGGTTTTGATTAATCTAAACTCTTGGTTAATTTTATACATTCATGACAAGAGGTTAAGACATGAACTTAAACTTCTTAAGGCCTAATCGATAATATTGATAGTCCTAAAGATCAAGTGTATAAATGAGACAAATTTGTGAATTGGATAATTACATAGTTAATAAAGAGATCATTTTTCCATCCTCTAGTACCTGTTGAGTTTCGAAGTAGTCCTTGCAAGTTAAAGGAATTAATAACCTTGAGTTCTTCAGTACAAGAAATTTAAACGACTTGTAAAAGGGTAGCAATCTCTGTTTGGTGAAACCAAATCTGCCCCAATGTCACATCCTAAAGCATTTACTGCACCATCGAAGTTCAAGACCCATGATTCCGTGGGGCCTTCGCCATCTTCCGAAATACACATCAGGTCTTCATCGGGGAGATTAAAATTCAGTACATCATAGTATTCACAAGCACGGCTTGCCAGAAAGTCAGCTATGACACTCCCCTTTATTGCTTTCTGGCTTACATATTCGATAGCAAACTCTGATAGTAACATCTGCCAACATGGTAATCTTCCTGATAAGCTCGAGCTTCCATCAAGAACTTTAAAGGAACCAATTTTGAAATTAGCCATGTTGTGTGATATATCATATATTGCCTGAGCCTTTTAGATGCCCAAACCAAAACACAACATAGTTTTTCAATTGAGGAGTATCTAGTTTCGCAATGAGTGAACTTCTTACTTAGGTAATATATTTCCCTTTCCTTCTTTCCAGTTTCATCATGTTGCCCCAGCACATAACCCACAGAGTTTTCATAGATTGTCAAATATAGAATCAATGGCTTACCGGGAACTGGCGGTACTAGCATTGGAGGATTAGTTAATTTCTCTTTGATCTTTTCTAAAGCTGTCTGCATTCTTCATTCCATGTGCCTGGGTTATTCTTTCTGAGTAGTCTGAACATTGGATCACACTTATTAGTTAACTGCGAGATAAAAACGGGCGATGTAGTTTAACCTTCCCAGGAAACCCCGAACCTCTTTTTGTGTTTAGGGTGGTGGGAGCTCTTGTATAGCCTTAATTTTGTCTGGATCAATTTCAATTCCTCTCCTGCTTACCACGAAGCCTAATAATTTTCCTGATGTAACCCCAAATGTACACTTGTTTGGGTTAAGCTTTAGCTGGAACTTCCTCAGCCTTTGAAAGAGTTTCTTTAAATTCACCAAATGCTTCTCCTCAGATTGGGATTTGACAATCATATCATTTACGTATACTTCTATCTCTGGATGCATCATGTCATGGAAAAGAGTGACCACGGATCTTTCACAAGTTGCCCATGCATTCTTTAGACCAAAGGGCATTACTTTATAACAAAAAGTTCCCCAAAGTGTTATGAATATGGTCATTTCCACATCTTCTAGGCACATTTTAATCTAGTTATATCCGAAACACCCATCCATAAAGGAAAAAGAGAGTGTCCAGCTGTATTGTCCACTAATGTGTTTATGTGCGGTAACGAAAAATTGTTTTGGGGCTTGCCCTATTGAGATCCCTATAGCAACACACATACATACTTTTCCATCCTTCTTGGGAACTAGGACGATGTTGGCCACCCTTTTTGGATACTTAGGTACCTCTAAATATCCTGCGTCAAACTGTTTCTTAACCTCATCCCTGATTTTTAGGAGCATTTTTTCTTTCATCCTCCTAAGATTCTGCTTTACAGGCTCACATCCTAATTTTATTGGAAGCCGATGTACAACATGTTAGTGTTGAGACCCAACATGTCTTGATATGACCAGGCGAAGATATCCTTGAATTCTTTCAAAAGCTCAATCAGGCTTTGACGAGTATTGGTTGTAATGGTGGTGCCAATCTTTACCTCACACCTTTCTTCTTCAGTGCCAAGGTTCAGTATTTCTAACTCCTCTTTGTAAGGTAGAATCTGTTTTACCTCTCCTTCTACCATTCTGAGAAAATCTCTGGGCAAGTCATATTCTTCTTTATTATCAACATCATCGACTTCCTCTAAGCATAAGGGTAATTCAAAATCAACTTCAATGTCGGACTGAGAGTCATTTAAGTCATTGATATCTAAAGTCCTGCAAAGAAAAGGGATAGGGATATATATACAGAGAAAAAAGATGAATGGAATGATTGGAATGATTTCCTTTTAGTTTTTACTTTAAGTTTTATTTGTGGGATGAGTTAGCCACACAAGATTTGTTGGAAGAAAGAGAATGCATCTTTATTTAAATTCAAATTATAAAGTTTGACATAGACCTTTTACATAAGATCCCTAATTGCCCTCGGGTCTAAAGGCAAAAGGGTGGGTTCGAGAATTACTCTGAAACTGTCTTAAAGACTATAGGAATTTCTTCAGCAGTCCAGTTGTCAAGTTCAAAGCAGGGGCAAATCTTGGACAAGTACTTGTTCTCTTCCTCCTTATCCATTATAGCATTAATGCTCAGCATCTCAAATGCCTCACATAGATCATTCTTTCCTTTCTCCTCCTCATCAACTAGGGCATTCGGGTCGAACAAACCTCAAGGTCTAAAGTTATGGCTCAAAGGTGGAAATGTCATTGGCTCCTACTCAATTTCCTATCCTTTCAGTCTTACCTTTGTTCCCTCTTGGTGCTTCCTTATTTCTATCTTCCTCTGCCACTTGTTGGGTTTGAATCCCAAGCCAAATCGATCTTTCTTTGCTGGGATCACCATAGGATACAGCCTCCCTTGGTGTCTTTTCCCAAAGCCTTTCCCAACCTCAGCTCTTTTTCCAAGAGTTTGTTTAACTTACATCCTTGCACAACTTGATAGTTTTGGCTCGGGCACCTTACTCCCTTTGGTAACAAAGGTTGCATTAACTAGCTCTAATGTCCTAAAGTGACACTCGAGAGCACCCTTATCAATCTCGATAAAGGGTGCATCAGTAGTTACTAATGCAATGATTTCCTCCTCTGCACCTACAGTTATCAATTGGCTGTCAATCACAAATTTCAGCTTTTAATGTAAGGTAGATGGGACCGCTCCTGCTGTATAGATCCACAGACGCCAAAGCAAGCAGCTGTAACTGCACCTAATATCCATAACTACAAATTCTACGTCAAAGGTTCACGGTCCAACCTGTAAGGGCACATCAATTTTTCCCAACACATCTTTCTACTTTCAGTCATATGCTCTTACTGTATTTTGATATGCTCTCATATGAGAGCTATCTATAGGCAGCTTCTTCAGTGTTGCTAATGGCAGAACATTCAGGGCTGACCCATTATCAATAAGGATGCCTGGTAGAATATATCCCTTGCATCTTATGGAGATATGTAGAGCTTTGCACGATCCCCTTCCTTCCTCTATTGTTTCTTTATAATTAAAAGAGATGAAGTTGTTAACAGTAATATTACCAACCAGCATGTCCATCTTGTCAGTTGTGATCTCTTTTGATACGAATGTTCGATTCAGAATCTTCAGCAAGGCTTCACGGTGACCTTTAGAACTCAATAATAGAGATAAGATTCAAGCCGAGAGTTTGTGGAGTTGCTCTACCACACTGTATTTAGTGTGCTTAAGAATCTTTAGGAATTCTTGAGCCTCTGACTCCTTCACCGGCTCATGGTATACTGACGGCTTTTCCTTGAAGAAATCTCTACTATCTTATTTCTCGGCCTCTTCTGCAGCTGCCTTTCTTTGTGCTGCATCTCTATTTTTTGTTATCGATTGGGACTAAAGCCTTCCACTCCTCATAAAATGGCTTACTTCGTTAACTGGCTTATCTTTTATCTTTCCTTCAACACGTGATTCTTTCGGGGCCGCCACCGTGCAAGCATAGTTCCATGGGACCTGTTTGTTGTCCTTGTATGGAAATGGGGCTGCTGCCTTGATTATAAGTCACAGGATTACACCCCTTGTAACTTCACTAACTTTTTCCTTGGTCTTGATAACCAAAGGCATCATTCCAGAATAATCTATCTTAGAGGATGACTCCTCTGATGTACAAATATCCAACATGTACTCCTTGTTTTCTTTCTTAAAGAAATCAAGTTCTTTTTCATCCATTTTTTCTTGGACCAGTTGCTTAAACTCTAAACAACATTTAATCCCATGTCCTTCTATCTTGTGGTACTCGCAATACAACCCATCTTCAACCTTTAATTTCTGGGCTTCTCCTTACAACATCCCAACTGCCACCATTTGGGCCCATACCCACTTCATGGGCGCTTTGACCTGAACAACATTTTCCTTAATCATCTTGTCCTCATCCTCAATGACCGCATTCACTCTTGCCTTCTACTGGTTTGGCAAGGGGTTTCCTTCCTCTTCAGACATGCCAAATGATAACTTGCCTGATTTCCTTAAATCATCCATCACTCTTTTAAATGCAGTACAGTTCTCAATGGTATGCCTCCTAACACCTGCATGGTATTCGCATTGCGCCTTCTCATCGTACCACGCAGGATACGGTGGTGAGAAAGGAGGAACATGGCGTGCCAATACCATATGAGACTTGACCAATTCAGCAAACAATTCTACATAAGTCATGGGGATGGGTGGGAAGTATGGCATAGAGTTCCCTTGATATCTTCATTATTCCTTTGGTGTACTTGCTACAATAGGTGCTGGAGTTGAAATATTAGGTTTATTGAAAACCACTCCTTTCGAATAACTGGGGTTGTAAACATTAGTTGCATTGACTTCATTTTCCCTCTTTTTATAAGGTTTTTTCATTTCTCCACTATCCAACTTTCCATTTTTCACAACCCCCAGAATCAGCTCTTCATTCATCAACATGTCTGCAAAGCTTTTAGTTGCATGATTTATCATGTGGTCATAAAAAGAGCCATTCAATATCTCCATGAACATTGGTGTAATTTCATTCTCTAGCAATGGTGGCTAAACTTGAGCAGCTACATCCCTTTATCTCTGGGCGTATTGACAAAAACTCTCATGATGCTTTTGTTCCATCCCTTTCAAGACCAATCGGGTTGGAATCATGTATGAGACATGTTTGTATTGCTCACTAAAACCCCTATATAAATCCTACCATGATCTAATGTTGACCTGACTTAACTGCATGTACCAGCATGCAGCAGACCCTACTAATTTGTCCTGGAAGCAATGAATGACCAGCTTCTCATTATCCAAATACATTGACATCTTCCTACAGTACATAGTTAGATATGCTGAAGGACATGTAGTTCCATTGTACTTCTCAAAGTCTGGTATCTTAAACTTCGGAGGCATCTCCAAGTCAGTCACCAAGCTCTGGTCTTTGGCATCCAATCCGCCATGTATACTTCCTTCCTGAAAAGACTTAATCATTCCTTCCAACTTTTCATAACGGTCCTCTCACTTTTTCTCAGCTTTTGCTTTGTCAACAATCTCATCGAGGTTGGGCACTTTATAGTTGTGAGCTCCATTTGTATTGGCCTTATACGCGTTTCGAATGGAGGATTCAGAAAAGTAGGAGGACAACTTAGCCTTTGGTGTTGAAGCTTCCTTTTACATTCCAGGATGAGTCAAAGTTATTCCCTGGAATCAGGGTAGAGCATTGGTTTGCTCTCTAATTTCTGTCGTATTTGGGTCCTTGAATCCCAGCATTGCTGCAATCGAGCTAACTATCTTTCGGTGTACTAGCTCCATTTCTTACTTTAAGTCATTTTACAACTTATCTAATCGGTCCTGAGTGCTTTTGTGGTTGGTTTCCAAGGTTGCCACTCTGTCTTCCATCGCTTTGACTTGGGACCGAGTTCTGTATTTATAGGTTGTTTTTGCTATTTTGAATTTCTGTCATGTTTTTATTTAAGTTAGATTCTTATCATGTTATGAATGCATGCAAAAGCATAAACAAACAAATGCAAAGAAAAACAGCAAAACACACAAAAGTAAATGCAAATGCATGAATACAAGCGAAGGGTCATTAATTCCATAAAATATCTGCTCAAGAAACAACGCTTTATTGAATACAAATGGTCCTTATTACAAGAAATTTCACATTTTCTACAAATATTTTTCAGCACGAACTCCTAATTCCTTGACTTCTTCAATAAGCAATATAAGTCTTGGCCCTACTTCCCCTACTAGCTTGATGTACCGACGAAGGGCTGCAGCTTCAGTAGCCAGCATCATCACGTGTCGAGTCACATCCTATACTTGGGTCATGACAGTCCTATCGAACTCATTCCGTTCCTCGAACCTTCATGCAGTGTCTCAGAGATGAGTAAACCAATAGTCATTACCTCCGTCAGTTATATCCTCAAGGACCAAAATCTTTGCTTTGTATTCCTGAATGATATCGTCCATTTCTTCCACTTGCTCTCTCAAGGAATCGTTTTCATTTAAGCTACTTGGAGTTCTGTGTATGTATGATCATTCTGCAACCTTTGGAGAGACTGGTTCAGGACATTCGACTTGTCTTGCAATTCGACAACAAAATTCAAGCCCTGCTTCAACTTCTTACATGTCTCATCATATTCTGCCTGTAATTTAAACAAATGATTCATGTTGTCTTGGGCTTTCCTTTTCCAACCAACCATGTTTTCTTTTTTGTTCTCGTGAGCTAGTTCGTCGTTCCCATTTTCAATTGCTTGTTTTCGCTTCTTCTTTTCTTCCTCAAGCACCCATATGTATTTCTCAATCTCCCACTTTCCATGCTCTTTCTCTTTTCCCATGGCATGCTCCATTTCTTGTTTCCACTGTTTTGGGGTTTTTCTCAAATCAACATTTCGAACAGTGGTCTAGAATTTGAGGAAATAAACTCTCTAGATTTCAAGCTTTTCTTCTAAGTCCATGTATAGCTTCATTACCCGGTTCGTCTTCCCTTTATGTTTTTCCACATCAAGGTTTGACTAAAACTTGTCCCGTTGGTTCTGTTCTCATAAGGTTTCTATCTCCAACTTGTCCCTTCTCACATCTTCTCTTAGGATGTCAGCTTCTGTAGGGACTACCTTTAAGTGCTCTTCTAAAGATTTAGCTTGCCCAGGTGTAGGTGATGTGACTCTGTCATTTGTTCTTGTATGCCTCCAAATATCATAGTCAGGGGTGTACATGCAATGACTATTTGACTCTAAGTCCATGCTATAATAGTGGTTCCATGAATCACTAATTGCATGTCTCTTCTGCCTAAACTCTCCCTAAAACTCAATTTTCGATGAGCTAAGACCAGTAGTGAATGTGATGAACTGCTGAGATACTATCAAACTAGCACATCCAATTCCCCCCCCATAAACCTAGCAACATCATGAAGTTGAAATCACCACATTTGTACAAGACCTTAGTATGACCCATCCAAGGAACCCTCCATCTAATGTCTTCATCACGATGGTCTTTGAAAATATCAATCCACTTACTCTTCTTAACAACTGGCCATTCCTTCGCCAAGAACTCACAGAGAGGAGAGAAATTCGGAGAAATACATTTGACAGAGCCAATGTTGGGCACTTCTAGAAGTGACTAAGGGCCCAAACCTGGAGTAAAGAACCACACCACCAAAATGCACACCTTTCACTTTTTGGCACGCGTTTAGGGAAATGAAAGTCTCAGCTAATATGGCTGGCACTAGGTTGACCTCTCTCTTCAGCTGCTCAAAGAAATCAAACAATGCCACATTAGTATTTCCCAAGACCTTCGGAAAGATAACCAGGCCGTAGATTACAATAGCCAGGAGGTCCACTCTCTTTTCTTTATCTGGATGAACTGGAATTATATTTTGAATACTTGACAAGGGAAAATTAAAACTGCCTCCTCTCTTCCGTATCAGCCCCTTGACCCAACCATCGCTCATACCAGTGAGAGCTTGGAGCCTTCAGTGCGGGTTTTTGTTTTTAGGAGGCTTGGCATAGACCCAGTTTTTCTTCACCTTGCGCATGTTGAAAAAAGCCAAGTACTCTTCAAACGTAGGCATCATATCTTATCCATTAAAAGTGAAGCAGCAGTACCCAGGATTTCAGAACTGAACCAAGGCTTTCAAAAACGGCACATCCACCTTTACATATAGGAGACACGCTATATCACCATAAGCTTCATGGAACAATTGCTTGGTCTCATAATCAAAGCAGTCCTATATTTCCCGCAGTTCTTGCATGTTGTTCTGTTTAACACTTATATGGGCATACTCCTAGGTCTCTGTCTCATGAATAGCTGCTAGACTGTCTCCGAATGTTCGTTGACTAACTTCATATCAATGTCGCACTCTTGCATTCTCATCTTCACTCGTTAGGATCCTTCCATCCATGTTGAGAGATTTCAACATAAAACAAATGTTTCTGAGAATCAACCCCTTCTGGAAAAAAATATAACAAATACGATATAACACAAGTGAAAAATTAGTGACAAAAATAATGGTGAATGGCAAGAGAATCGAACTTAACACAAAATTTCTAAATTCCAAATACAAAAGTAAATCGAGCTTAATAGTTAATTTTAAATTCAAATAGAGCGTATCAATATGTTTCCCTAGAGTACTGCTATGTCTTTTGGAAATAATTTCCAGTGACCAATTATTGTACCGGTGCGCATCTAGTACCAGTACTCAATTACCTGCGTATCGATACATGTGAAACATCGTACCAGTATGGAATGAGGGTTTCAATTTGGGAATTCAGAATTGGATTTGGGAATTAGTGTTCTAATATAGAAATTAGGGTTCTAATTTGGGAATTAGGGTTCTAATTTGGGGATTAGGGTACTCAATTTGGGAATTAGGGTTCTAATTTGGGGATTAGGCTTCTATATTTGGTTTAATTTAAAAATTAGGGTTAGGGTGGTGATTAGGGTTTGGGAAATAGTGGATTAAGGGATACCAAAATTGGATTTTAGCCACCGCACCACGCAGGTAGTTGCGGCCACTATCGGTGAAGGCGGCGATTGCAAGTGAGGCGGCACCCACCGGTGATGGCTTGGATAGTCGCCCAATTCCGAATCAAAATAAAAATAAAGAAAGCTTACCTTACCTTATTGGCTGACTGAATGACGGTCACGTAGGGACAGAGGCACGACGACAACTATCTCACTGGAAGAAGTGGCTAACGGTCAATAGGGATGATGTCATCGTCCTTCATTCTTTTTCCAGCCAAGCTTGGCATTCTTCACCTTTCTTTTTCCAAACACGCTTCGCATTCTCCTTCCTGCGTCCACTTGATCCAATCATGGCGTACCTACATACCACAACAAGAAAATACCCCTTTCAATCTAGCAATAAAAATCTATACATTCCGTAACTCTGAGATACAAATGCATGAATCTAATGGAAAATGCACAAATATGTACTCAAATTCAAAACAATAACATGAAAATATATGCGTGAAAAGTAGTACTTTTGAGGAGTTAACATTCATACAATAAGAGGCTAGAGTGGAATACCTGCCTTGAACTGTTGTTTGATTATTATCTCCGACATCTACATTCTTCTTTTGTAATCCAACATCTTTCTTCGTATAAATAGTTCATCATTTCATTATACATCAATGGGGTATTTCCTTTTTCCTTTTCATATTTCAACACGACAAACATATGACGAAATGGAAATCCAATGGACTCCAACTTTATACAACAATAATACATGGTGTGGTACAAGATACAACTTTTCCTTTTCAACATGCTCCAGCCAATATCACATGCACTCCTTTTGTACTTCTCTTTTTGACAAAATAATAACCATCACAGGACATTTGTTTGCAAAATATAGTAAAAGCATTTATCGTATATACTTGGGTTACATTACGTTTTAAAGTTCCCAACACACCGTCACAATACGGTTGTTCATCCATTGTTTTGTAGTCTTCATGACCTTCCTCTCATCTTAGAGATTGTAGTTGTTTATGATAGTTCTCAACAAATTGATACAACATTACCTTTCTTTCCAACCAAGTTTTAAGTGTTCTATTCATTGACTCGCACCATTGAGTGGTCTTCATTGCTGCACACCAAAATGTTTAATGATGTGGTTAAATGCACTAAATAAATATAATATTAAATAAAATTAAAGTGTATATAATGTTATCTGCATAGAAATATCCTTGAAAATATGCTTCTATCCATTTCTCTTTTCATACAATTCTTGTACCCATCTCATTCCTTCAACTTAGTGTTTATCCACTACTTCTTTCCAAGCTCTTTCAAAATCTGATGGCATTCTACACTTGTCAGCGTATCTCATAAACCCATCGAGAAAACTGTATTGAACATTAGACTGCATGTTCCTCATGATATGACATAAACACAATCTATGTTTTGCCCCGGGTTGTACTTGAGAAATGGCATTGGTCATGGCCTTATCTCTATCAGTAATAACAGTAAGTGGTTTGTAGCCATCTATCGCTTTAATCAATTATTGTAACACCGACAAATAGGTATCCTCTTTCTCATTTACAACCATTGCACATCCAAATGGCACTATGTTTCGATGATAATTGACACCAACCAAAACAACAAATGACTTGTTGAATGCGTTGCACTTGTAAGTCGTATCAAATGCAAGTACATGAATGAATTCTTTATAGTCGACGTGTGATATACCATCACACTAAAAAGGATCATATTTTTGCTTTCCATATAAATACGCTATCACTGTTTCAGCATCACCATCTTGCACTTCTTCTCGTTTGATTCTATATAGATAGTTGTACGAATCCTTCGGTAGAAATCCAACATTCTCAATTGAACCAACTTCATTCATGAAATTTTGCATCATCTTACTTGGAGCAATTCCAGAGTTGTGCATGCTTTTAATCTTAATTTCATCTAACTCAGTAATTTTCCAGAATTACTACAAAACAAATCATTAAAGAACATTAAATATATACGTATATATAAGCTAGAAGTTAATATGTAGCAATTTACTTATTGATGAATTACATACCTGATGTAAGCAACTTGTGATGGCTGAATCATTTCATGGTTATGTTATGCATGGAATTTAGCAACATTCTATTATTAATATTGTTCGTACATTTTGAATTTAATAAGTGCTCCACATCCAACTCTGATGATCGGTTTTTGTTCACGTTTTCTATATGGCAAGTTAATCCACCTTTCCTCTCTATATCACTGCTTACTAAACACCATTTTCTTTGAAATTATGTGACCACCATTTTGACTTGGCATTGACTAGCTGATTCGAATTCCAAAACCTTTCCCATTTGCATAGGTATAATAAAACTCAATAAAATCATCTAAAGTCTTCCACTTCAGCATATTCAAATCATTCTCATCGTAATCTTTTAGTTCTTTCCCAATCTTGGCTCATATGCTTTCATCAATGAAATAGTCAATTGTCTTATCATCATCTATATGTTTGTCATCATCAACATCACGTTTTCTTCAGTAGCCATCTTTATCTTGATTATGGCCATCTTCATCTTGACTATAACACTCTAACTTTGTAGTTTGAATTTTGGTATCTTCATTATAAACCATCTTGAAAAAATCTGTAATTTAAAAAAATTAAAGAAAAGCAACATTATTATAATGATGAATGTCAAGAGAATTGAACATAACACAAAATTTCAAAATTCCAAATTCGGAAGTAAATCGAACTTAACAGATAATTTTAATTTTAAACATAGCATACCGGTAGAGTTCCCTATAGTACTGGTACACCCTTTGGAAATAATTTACAGTGACCAATTATAGTACCGGTACACATCCAGTACCAGTACACATGAAACACCGTACCGTTACGTAATGAGGGTTTCAATTTGGGAATTCAAAATTGGATTTTGGGAATTAGTGTTCTAATATAGAAATTAGGGTTCTATTTTGGGAATTATGGTTCTAATTTGGGGATTAGGGTACTTAATTTGGGAATTAGGGTTCTAATTTGGGGATTAGGCTTCTATATTTGGTTTAATTTAAAAATTAGGGTTAGGGTGGTGATTAGGGTTTGGGAAATAGTGGATTAAGGGATACCAAAATTGGATTTTAGCCACCGCACCACGCAGTAGTTGCGCCACTATCGGTGAAGGCGGCGATTGCAAGTGAGGCGGCACCCACCGGTGATGGCTTGGATAGTCGCCCAATTCGAATCAAAATAAAAATAAAGAAAGCTTACCTTACCTTATTGGCTGACCAATGACGGTCACGTGGGACAGAGGCACGACGACAACTATCTCACCGGGAAGAAGTGGCTAACGGTCAATAGGGATGATGTCATCGTCCTTCATTCTTTTTCCAGCCAAGCTTGGCATTCTTCACCTTTCTTTTTCCAAACACGCGCCGCATTCTCCTTCCTCAAGGTCCACTTGATCCAATCATGGCGTACCTACATACCACAACAAGAAAATACCCCTTTCAATCTAGCAATAAAAATCTATACATTCCGTAACTCTGAGATACAAATGCATGAATCTAATGGAAAATGCACAAATATGTACTCAAATTCAAAACAATAACATGAAAATATATGCGTGAAAAGTAGTACTTTTGAGGAGTTAACATTCATACAATAAGAGGCTAGAGTGGAATACCTGCCTTGAACTGTTGTTTGATTATTATCTCCGACATCTACATTCTTCTTTTGTAATCCAACATCTTTCTTCGTATAAATAGTTCATCATTTCATTATACATCAATGGGGTATTTCCTTTTTCCTTTTCATATTTCAACACGACAAACATATGACGAAATGGAAATCCAATGGACTCAACTTTATACAACAATAATACATGGTGTGGTACAAGATACAACTTTTCCTTTTCAACATGCTCCAGCCAATATCACATGCACTCCTTTTGTACTTCTCTTTTTGACAAAATAATAACCATCACAGGACATTTGTTTGCAAAATATAGTAAAAGCATTTATCGTATATACTTGGGTTACATTACGTTTTAAAGTTCCCAACACACCGTCACAATACGGTTGTTCATCCATTGTTTTGTAGTCTTCATGACCTTCCTCTCATCTTAGAGATTGTAGTTGTTTATGATAGTTCTCAACAAATTGATACAACATTACCTTTCTTTCCAACCAAGTTTTAAGTGTTCTATTCATTGACTCGCACCATTGAGTGGTCTTCATTGCTGCACACCAAAATGTTTAATGATGTGGTTAAATGCACTAAATAAATATAATATTAAATAAAATTAAAGTGTATATAATGTTATCTGCATAGAAATATCCTTGAAAATATGCTTCTATCCATTTCTCTTTCATACAATTCTTGTACCCATCTCATTCCTTCAACTTAGTGTTTATCCACTACTTCTTTCCAAGCTCTTTCAAAATCTGATGGCATTCTACACTTGTCAGCGTATCTCATAAACCCATCGAGAAAACTGTATTGAACATTAGACTGCATGTTCCTCATGATATGACATAAACACAATCTATGTTTTGCCCCGGGTTGTACTTGAGAAATGGCATTGGTCATGGCCTTATCTCTATCAGTAATAACAGTAAGTGGTTTGTAGCCATCTATCGCTTTAATCAATTATTGTAACACCGACAAATAGGTATCCTCTTTCTCATTTACAACCATTGCACATCCAAATGGCACTATGTTTCGATGATAATTGACACCAACCAAAACAACAAATGACTTGTTGAATGCGTTGCACTTGTAAGTCGTATCAAATGCAAGTACATGAATGAATTCTTTATAGTCGACGTGTGATATACCATCACACTAAAAAGGATCATATTTTTGCTTTCCATATAAATACGCTATCATCTTGTTTCAGCATCACCATCTTGCACTTCTTCTCGTTTGATTCTATATAGATAGTTGTACGAATCCTTCGGTAGAAATCCAACATTCTCAATTGAACCAACTTCATTCATGAAATTTTGCATCATCTTACTTGGAGCAATTCCAGAGTTGTGCATGCTTTTAATCTTAATTTCATCTAACTCAGTAATTTTCCAGAATTACTACAAAACAAATCATTAAAGAACATTAAATATATACGTATATATAAGCTAGAAGTTAATATGTAGCAATTTACTTATTGATGAATTACATACCTGATGTAAGCAACTTGTGATGGCTGAATCATTTCATGGTTATGTTATGCATGGAATTTAGCAACATTCTATTATTAATATTGTTCGTACATTTTGAATTTAATAAGTGCTCCACATCCAACTCTGATGATCGGTTTTTGTTCACGTTTTCTATATGGCAAGTTAATCCACCTTTCCTCTCTATATCACTGCTTACTAAACACCATTTTCTTTGAAATTATGTGACCACCATTTTGACTTGGCATTGACTAGCTGATTCGAATTCCAAAACCTTTCCCATTTGCATAGGTATAATAAAACTCAATAAAATCATCTAAAGTCTTCCACTTCAAAGATATTCAAATCATTCTCATCGTAATCTTTTAGTTCTTTCCCAATCTTGGCTCATATGCTTTCATCAATGAAATAGTCAATTGTCTTATCATCATCTATATGTTTGTCATCATCAACATCACGTTTTCTTCAGTAGCCATCTTTATCTTGATTATGGCCATCTTCATCTTGACTATAACACTCTAACTTTGTAGTTTGAATTTTGGTATCTTCATTATAAACCATCTTGAAAAAAATCTGTAATTTAAAAAAATTAAAGAAAAGCAACATTATTATATAATGATGAATGTCAAGAGAATTGAACATAACACAAAATTTCAAAATTCCAAATTCGGAAGTAAATCGAACTTAACAGATAATTTTAATTTTAAACATAGCATACCGGTAGAGTTCCCTATAGTACTGGTACACCCTTTGGAAATAATTTACAGTGACCAATTATAGTACCGGTACACATCCAGTACCAGTACACATGAAACACCGTACCGTTACGTAATGAGGGTTTCAATTTGGGAATTCAAAATTGGATTTTGGGAATTAGTGTTCTAATATAGAAATTAGGGTTCTATTTTGGGAATTATGGTTCTAATTTGGGGATTAGGGTACTTAATTTGGGAATTAGGGTTCTATTTGGCCTAATTTGAAAATTAGGGATAGGGTTTAAGAATTAGGTATTAAGGGATGCCGGAATCGAATGTCGGCCATCGCACACGGGCAGCCGCGACCACTGCCGGTGAGGCGTTTCCCATTGGTGACGGCCTAAGTCTGAATCAAAATAAAAATAAAGAAAGCTTACCTTAACAGATTGGTTGCGCGAACGACGAGGAATAATGGCCAGGCTCGAACGACGGTCACGTAGGGACGGAGGTACGGCGGCGACTATCTCGCTGGCGGAAGTGGCTAACGGAGGCGGTGACTTGAATAGCAAGGAAAAGGTATTTAGGGTTTTTTAATTTAGGGTTGGTATTTGATCCAATTATTTTTAAAATAAAGATTAAGAAATAATATATATGGGATAATAATTTAATTAATATTTTATTTTAAATAATTTATAATTACATGTTGAGTCCTTGAGATTTTTAATCTTTTAAAATCAATTTAATAGCGTTCATCGGTGCTCGTCGAGCGTGGTAGACTCATCCCTTAACAAATTCAAATATTTAATGTTTTTATCTTATGATGTAAATATAAATTCAGTACAAATTATTAAACTTGTTTAGACACCGATAAATTGCAACGATTAACCAAATATGACATATTTGTGTAAATACATGTACCTACACCGAAACCTATTATCATGTAGCTTTTCAAACGTATCATAAATGTATTAAATTATTAATAAAAAGTTACATAAATTATGCTTAATTATATCATATAAATATTAATTGAACCAATTTAAATATATTATATTTCATCAACAAATGTTGGGTGCAATGCCAAGACATATTGTTTTCTAAAAAAGAGAACTCGTGTAAAAAAATTCATTGTTAAGAAAGAGAGCCAAGAATTCCTGACATAAAATATAAAATAAATATAGATTATACCAAAAAAATATTATATTTAAGATTGTTGTGATGTACATTATTAAGGGAGTTATTTATCTCCCCATGGTTAAAAGGTTACTATGTATCCTTATAACAATATTAGAAAATAAAATCGACCAAAAGTAGCGCACGTAACTATTATAAATTTAAATATTGCACTAACATGAACCCAACAAGTGATCTTAGTGAAAAAGATGTTGTTTATCTTAGGAGACTCATGTTCAATCGCTCTGTTTACATGGTGTATGCACATTGTCAAAGATTTAAGAACATGTATGGACAGATACCACATTGTAAGTACTTTTAGACTATTAAAAAAAACTAAAAGATTTAAATATTGCACTAACGTAACATAATATACGATATTAGGGACAAATATTCTCTGCCCTTTTCGGTGCCTTTTTTATGCCCAACACTAAAAGGTTAAATTCTAAGCTCTAACCCTAAATTCTAAATCCTAAACTATAAACCTTAAATCTTAAAAAAATACACCATACCTCTAATTCCTAAACTATAACCTTAAAACGTAATCTCAATCCTAAACTCCAAACCTAATTCTCTTAACATAAATGCATAAATAGGACACCTAAAGAAACATAAGATTTCTATTCATGATATTAATTCTAAATATAATAGGTTTAAAATTAGATGGCTCATATTTTATGGCAAGAACAGGAAGTAGATAAAGAATTTCCAGAACTTTAGAATTACATGTATAATATACTGACAAGGTCTAATTGTATTAATTATATTTGGTATGTAGTTGAAGACTTTTTGGTAAATATTTTGCAGCAATAATGAATTGCATTATTTATTGCAGTTAGACAGGTTTGATGTTTGAGTACCAAACAAAATACTAATCAT
The DNA here is from genome assembly GCA_019671005.1 of Hibiscus mutabilis. Classification (NCBI taxonomy): domain Eukaryota; kingdom Viridiplantae; phylum Streptophyta; class Magnoliopsida; order Malvales; family Malvaceae; genus Hibiscus; species Hibiscus mutabilis. The sequence continues at coordinate 30,075,915 of CM033712.1, forward strand.
ATTTATTTTTTAATTGTACAAATTAATTTTATTAAATTCAAATTTTTAATTGTACAATTACAGAAAAAGTCAATTATTAAACACTCGATTATTAATGTATTTTTATTTTGATTATTCGACTACAAAATTTTCAATCTTGTTGCCATCGGTATCAAAATTACTTGTTCCCTTCGTAACTACTTATTTAACTCATTAATTTTTTTTTGAATAAATCTTTAACTCATTAACAAAAGTATGTTGTGAACACTTTATAATTGCCCTAATGATAAATTTAATCATAATATTTTTCTCTTATGCCATTTTAACCTTGTTCTATTTAAATTAAAATAATAAAAATCTATAGAATTAAAAAGCTGCATAATTTTTTAAAAAAATAAAAGTACATATTTTTAAAATTAAAAAATATATAAAAAGAAATTATTGTTCACTAATTCCATTTAATAAACTTATATTGTTTTCCTAAGTACAATTGTGATCCAAAAGTAAAATTATTGAAAGTAATTTTGAACTATCAACATTTAGTGGTGTCTAAATTGGTATAACGTCCCTCCTCGGTTTCAAGGGCCAAATTTTCTTGCTACCCTAATATCCAACAACCCAAAATAAATGCTCCTTACTCGTATCAATGACAAACTTGGATTGTAGATGTCACATTCAGAAGTTGGAATGAGTCTAAAGGCTTCATTTTTTTTAAAGATAATACGACGCCACTTTTATTACTTAGAAAGAGAGCTAAACTAAGAGATTCAAACATGAAAATGTCCATAACCAATAACAAAAAACTGAAAAAAGAAAATGATAAAAGAGCTCTCCTTCTTCCCGAAGAAAGGAAAATTTAGTCACGCCAGTAAAGGATGCTCTCACTGTTGCGCAGATGGATAAACATAGGCTCAATTGAACGTCAAAAGGCCAGAGAGTTGTCGACACACAAGATATAAAGTGAATTCCCTAGACGGTTGATGCAAAACCAGCTGTCTTGCAGGCTACTTTTCGCTGAGTAGATCTGAATGCATTGGCAAACAACCACAATAGGGGATCAAACTACTAAACGACCACCAAAAATCGCACATTAGAACCGAGCATCATGAGAAACTCTACACAAACGTAAATCTACCAAAATGGTAGGCGAATAATGTGTCATAAGGCACAGGCGTGTCACAAGGCAGATGAATAAGCATGCCACAAAAACAGAGAAAATAAGCGCAACAATATGTGCGAGAAGTAGGAATCTGAAACAACAAATTCTAATATAAAAATCGAGAAAAAACCAACTAAATGTAAAAGTAAAAACGAGTATAAGAAAATAAGAGAAATGAATATCAGCGGTCGGCAACTAGCACTATGGCTGGTTCTCCACTTGCCAAATTGAAAATGAAAAAAATAGAGGAAGCGTCGCTGCAAGTGAAAAATCAAAGTTGAGAAAAACATAATTGAAAGAAGTTTAGTTTGAAGACCTAATTGAATTAAGACAAACTTTTATTATCAAATAATACCATCAAACAAACTCATGTTCAATAACTGAGACCATAAAAAATAAATCAATCCAATTAAAGCATAAAATAACATTTTAAAATATAAAAAACCAGGCTGGGAACTTGATAGTTCTTTAAAAAGAATGTATTTTCTCTAGATATATAGATATAATTGTCCACATATCTATATTTATTGCATCCATTTTTGCATTTTTATATTTCTTTCATGTATTATTTGTTGTAACAAACTTTATTCGGCCTTGAGTCATACAAAACACCTGAAGGACATGTGTCCTTTTTGGGTAGCCTATAAAAGGACAAATCTGAGAAGAGAGAGAGAGAGCCACGCAGGGTCGGTCCTGGGCTTTTGGTGGCCCAGGGCGAAGATAAAAAATATGCCCTAAATTAGAAATTTAAATTGAGGTTGCGATCATATTTACATTCATGTTAGGTTTTATTGTGGTTGTGGACATTATAAATGCTATTTCGGTCACTGTGAGTATCACAGTTGTGAAATCTCTTAATAACATGCGTTATTGTGGACATAACAGTTGTGTGTATCGCGGTTTCAGATGGTGCCGCTACCCATGGGTGGATGTAGCATATAAATTGGGGGTGCAATTGACCCTACTTGATTTGTTGGGGTACGGGCTTTTCAAGGAGATAATATCGATTTTTTTCATAAGAAATATTAGGTTTAACCCCACATAATTTGTTGGGATATGGTGTCAGCAATTCTTATTCTAGTGGTATAGAAATCCTCAATACCTCATACTTCACTCATGACCCAACTATAAGAAAATCTTGGCTCCGCCACTACCGCTATTGTCATGTAATGGCAGTTGTTGCGGTTACATATTGTTATTTAAATCTCTTTCCTTAATATCAAGTAACGAAAAAAATTAATTTTAAGTGTAGGTCCACAATAACAAGTATTGAAAAATTGTGCCCCTAATAACAAAAATTGAAAAAAATAAATTTTAAGAGTACGCCCAAAATAACAAATATTCTAAAAAAAATTGGGCCCTAATAACAAGTATTGGAAAAAAGTTAAATTTTAAGAATAGCCCCTAATAATAAATATTAATAATAATAAATATTAAAAAAATTAAACCTCTATTAACAAATATTAAAAAAATGGGCTCCTAATAACAAGTATTAAAAATAGACCATTGAAAATAAATAGAATTCGAATAAAATTAGAAACATGTAATTTCCTTGAATGGTGGGCCCTGGGCGGGCGCCATTGTTGCCCTTGCCCAAGGTCGGTCACGCAATTTCTATTTTGATATCATCTTCAACCTTCGAGCTTTCTCCACCCTCCCATGGCGGCTTAAGCTCATTTCTATAGAACCAAGGTGAAGTGAGGAGAATTATCCGAGGAGAAGAGGAATCAAGTGCTGATCGAGGAGAATACTTTGTTAACTTCTTAAACTTTTTTTCATTTAGATATTTGTTGGAGATTAGTTTTTTATTTCGGACTTAATTGATGATGGTTTGAACTTTTAAGCTTTATAAACTTGTTGAAGTTGCTCTTCAGTTTATAGATATTTCGATTAGCTTTTTCTTAAGCTTTAATTGTTGGATCTGACTTATATTATTTAATGAGAGTGTTAAACTAGTCACTGACATCGACAAATATAGAGAAAAGTCAGGTTAACGAGTATTACAACAAAAGTTGAAAGGATACAGTCAGTTATACGCTCATTCAAAAGGGTTATAGTTCTGACTCATAACGAGAGTTGTAGCCGATCTATGTCCCTGCATCAGCAGTTGATGATTAAATGGAAGCTAATACTCAAGCTTGTTTTCTTTTTGCTAAATGAGCCCTCGAACTTCCTCGAAGTATACTTGATCTTTCTTCCAAACTAAACCAAGTTGATCCAGGCTTTATTCTATATTTCATTACACTTTATATATTCAGTTATTGTTACCACAATTGATTATTTAAACTCTGCTTTATTGATACAATCTAGCCTTGCTCTAATCTCAAGGGTGAAAGAAAAGAGAGCTTTTAATTTCCTCACATACCTTTTCATTATTAATGTTATTTACTTTATACATGGCATACTTAGTCTTATTATATTGCAGGACATACATTATAATGATATTATTATGCTCTATATTATGAGTTTCAGATCAAGATATATGTTAGTACATATTGGTCCTTATATTATTTGAAATATGTCTAATAACTTAATACACATCTTTCTATCTATTCTAAGTCATTTAGCATGTTTCCAATTGCATTGCATACTTATACTTATTCATGCATCATATTTTAAGCCCATTTCATCTTACACATTGTTTAAGGAATCAGGGACGAAGACACCAGCCGGATTAGCTCAAACACATTCATGGCAGCTTGGATTAAGCTTAAGACATTCACAACAGCTCGAATTAGCTCAATGAGTCAATGAAGGCTTATGGTAGCTATAGGAAAAATGGAAGCATTCTAAGGAAGCTCGCAAGCTACAATGACTAGCTCATCTAGCTATGGGCAGCTCATGGAAGCTTAAAATAGTTCAACAATTGAGCTATCTCATTCAGCTAGCTAACTTAGCTCAATCTAGTTCACACCAAACTCTACCAGCTGACTTTAGCTCCACTTCATATGCTAGCTCGAGTCCTCAAGGGTTATGTCCCCTCTAAAGGAACATGTCCCTAGCCATTTGGAGGGAAACAAGGATAGGCGGCAAAACTCATGGAAGGAAAGCCATTGTGCGCCAAAACTGAGTGGAGGGAGAAACCAAGATGGCCGAAACAGCACCAAGGCCTTTGGAGAGAGGCACAAAAATGGCCAAATAGTTTAAAGGCCATTTCGGCCATGCCCTTTCATTCCTTATAAATAGAGTTGTAATTTTCAGTTGTAAACATCTCATTCATTTTTATTAAATTACCTTTTGTGAGAATTTTCTCTCTTCTAGTTCTTAATTGAACTTTATTGATTTATCAAGTACTTAGTACTTGTGTTGTCAACCCCTATTTCCACCTTGATACTTCTAGTTCCTATCTCTTTCTAGATAATGGGTCAAATTCCTTTCTACCATCCCTGAAAGTAATCCTATAAGGTTCGGGGCTAAGCTTTAATATAATTTGTTTCTTCCTTGATTTCTTTAAGATACTATCATTCCTTTTTTCACCCTATCAATCACTATCCTTCATCCATCCCCACACCTAAATTTCCTTAACCAAATCTGCCCATCCTTTACAATTCTTCCAAATCCCATTTACCATACATCAACCTACCCAAACCTTTCTATTTTGAGCTTATCTTGCTTGCAGGTTTCTTACTTCCTTCCTAGATCCAACAATCAAAATTGTCATCCCCAACAACATCAACAAGAACAACCTACGTCATATGGTAATCAGAGCTACTGGTGGAAGGAGCAAGTGCATCAAGTGAAGCCCTATTCAAGCGAAGCAAAAAGAAATTGCAAGTGACTATCTTTTGTTTTTTTCATTTTGTACAAAAAAAGTAAAGAAAAAAAGAAATAGTTTCAAATCAAAAAAAGAAAAGAAAACTTTTTAAAAAGCACAAGTACAAGGGTGAAAGCACAACAACATCATCATCAACATCAAGTCCAAAGCCATTTTCTTCAAAGACATTGATTGTTGGTCAGGAAGGGTTGTGAGTTTTCTTGTCAAGTAAGTAACCGTTTCTTCTTTTCTTTCAAAATCTAAACTTACCTTTACACCATATCATTTCCTTTTCCTTTTCAAACTAACCATTTTAGCAATGCACAAGAACTAGACTTGCCTAAGTCTTGAGTAAGTTCCTTAAAGAACCTTACAAGAGAGAAAGTGAGTGGAAAAAGGCAATTTGAGTGTGTGAGATCAGAGGGGGGATAATAAAAGCCAAATAACATCGTAGAGTGCAAACACGAGCATTGAGTGGAGTGCATTTATTTGGAGTGATCGAGAGGATCTTGTGTGTTTGGCGAGGTTTTGATTTTCTTTATTAGTGTACTAACCTTGTCACAAACGTCTGGAAATTCACATCCAGACGAAAGAAAACAAGCCCCAAATCTTCAAATGCAGGCAATGATTCAAGAAATGCAAAAGTTGCTACAATAAGAACTTGAGCCCATTCATGAGAGGATGGACCATTTGGAATGGTCACAAGGCAATGTTCGAGGCCTTGAAAGATAACATCAGCAATAAGAATTTATGGATGACAATGAAGACAATGAGATTGAATGAGAATCTCAAAGAACAACACCGAGATATCAAGGAGGGCGTGTCTAAATTGATGATAATCTCAATAATATTCGAGTCACCATACCACCTTTTCAATGCAAAACATATCCAGAAGTGTATCTGGATTGGGAAAGCAAGGTAGAACACATATTTGAATGCCATAACTACTTCAAACTCAAAAAGGTATGACTGGCAGCCCTAGAATTCATTGATTATGCACTTATTTGGTGGGAACAATTACCTTATCTAGGAGACGAGTGGTGAAAGACAGGTTACTGCATGGTATGACTTGAAGAGCATTATGCGGAGAAGGTTCATACCAACACATTACCATCGAGATCTTTTCCACAAGTTGCGTACCTTAAAGCAAGGCAAATGAAGCGTAAAAGATTACTACCAATAAAGGTTACAATGATACGTTTCAACACGGATGAAGATAGAGAAGCAGCAATAGCTTCATTTCTCACTAGATTCAACAAAGAGATAGTTGATGTTGTGGAGTTGCAACATTATGTGGAAATTGATGAGATGGTCCATCTGGAAACGAAGGTTGGGAGGCAGCAAAGAAGAAGGGTCATACTAAGAAACAACAACAACACCACCGGCCCTAAGTGGAACCAAAGCAATGCATGGTGGAACACACTCCTCCAAATCAGAGAACAAGCCAAGACCTCAAAACCAAAGACAACCATGGTGGAAAACAACCGAGGCAAGCAAGTAGAAGGCAATGAGAGTTCAAGAAAAATCAAGTGCTTTAAATTCCTTGGGCGAGGTCAAATGGCCAACCAATGTCCTAACCAAAATGCCATGCTAATTTTGGACAATAGAGAAATCGCTTCTGATCATGAGGATGAGAAAAAAGAAGAAGAGTTTGAGGATGTAAAGGATGAGCCAGAGATTGGGGATGCTACTGATGGGGAAATATATGTGGTGAAGCGTTTACTTAACACCAAAGTAACCACCAAGGAACAACAAAGAGAAAATACTTCCATACAAGGTATGTTTCATGATAAATGATAATGGGAGTTGTACGAATGTAGCCAGCCCTATCCTGATCAAGGAGTTAGGTTTAAAGACCTTAAAGCACCCCGAGGCTTACAAGCTTCAATGGTTGAATGACAGAGGCGAATTGAACGTGACAAAGCAAACATTAGTACCATTCTCCATCGAGAACTACAAGGACAAGATATTGTGTGTTATAGTTGCTATACATGTAGGTTATATTTTGCTTGGGAGGCCAAGGCAATACGATAAGAAAACAATTCATGACTGCTATACCAACCAATACACACTTAAGCACGAGCGGAAGAAGTTCATTTTGGTACCATTATCACCAAGAATTAGTATAATTCTCCATCGAGAATTACAAGGAGAAGGTATTGTGTGATGTAGTCCCTATGCATGCTGGTCATATTTTGCTTGGGAGGCCATGGCAATACGATAAGAAAAAAACTCTTGAATGCTATACCAACCAATACTTATTTAAGCACGAGGGAAAAAAGTTCATTTTGGTACCATTATCACCACAAGAGGCACAACAAGGACAAATGCAAATGAGAAAAAGCATTGAAGCCATACGCAAGGAACATGAGAAACAACCTTGAGAAGGAACCCAAATGACACCACCCTTCACCAGGGAGTATGATGGTTTAGAACAGTCCCCAAAAGAAGTCCAAAGGACCAGTGCCTTTTCAACAAAATAAATCACATAGAAGTGTCTTTTGACACCACATTGGACCAAGGAGTTTTATGCTAACCCCACTCTTGAAGATTCTATTTCTGTTTTGCAGATAAAATCAGGGATGAAAGAATGACTAAAGAATCAAGATGCAACCATTATTACCACAAGAAAGTGTCCAATGAAAATATTTTTCGATTTTAGGACAAATCGCTCAAATGAAGGGGAGGATGATATAATCCAGCCTTGGCATATGTTTATCATCATTCTTTCATCTCTAATCTTAGGGGTGAAAGAAAAGGGAGCTTTTAATTTCCTAATGTGCCTTTTCATTATTTATGTTATTTCCTTTATACATGGAATACTTAGACTTATTATATTGCATGACATAGATTATAATGATATTATTATGCTTTATATTATGAGTTTCATATTAAGATGTATGTTAGTACACATTGGTCCTTATATTATTTAAAGTCTGCCTAATAACATAATACACATCTTTCTATCTATTCTAAGTTATTTGGCATGTTTTTATTGCATTGCATACTTATACTTATTCATGCATCGAATTTTAAGCCCATTTCAACTTACACATTGTTTAATGTTTCTTTAGGAATTAGGGATGAAGGCACCAGCTCGAATTAGCTCAAACACATTCTTGGCAGCTTGGATTGAGATCAAGATATTCACATCATCTCGGATTAGCTCAAGGAGTCAATGAAAGCTTATGACAGCTCGAGGAAAATGGGAAGAATTCTAAGGAAGCTCACAAGCTTCAAGGACTAGCTCACGTAACTAAGGGTAGCTCACAGTAGCTCCAAACGGTTCAACAATTGAGCTAGCTCATTCAGCTAGCTAACTCAGCTCAATCCAGCTCCCACCAAGCTCGACTAGCTTACTTCAGTTCCATCTTCTTATGCTGGCTTGAGGCCTCAAGGGTCATGTCCTCTCTTAAGGAACATGTCCCTATCCGTTTTTAGGGAAACAAGGATGGGTGGCAAATCTCATGGAGGGAAAGCCTTTTGTGACAAAATCGAGAGGAGGGAGACAAAAAGATGGCCAAAACAACACCAAGGCCTTTGGAGGGACGCACAATAGTGGCTGAATAGTTTAGAGGCCATTTCGGCCATGCCCTTTCATTCCTTATAAATTGAGTTGTAATTTTCATTTGTAAACATCTCATTCCTTTTTATAAAATTACATTTTGTGAGAATTTTCTCTCTTCTAGTTCTTAATTGAACTTTATTAACTTATCAAGTACTTAGTACTTGTGTCGTAAAACCCTATTTTCACCTTTATACTTCTAGTTCCTATCTCTTTCTACATAATGGGTCAAAGTCCTTTCTACCATCCCTTAAGGCAATCCTATAAGGTCTGGGGCTAAGCTTTAATATAGCTTTGTTTCTTTCTTGATTTCTTTAAGATACTATCATTCCTTTTTTCTCCCTATCCATCATTATCCTTCATCTATCCCCATTCCTAAATTTCCTTAACCAAATCTTCCCATCGTTTATCATTCTTCCAAATCCCATTTACCATACATCAACCTACCCAAACCTTTCTATTTTGAGCCTATCTTGCTTGCAAGTTTCTTGCTTCCTTCCTAGATCCAACAATCAAAATTGTCGTCCCCAACAACATCAATAGGAATGACCTGCATCATATGGTAATCAGAGCTATTGGTGGAAGAAGCAAGTGCATCAAGTGAAGCCCTATTCAAGCAAAGAAAAAGGAAATTGTAATTGATTACCTTTTGTCATTTCATTTTGTGCAAAAAAAGTAAAGAAAAAAAGAAATAGATTCAAATAAAAAAAATAAAAGAAAACCTTTTGAAAAGCACAAGTACAATGGTTAAAGCACAACAACAACATCTTCAATATCAAGCTCGAAGCAATTTTCTTCAAGGATATTGATTGTTGGTAAAGAAAGGTTGTGAGTTTTCTTGTCATGTATGTAACCCATTTCTTCTTTTCTTTCAAATTCTAAACATACCTTTACACCATATCTTTTCCTTTTCCTTTTCAATCTAACCATTTTAGGAATGCACAAGAATGAGACTTGCCTAAGTCTTGAGTAAGTTCCTCAAAGAACCTTACAAGATATAAAAAGGGTTAGAAAAAGGCAATTTGAGCGTGTGAGATCCGAAGGGGATAATAAAAGCCAAATAACATCCCAGAGTCCAAAAATGAGCGTTGAGTGGAGTGCATTTCTTTGGAGTGACCGAGAGTATCTTGTGTGTATAGTGAGGTTTTTATTTTCTTTATTAGCGTACTAACCATGTCACAAAGGTCTAGAAATTCACATCCATAGGAAAGACAACAAGCCCCAAATCTTCAAATGCAAGCAATGATTCGAGAAATGCAAAAGTTGCTACGAGAATAACTTGAGCCCATGCATAAGAAGATGGATCATTTGGAAGGGTCACAAGGCAATGTTTGGGGCCATGGAAGACAACATTAGCAACAAGAGTTTATGGATGACAATAAAGATGATGAGATTGAATGAGAATCTCAAAGAACTACTCCGAGATATCAAGGAGGGCGTGCCCAAATTAATGATAATCTCAACAATATTCGAGTCACCATACCACCTTTTCAAGGCAAAAATATATCAAGCAAGGTGGATTGCATATTTGAATGCCATAATTACCTCGAACCCAAAAAGGTATGATTGTCAGCCATGGAATTCATTGATTATGAACTTATTTGGTGATATCAATTAACCTTGTCTAGGGGACGCAATGGAGAAAGACCGATTACAATATGGCATGACTTGAAGAGCATTATGCGGAGAAGGTTCATACCAACACATTACCACTGAGATCTTTTCCACAAGTTGCGTACCTTAAAGCAAGGCAAACGAAGCATAGCAGATTACTACCAATAAAGGTTGCAATGATACGTGTCAACACGGATGAAGATAGAGAAGCAGCAATGGCTACATTTCTCACTAGATTAAACAAGGAGATAGCCGATGTTGTGGAGTTGCAACATTATGTGGAAATTGATGAGATGGTCCATCTAGAAATGAAGGTTGGGAGGCAGCAAAGAAGAAGGGTCACACCAAAAAACAACAACAACACCACCGACCCTAAGTGGAACCAAAGCAATGCATGGTGGAACGTAATCCTCCAAATCAGAGAACAAGCCGAGACCTCAAAACCAAAGACAGCCATGGTGGAAAACAACCGAGGCAAGCAAGTAGAAGGCCAGGAGAGTTCAAGAAAAATCAAGTGCTTTAAATTCCTTGAGCGAGGTCAAATGGCCAACCAATGTGCAAACCAAAATGCCATGCTAATTTTGGACAACAGAGAAATCGCTTCTGATCATGAGGATGAGAAAAAAGAATAAGAATTTGAGGATGTAGAGGATGAGCCAGAGATTGGGGATGCTACTGATGGGGAAATCTATGTGGTGAAGCGTTTACTTAACACCTAAGTAATCACCAAGGAACAACAAAGAGAAAATACTTCCATACAAGGTGCAATGTCTATGGAAGGTATGTTTCACGATAAATTATAATAGAAGTTGTACGAATGTAGCCAGCCCTATCCTGATCAAGAAGTTAGGTTTAAAGACCTTAAAGTATCCCGAGCCTTACAAGCTTCAATTGTTGAATGACAGAGGTGAATTGAACGTGACAAAGCAAGCATTAGTACCATTCTCCATTGAGAACTATAAGGACAAGGTGTTGTGTGATGTAGTTCCTATACATGTAGGTTATATTTTGATTGCGAGGCCAAGGCAATACGATATGAAAACAATTCATGACTGCTATACCAACCAATACTCACTTAAGCACAAGGGGAAGAAGTTCATTTTGGTACCATTATCACCAATAATTAGTACCATTCTCCATCGAGAACTAAAAGGATAAGGTATTGTGTGATGTAGTTCCTATGCATGCATGTCATCTTTTGCTTGGGAGGCCATGGCAATACGATAAGAAAAAAATTCATGACTGCTATACCAACCAATACTCATTTAAGCACGAGGGGAAGAAGTTTGTTTTGGTACCATTATCACCAAAAGAGGTACAACAAGGACAAATGGAAATGAGAAAGAGCAATGTAGCCATACGCAAGGAACATGTGAAACAACCTTGAGAAGGAACCCAAATGACACCACCCTTCACCAAGGAGTATGATGGTTCGGAACAGTCCCAAAAAGAAGTCCAAAGGACAAGTGTCTTTTCAACAAAAGAAATCACATGGAAGTGTCTTTTGACACCACATTGGACTAAGGATTTTTATGCTAACCCCACTCTTCAAGATTCTATTTCTGTTTTGCAGATAAAATCAGGGATGAAAGAATGACCAAATAATGGAGATGCAACCATTCTTACCACAAGGAAGTGTCCAATGAAAATATTTTTTGATTTGAGGACAAATTGCCCAAATGAAGGGGAGGATGATATAATCCAGGCTTGGCATATGTTTATCATCATTCATTCATCTCTAATCTTAGGGGTGAAAGAAAATGGAGCTTTTAATTTCCTAACGTGCCTTTATACATGGAATACTTAGACTTATTATATTGCATGACATAGATTATAATGATATTATTATCCTTTATATTATGAGTTTCATATTAAGATGTATGTTAGTACACATTGGTCCTTATATTATTTAAAGTCTGCCTAATAACTTAATACACAACTTTATATCTATTTTGAGTCAATTAGCATGTTTTTATTGCATTGCATACTTATACTTATTCATGCATCAAATTTTAAGCCCATTTCAACTTACACATTGTTTAATGTTTCTTTAGGAATCAACGATGAAGGCACTATCTCGGATTAGCTCAAACACATTCTTGGCAGCTTGGATTGAGATCAAGATATTCACATCATCTCAGATTAGCTCAAGAAGTCAATGAAAGCTTATGGCAGCTCGAGGAAAAAGGGAAGAATTCTAAGGAAGCTCACAAGCTTCAAGGACTAGCTCACGTAACTAAGGGTAGCTCATAGAAGCTCCAAACTGTTCAACAATTGAGCTAGCTCATTCAACTAGCTAAATCAGCTCAATCCAGCTCCCACCAAGCTCGACCAGCTCACTTTAGTTCCATCTTCCTATGCTAGCTTGAGGCCTTAAGGGTCATGTCCTCTCTTAAGGAACATGTCCCTAGCCGTTTTGAGGGAAATAAAGATGGGTGGCAAATCTCATGGAGGGAAAACCTTTTTGTGCCAAAATCGAGAGGAGGGAGGCACCAAGATGGCCGAAACAACACCAAGGCCTTTTGAGGGACACACCATAGTGGCCGAAAGTTTAGAGGCCATTTCAGCCATGCCCTTTCATTCCTTGTAAATAGAGTTGTAATTTTCATTTGTAAACATCTCATTCATTTTTATAAAATTACCTTTTGTGAGAATTTTCTCTCTTCTAGTTCTTAATTGAACTTTATTGACTTATCAAGTACTTAGTACTTGTGTCGTCAACCCCTATTTTCACCTTTATACTTCTAGTTCCTATCTCTTTCTAGATAATGGGTCAAAGTCCTTTCTACCACCCCTTAAAGCAATCCTACAAGGTCCGGGGCTAAGCTTTAATATAGCTTTGTTTCTTCCTTGATTTCTTTAAGATACTATCATTCCTTTTTTTCACCCTATCCATCATTATCTTTCATCCATCCCCATGCCTAAATTTCCTTAACCAAATCTTCCCATCGTTTATCATTCTTCCGGATCCCATTTACCATACATCAACCTACCCAAACCGTTCTATTTTGAGCATATCTTGCTTGCAGGTTTCTTGCTTCCTTCCTAGATCTAACAATCAAAATTGTCGTCCCCAACAACATCAACAAGAACGATCTACATCATATGGAAATCAGAGTTATTAGTGGAAGAAGCAAGTGCATCAAGTGAAGCCCTATTCAAGCGAAGCAAAAGGAAATTGTAATAGATTACCCTTTGTCATTTTATTTTATGCAAAAAAAGTAAAGAAAAAATGAAACAGTTTCAAATAAAAAAAATAAAAGAAAACTTTTTGAAAAGCACAAGTACAAGGGTGAAAGACAACATTGATTGTTGGTCGAGAAAGGTTGTGAGTTTTATTGTCAAGTAAGTAACCTTTTTCTTCTTTTTATTCTAATTCTAAACTTACCTTTACACCATATATTTCCTTTTTCTATGGAAATTCACATTCATAGGAAAAACAACAAGCCCCAAATCTTCAAAATGCAAGCAATGATTCGAGAAATGCAAAAGTTGCTACGAGAAGAACTTGAGCCTATTCATGAGAGGATGGATCATTTGGTAGGGTCACAAGGCAATGTTTAAGGCCATGGAAGACAACAATAGCAACAAGAATTTATGGATGATAATGAAGATGATGAGCTTGAATGAGAATCTCAAATAACTACTCCGAGATATCAAGGAGGGCATGCCCAAATTGATGATAATCTCAACAATATTCGAGTCACCATACCACCTTTTCAAGGCAAAAAGATATCAAGCAAGGTGGAAATCATATTTGAATGCCATAATTACTTCGAACTCAAAAAGGTATGATTGTTAGCCACATAATTCATTGATTATGAGCTTATTTGGTGGGATCAATTAACCTTGTCTAGGAGACGCAGTGGAGAAAAACCGGTTACAACAAGGCATGACTTGAAGAGCATTATGCGGAGAAGGTTCATACCAATACATTACCACCGAGATGTTTTCCACAAGTTGCGTACCTTAAGGCAAGGCAAATGAAGTGTAAAAGATTATTACCAATAGAGGTTGTAATGATATTTGCCAACGTGAATGAAGATAGAGAAGCAACAATAGCTACATTTCTCACTATATTAAACAAAGAGATATCTGATGTTGTGGAGTTGTAACATTATGTGAAAATTGATGAGATGGTCCATCAAGCAATGAAGATCGAGAGGTGGCAAAAAAAGGGTCACACTAAGAAACAACAACACCACCATCGGCCCTAAGTGGGACCAAAGCAAAGCAGGGAGGAACGCACTCCTCCAAATCAGAGAAAAAGCCGAGACCTCAAAACCAAAGACAACCATGGTGGAAAACAACCGAGGCAAGCGAGTAGAATCCAATGAGCGTTCTAGAAAAATCAAGTGTTTTAAATGCCTTGGGCAAGGTCAAATGGCCAACCAAAGTCCTAACCAAAATGCCATGCTAATTTTGGATAACAGAGAAATTGCTTCTGATCATGAGGATGAGAAAGAATAAGAAGAGTTTGATGATGTTGAGGATGAGCCCGAGATTGCGGCTGCTACTAATGGTGAAATCTATGTGGTGAAGCATTTACTTAACACCTTAGTAGCCACCAAGGAACAACAAAGAGAAAATATCTTCCATACAAGGTGCAACGTCTATGGGAAAGTATTTTTCATGATAATTGATGGTGGGAGTTGTACGAATGTAGCTAGCCCTATCCAGATTGAGAAGTTAGGTTTAAAGACCTTAAAGCATCCCGAGCCTTACAAGCTTCAATTGCTGAATGACGAAGGTGAATTTAATGTGACGAAGCAAACATTAGTACCATTCTCCATCGAGAACTACAAAGACAAGGTATTGTGTGATGTAGTTCCTATACATGTATGTCATATTTTTCTTGGGAGGCCATGGCAATACGATAATAAAACAATTCATGACTGCAATACCAACCAATACTCACTTAAGCACGAGGGGAAGAAGTTCTTTTTGGTACCATAATCACCAAGCATTAGTACCATTCTAGATCGAGAACTACAAGGAGAAGATATTGTGTGATGTAGTTCCTATGCATGCAGGTCATATTTTGCTTGCGAGGCCATGGCATTACGATGAGAAAAAAATCATGACTACTTTACCAACCAATACTCATTTAAGCACGAGGGGAAGAAGTTTATTTTGGTACCATAATTACCAAAACAAGTACAACAAGGACAAATGCAAATGAGAAAGAGCATTGAAACCATACGCATGGAACGTAAGAAACAACCTGGAGAAGGAACCAAAAGTACACCACCCTTCACCATAGAGTATGATGGTTCGAAACAGTCCCAAAAAGGAGTCCAAAGGATAAGTGCCTTTTCAACAAAAGAAATCACATGGAAGTGTCTTTTGACACCACATTGGACCAAAGAGTTTTATGCTAACCCCACTCTTCAAGATTCTATTTATGTTTTGCAGATAAAATTGGGGATGAAAGAACAACCAAAGAATGGAGATGCAACCATTCTTACTACATGAAAGTGTCCAATGAAAATATTTTTCGATTTGAGGACAAATCGCCCAAATGAAGGGGAGGATGATACAATCTAGTCTTGGCATATGTTTACCATCATCCTTTCATCTCTAATCTTAGGGGTGCAAGAAAAGGGAGCTTTTAATTTCCTCACATGCCTTTTCATTATTTATGTTATTTACTGTATACATGGCACACTTAGTCTTATTATATTGCATGACATACATTATAAGGACTAGCTCACATAACTAAGGGTAGCTTATAGAAGCTCCAAACGGTTCAACAATTGATCTAGCTCATTCGCTAGCTAACTCCGCTCAATCTAGGTGTCACCAAGCTCCACCAGCTCACTTCAGTTCCATCTTCCTATACTAGCTCGAGGCCTCATGGGTCATGTCCTCTCTTAAGGAACATGTCCCTAGCCGTTTTGAAGGAAACAAGGATGGGCGGCAAAACTCATAGAGGGAAAGCCTTTTTGTGCCAAAATCGAGTGGAGGGAGACAACAAGATGGCTGAAACAACACCAAGGCCTTAGAAGGGAGGCACAGTAGTGGTCGAATAGTTTAGAGGCCATTTCGGCCACGCCCTTTCATTCCTTATAAATAGATTTGTAATTTTCATTTGTAAACATCTCATTCATCTTTATAAATTTACATTTTGTGAGAATTTTCTCTCTTCTAGTTCTTAATTGAACTTTATTGACTTATCAAGTACTTAGTACTTGTGTCGTTAACCCCTATTTAGCATGATCATGAATGAAATGGTAACTTATCAAGTACTTAGTACTTGTGTCGTTAACCCCTACTTAGTCCTGAATTTGATCTCTACAATTTTTGGAGAATTTTCAAAGTGACTGCCCATAACAGAGCATTCTGGGCAGCTTAAAACTCTGTTTTGAACATGTTGATAGGTAAAATGGAGATTTAATTGAATTGGTAACTTATCAAGTACTTTATTGACTTATCTAGTTCTTTAATGGACTGCCTAGTTGATGAATTGATAATTGTGATCATATGGATTAAACTAGGTTCAACATGACTATGCCCTGTTTTGAGAACATTGTTGGTGAATTATGATGGCTTAGATATGTATAAACATGATCATGAATGAAATTGTCATGTTAGGACCTTGCTAGAATGAATTAAAGAACTCGAAATGCAACCTAGAGTAAGCTGCCCAGAATGCTCTGTTCTGGGCAGTCACTTTGAAAATTCTCCAAAAATTGTAGAGATCAAATTCAGGGATGAAATTTTAATGACATGATCCTTAGTATGTCTACTTTCATTAGGAGAAAATAGAACGAAAAACTGGGTCCTATAGTGGAAACTGTAAATAGAAATAGCTGGACAGTGCAAACTGTCCATGCTGTGTAAATGCCCTATCTTTGAACAATAAACTGTATTAATTGGCTAAGAAATAAAATGCAAGCCTATTATGGTCTTAAATACAATTTTTTTATCTTTCCAACGGTATAAATTAATCGAAATTCCGACGTAGGAATTGAAAGATATGCTTGTTTAAGCATGTATTGTGCAAGCTGCCAGGCAGCAGCAGTTAAGCTAGTTAGAAACTGTTTTGTGCACAGTTTTAGTGGACTGTTTGTAACAGTTTGGGATAATTAGATCCTACCTAGTCCTGTTTATTGACTATTGACATAATTTTATGAATATGTTTATATGTATTGAAATAACCTTGCTGCTATATTGAATTGTCTTGTGTATAAATATTGATGAATGTGTTTAATCATGAATTTGCTAGAGCAAGGAGTGAACTTGGAGGAAGGAGAAAGAGGAAATCATTCAAAGGCTAAGAACAAAGGAATAGCTATACAAGACAATTGCTAGCTTGCTTGGATTGTATTGTGAGTGTAGTTACCTCTAGGGTTAGGACTAGGTCCTAACCAATGTATTTTGTTACATTCTTGTTATGATAATAAATCTAAGCATGAACTTGACTTAATAAGGGAAGGATGATTAAAGAAACGCATGAAACATGATCCTAGTCTTATGTACATGTCCATTTCGAATTGCTAAGCATGATTGATGATAGCTTGAATGCTTGAATGCTAATTACTTGTTTGAGATATAAAGTTATCTCATTTTGATGAAATGGATCTTGAAACCACTTGACTTGTGAGCTAAGGCTCAATAGCCTAAGGGCTTAACATGAAATGATCTTGATTGACATGAACATGATCTTGAACTTGATAACTTGAATAAATGGTAATTCGAACAACCTTGGTAGCTAGTTGGATTAGGTAGAAAGGCATGCCTTAGAGTATATAGCTCATTGTGTACGGGTGGACTACGGTCCAGGGCTAAGGCCCCTATTTGACGACAGACGGAGGGTACGTATGTGGTCTTTGGCGACAATAGGAGGGTTGACCAACACTACGGTGCATATTGTGGCGACAGTTGGTTGGAGACGATTACCTAAACAAACTAAGTATCAAGGGGGTTGTTTAATGAATTAAAAAATGAAATAACAATTCAATTGTATATGATACTTGTCTTGAATGCCATGAAATGTAAGTTACTTGACTTGAAAGCATGACTCCTTGGTTTCTTGTTTTACAAGCATGTTGCTTGATTTATGAATTATGACTCCTAGATGCCTTTACATGTTGGCCGAATACTTGCTATCCTAGATAGGATAATCTTGATGCTTGGAAGATTAGATAAGGTCATTCTTGATGTTTGAAAGACTAGCTAAGTCTACTCTAATGCTTGGAAGCCTTAGCTAGGTCTACACTTGATCTAAAAGGCATGAAACATGAAATAACAAAATGGATAGACTAGTTACTACCTCACTAAGTACATTTTTGTACTTATCACTCTTGTTTCATTCTTCCCAACCTATAGGTTAAAGGAATCAACATTGCTTGATCTTGAAGCTTGATTCCTTGAGCAAGAAGCTTCCTATACAAGCTTGGTTAAAGTATACAATGCTTGAACATGCATTTTGAAAGAATGTATACAATGCTTAATCGGCCTATCTTTGTTATGTATATAGTTTAAGGTTTGTAATGAACTTAGTTAACTTGTAATGGTTGAATGTTGATGTGCATATGTTGATGGAATGACTTAATGTTATTCTAGCTATCTTGATGACTTTCAAATGCTATGATCTTGTATATGGATTGCTTAAATAGTAAGTAGGACGATGAGCCATGATGCTTGCTTGTACCCTAATCGAATTGCCTTGACATATAGGGTCACTTGAATGTAACAATGCTTGCTTTGAGTGAGATGTATGCTTGTGGTTGTGATTGCCGAATGCATAGTAGTAGAATAAGGTTGGATTGGTCTAGTTTCATGCTTTGTATATGTGTTTGGTGTAAATGGCCGAATGGTAATCTATTGAAATAGACTTGAATGGAACTAGATACAAGCTATCAAAGGTTAGATAATTATGTTTAGTAAGTGAAGTAGTGAAATGACTAATTGTATACTAGATAATGAACACCAAATTGAATTGGAAGCATGTAATACTAAGTAGTTCAAATAGGATAAGTAACAATGTATAAGTGTTATAAAATGAACCATGAAAGTAGTAACTTGTAGTGTAAGCAATGAAAGCAATTTAATCTAATGATATTGTGAAATAGCCAATTGCCTTAGATGAAAAGAAGTTACATATTAGGTTGCTTGCTTAATAAGAAATGTATGAATGGTTGCCTATGTCTTGTTTAAATGATTGTTTCTTCTTGGTTGATAATTGCTGAATGCTTGGATGATTATAGAAGTCATGTATGATTGATTGTTAATGCTTGCCTTGCCATGTCTCTTGCTTGGGTTTTGTTCGAATGGTAGAAGATGATTTGAAGTCTAATGTGAACTTACTTGTTAATTAAGTAAGTTTGAATGCATTGTTGTTCTATAATTACTTGATTGTTCTTGCTTGGTTCGAATGCCATGCCTTGTCTTGTCCTTGCTTGCTTGCTAAGTAACACTCCCGAATCGAGTTACTACTAGCTGGGTAGGGGGTGTTACAGAAAATGAGTGGAAAAAGGCAAATTGAGTGTGTGAGATCAGAAGGGGATAATAAAAGCCAAATAACATCCCAGAGTGCAAACACGAGAGTTGAGTGGAGTGCATTTCTTAGGAGTGACCGAGAAGAATCTTGTGTGTGTGGTGAGATTTTTATTTTCTTTATTATTATACTAACCATGTCATAGAGGTCTGGAAATTCACACCAGAGGAAAGACAACAAGCCCCAAATCATCATATGCAAGCAATGATTCAAGAAATGCAAAAGTTGCTACGAGAAGAACTTGAGCCTATTCATGAGAGGATGGATCATTTTGAAGGGTCACAAGGCAATATTTGAGTCCTTGGAAGACAACATCAGCAACAAGAATTTATGGATGGCGATGAAGATGATGAGATTGAATGAGAATCTCAAAGAACTCCTCCGAGCTGTCAAGGAGGGCGTGCCCAAATTGAGGATAAGCTCAACAATATTCGAGTCACTATACCATCTTTTCAAGGCAAAATATATCCAGAAGTGTATCGAGATTGGGAAAGCAAGGTGGAACGCATATTTGAATGCCATAATTACTTTGAACTCAAAAAGGTATGATTGTCAGCTATGGAATTCATTGATTATGCAATTATTTGGTGGGATCAATTAACCTTGTCTAGGAGACGTAGTGGAGAAAAACCTGTTCTAGCATAGAATGACTTGAAGAGCATTATGCGGAGAAGGCTCATACCAACACATTACCATCGAGATATTTTCCACAAGTTGCGTACCTTAAAGTAAGGCAAATAAAGTGTAGAATATTATTACCAATAGAGGTTGCAATGATACGTGTCAACATGGATGAAGATAGAGAAGCAACAATGGCTAAATTTTTCACTAGATTAAACAAGGAGATAGCCGATGTTGTGGAGTTGCAACATTATGTGAAAATTGATGAGATGGTCCATCTCGCAATGAAGGTCGAGAGGCAGCAAAAAAGAAGTGTCACACTAAGAAACACCAACAACACCACCAGCCCCTAAGTTGAACCAAAGCAATGGACGGAGGAACGCACTCCTCCAAACCAGAGAACAAGACGAAACCTCAAAACCAAAGACAACCATGGTGGAAAACAACAGAGGCAAGTAAGTAGAAGGAAATGAGCGTTCAAGAAAAATCAATTGCTTTAAATGCCTTGGGTGAGGTCAAATGGCCAACCAATATCCTAACAAAAATGCCATTCTAATTTTGGACAACAGAGAAATCGTTTCTGATCATGAGGATGAGAAAGAAGAAGAAGAGTTTGAGGATGAGCAAGAGATTACGACTGCTACTGATGGGGAAATCTATGTGGTGAAGTGTTACTTAACACCTAAGTAATCACCAAGGAACAACGAAGAGAAAATATCTTCCATACAAGGTGCAACGTCTATGGGAAGGTATGTTTCAAGATAATTGATGGTAGGAGTTGTACGAATATAGCCAACCCTATCATAATCGAGAAGTTAGGTTTAAAGACTGTATTTCTATTTTGCAGATAAAATCAAGGATGAAAAAATGGCCAAAGAAAGGAGATGCAACCATTATTACCACAAGAAAGTGTCCAATGAAAATATGTTTCGATTTGAGGACAAATCGTCCAAATGATGGGGAGGGTGATACAGTCCAGCATCGGCAGATGTTTATCATCATCCTTTCATCCCTAATCTTAGGGGTGAAAGAAAAGGGAGCTTTTAATTTCCTCACATGCCTTTTCATTATTTATGTTATTTCCTTTATACATGGAATACTTAGACTTAATATATTGCATGACATATATTATAATGATATTATTATGCTTTATATTATGAGTTTCATATTAAGATGTATGTTAGTACACATTGGTCCTTATATTATTTATAGTCTACCTAAAAACTTAATACACATCTTTATCTATTCTAAGTCATTTAGCATGTTTTTATTGCATTGCATACGTATACTTATTCGTGCATCAAATTTTAAGCCCATTTCAACTTACACATTGTTTAATGTTTCTTTAGGAATCAGGGATGAAGGAACAAGCTTGGATTAGTTCAAACACATTCATGGCAGCTTGGATTGAGATCAAGATACTCACATCATCTCGGATTAGCTGAAGGAGTCAATGAAAGCTTATGGCAGCTCGAGGAAAAAGGGAAGAATTCTAAGGAAGCTCACAAGCTTCAAGGACTAGCTCACGTAACTAAGGGTAGCTCATAGAAGCTCCAAAAGGTTCAAGAACTGAGCTAGCTCATTCAGCTACCTAACTCAGCTCAATCCAGCTCCCACCAAGCTTGACCAGCTCACTTCAGTTCCATCTTCCTATGCTAGCTCGAGGCCTCAAGGGTCATGTCCTCTCTTAAGGAACATGACCCTAGCCATTTTCAGGGAAAGAAGGATGGGCGGTAAAACTCATGGAGCGAAAGCCTTTTTGTGCCAAAATCGGGTGGAGGAAGACACCAAGATGGCCGAAACAACACCAAGGCCATTGAAGGGAAGCACAATACTGGATGAATAGTTTAGAGGCCATTTTGGAACTTCCCTTTTATTCCTTATAAATAGAGTTGCAATTTTCATTTGTAAACATCTTATTCATTTTTGTAAAATTACCTTTTGTGAGAATTTTCTCTCTTCTAGTTCTTAATTGAACTTTATTGACTTACTATTTACTTAGTACTTGGGGCGTCAACCCCTATTTCCACCTTGATACTTTTGGTTCCTATATCTTTATAGATAGTAGGTCAAAGTCCTTTCTACCATCCCTTAAAGCAATCCTATAAGGTCCGGGGCTGAGCTTTAATATAACTTTGTTTCTTCCTTGATTTATTTAAGATACTAGCAATCCTTTTTTTCACCTTATCCATCACTATCCTTCATCTATCCCCACGCCTAAATTTCCTTAACCAAAGCTGCCTATCCTTTATCATTGTTCCGCATCCCAGTTGCCATACATCAACCTACCCAAACCTTTCTATTTTGAGCTTATCTTGCTTGCAGGTTTCTTGCTTCCTTCCTAGATCCACCAATCAAAGTATCCGTTCCTAGCAACATCAACAAGAACGGCCTACATCATTTATTATTTTATTGCATTTACCATTGCACTTACATTTTTTGTTTTTACAAAATTCCTTTGTGTCCACATAACACTTAAACCGAATACATCATCCTCGTGGGATCGATATTCAAACAGGATTTCTATTTTTCTATTCTTGCATCGATAGTGTTTATTGCACTCTTAGTGTGACATTTTCACACCGATCAAGTTTTGGCACCGTTACTGGGGCTGGTGTTATTTGATTTTTATGTTTCTGCTTGTAATTCGGTTTTCTTTATTTAGTTTGAAGTTATTTCTAATAGCTTTCTTTTTGTTATTTCCTTCTCTTTTTATTAAGATTTGTAGATGTTCTATGACCTAAAGTGCCACCACACCACTATTTGTACCAGATCCAAAAATTGAGAGAACTTTTCGAAGAAGAATTAGAGAACATAGCGGGATGGCAATATAGCCTAACAACAATAAGGGAATCCTTCAAGATCATGAAAACCCATCACTGCACCCAACAACCTAGAATAGAGCAATCTGCGAGGTTGTTGTTCCCCAATTGGACGATTAGTAGCCAGGAGTGGTTAGACCTCCTATTCATGCTGGGAATTTTGTGTTGAAGTCGATTATGTTTCAAATGCTCAAGCCCAATGGGTAGTATGCAGAGTTACCACATGAAGACGCTCGAGAGCGTCTTCATTCTTTCCTTTTAATTTATGTTTCATTTAGCCAGCAAAGCGTTCCTGATGATGCCTAATGGATGCAATTGTTTCATATTCTTTGCAGGGTAGAGCTCGCAAATGGTTTTGAGGACTCCCTCTCATCTCTATTACATCATGAAATGATCTTGCAAAGCAATTTGTTTTGCGCTTTAATCCATTGACAATGAACTCGCGCTTAGAAATGATATTACATCCTACTATCAGTTAGATGATGAGACTCTTCACACTACTTGGGAATGATATAAGTCTTTGTTGCGACGATCTCCCAACCACGACATTCAACAGGAAACACAGATTAAATTTTTTTACAATGGGTTGAATGCAGCCACAAGACATATTGTCGACTGGTGATTCAATGGTCCATTACTTGATTGCACTTACAATGTTGTTGTTGGTGTGTTGGAGCAATTTGCTCAGAATAATTCTCAAAATCATATTTCAAGGGTCGCATCATGTAAAGATGCATCGCGAGTGTTCAAGCTTGATGATGTCTCTTCTCTAAAGGCTTAGATTTCTACTTTAGAGAATAAAATCAAGAATATGGAGGAAACAAGCGAAGTTACTCCTATCCAGCTAGCTCAACAAACTATCACTCTTGTATTTTCTTGTGAGATTTGTGGCGAGAACCATAGCTATGAGGATTGCCCACAACATGCAGAAAATGCTAGTTATGTCAGCAACATGCGAGGAAATAACATGGGTACATCTTACAACACAACTAATCGATAATCTTGGGGTAACTCAAATTATGTTCAACATTCAAGAGCATTTCGTTCTGGGAATAATTCCTTTCAAGGGAATTCTAGTGTGTGCCAAGGAAACTTCAGTTATTCGCAAAAAAAAATTTAGGTCACAGACTCTATTAGAGCCACAATAGAACAGGATGCAACCACAACATCTTTCTTCACAATCTCAACAATCACAGTATGGTGTGCAATCACAATATGGAGCACTATCTCAGACATAGCCTCGTATGAGTCATTATGCTCCATCAAATATCTCTAATCCATTTACTCTTCTTGAGGAAATAGTGCAATACTGAAAGACGGGCACAAAGGCTATTACTCTTCATCAATACACACTTTGGAAGCTCAGTTGGACCATTAGCTACTAATATGAATTATTGACAGACGGACACACTTCCTAGCAATAATGAGAGTCTGGTGAACAAGGATAAGGAGCATTGCAAGGCTATTACTCTTCGCAGTGGAAAACAAACTACTGACTCGACCCAACTGGTTCCTATATCTACTCAAGAACAATGAGAGTCAAATACGATAGAGTATGGAGATCATGATGATGGAAGATGGGTAATGTTCCTCCAGTTACCACTTCGCTTCCATCAGTTTTACAACCTATGTTATCGCCACAATGTCCAGTGTCGGTGAAACCAGTAGATAATCCTACTTCACCTTTTCCTCAAAGATTTAAGATCACTGAGTCTGATACTCAATTTCAATTCTTTCATGATACTTTGTAACAACTTACAGTGAAAATTCCTTTGATTGATGCTCTTACACAGATTCCTAATTATGTCAAGTTCATGAACGATATTCTATCCAAGAAAAAAAAGCACAGTGCAACAGAAACCATTATGCTCACTGAGGAGTGAAGTGCGTTAATGTCCACCCTTCTACCAAGAAAGATGAAAGATCCAGGCAGTTTTATCATACCTTGCTTTATTGGTAATTACAACTTTAGTAAAGCTATTTGTGATTTGGGGGCTAGCATCAATTTAATGCCACAGTTTACTTTTCAAAAATTAGGCATTGGAGAAATGAAACCCATTTCAGTCACAATACAATTGGTAGACAGATATTTGACTCATCCGAATAGTCAAATCAATAATATACTTGTTCGAGTAAACAAGTTTGTTTTTCTAGCAAAATTTATTATTCTTAACTATACGACTGATAATGATGTCCCTATAATATTTGGCCGCCCATTCTTAGCTACTGGGAAAGTAATAATCGATGTATCGAAATGAGAATTTACAATGTGGGTAGAGATTGACCAAGTTACTTTTGGGATGTTCAATGTCGATATTGGAAGAAAGTCTAAGGAATGTCATCTATCAATATTCTTAACAATATCATTCAAGAAGACTTGAATCATCGTGGTATACTTATTGTTGAGGATGCTGCACTGACAATGGTATAAGAAGATCTCCCAAGTTGTGACCACATTGTTGAAGTAATCACTACAGTAGTTCACCACAAATGGCAAGCTGTATCTTTGGATCTCGATCACTGAACAATTCCTACATTTAAACCATATATTAAAGAAGCTCCTACTCTGGAACTTAATTCATTGCCAGCTAATCTCAAATATGTATTCCTCGGAGATGCAGAAACACTCCCAGACATTATCTCTGCAACTCTCGATACAATACAATAAGCTAAGTTGATAAATATTCTTAAGAAGTAAAAGCATGCTATTGCTTGTACAATTGCAGATATTAAGGGGATTAGTCCATCTTTGTGCATGCACAAGATCATGCTGGATGATGAGAACACACATTCTATTGAGCCGCAACACCAATTGAATAAAAAAATAAAGGATGTAGTCAAGAAGGAAATTCACTAGTGGTTGGATGCATGAATTATTTATGCAATTTATGATAGTGCATGGGTTAGTTCAGTCCACTATGTTCGTAAGAAAAGTGGCATCACTATAGTTCATAATGATGTTCATGAATTTATTCCTACTCGCATTTCTACGGGTTGGTGTATTTGTATGGACTATAGGCGACTCAATGCAGCCATAAGGAAGAATAATTTCCCTCTTCCTTTTATTGATCAGATGCTAGATCAACTTGCGGGCAATGAGTATTATTATTGTCTAGATCGATATCCTGGCTATAATCAAATTGCTATTGCACCTGAAGACCAGGAGAAGACCACCTTTACATGCCATTTGGGACATTTTCCTTTCATTCAATGCCCTTCGATCTTTGTAATGCACGAACCACATTTCAAAGGTATATGATGGCAATATTTTCATATATTATTGATAATTCCCTGGAAATCTTTATGGATATTTTTTGGTGTATGGGAATAATTTGGACCATTGGGTGGACAATTTGGAGAAGGTATTAGAGCGATGTGAGGACATCAATTTGGTTCTAAATTGGGAAAAATGTCACTTCATTGTCACTGAAGGGATTGTATTGGGCCATAGAATATCGAAAGCTAGAATTGAGGTCGATAGAGCCAAAGTGGATGTGATTGAAAAATTACCGCCACCGACAAATGTGAAGGGAATTCAAAGTTTTCTAGGTCATGTTGGATTGTATAGAAGATTCATTTGGGATTTTTCAAAGATTCCCAAACCTCTATGCTGTTTTTGGAGCAAAATAGAAATTTGTTTTTGATGATGCATGTCTAGATGCGGTCAATAAAATTAAAACACAATTTGTGAACACACTGATCATTGTTGCACCCAACTGGGAGCAACCATTAGAACTAATGTGCGATGGTAGTGATTTCGCTCTGGGAGAAGTCTTAGGGCAGCGTAGAGACATGGTATCTCATGTGATCTACTACGCTAGTAAAACTCTAACTGAAGCTCAAATCAATTATACTACTACCGAGAAAGAGTTGTTAGCGGTAATTTTTTCTTTTAACAAGTTTCATTCTTAAATTGTGGGTGCAAAAAATATAGTTTTTACTGATTATTCTGCTTTGAGATACCTTTTTTCCAAAGAAAGATGTGAAACCAAGACTAATCTGTTGGATTTATTATTGCAAGAGTTTGATATTGATATTAAAGGTCGTAAAGGGTCAAAAAATCATGTTGACGATCACCTTTCGATGTTGGAAGCAGGCAACGAAGATGGAAATAAATTGCAAATTGTCGACTCTTTTTCTTGATGAAAAGCATTTTGTTGTGGATGCAACACCATGGCACGCTGATTTTGTGAATTATTGGGTTTGTGGAAAGACTTATTTTGGTGTAACTAAGCATATGAAGGCAAGAGACCGTTGTCATCGCACCAAGTCAATATCCAAGAGACATGAGATGCCACAACAGCCAATAATGGAAATTGAGCTATTCAATGTTTGGGGATTGGATTTCATGGATCCTTTTCTTAATTCATTTGGCAATCTATATATTTTGGTAGTTGTGGATTATGTTTCAAAGTGGATAGAAGTTTTGGCAGTACCTAAGGATGATACAAAAATGGTTTTGAAGTTCTTTCACAAGCATATACTTACTCAGTTTGGAACACCAAGAGCATTAATCAGTGGTCATGGAAAGCATTTCCACTACAACCAAGTAGCCGTTGCATTGAAACGCTGTAGAGTAAATCATTGACTGGCCACAATGTATCATCCTCAGTCCAATGGACAAGCATATATTTCTAATTGGGAAATTACAAGTATCTTGGAAAAAGTGGTTAATACCACTAGGAAAGATTGGTCCTCTCGCGTAGATGATGCATTGTGGGCTCTCAATCAAGTCAATCTTGATTATGAGGAAAAGTGGTTAATACCACAATGTATCAACTTGTTTTTGGAAAATCTTATAATTTGCCTACAGAGCTTGAACACAAGGCTTTGTGGTCTCTCATTCAAGTCAATCTTGATTGTGAGGCAGTGGAGAAGAAGCGATTGCTTGACATTATTAAATTAGAAGAAATTCACCGCAACGCATATAAAAATGCCTCTATTTACAAGGACAAAAACAAGCATTGTCATGATAAGATTATTTTGCAGTGACAATTTAAAGTCAGACAGTTGGTTTTGCTATTCAATTCTAGACTGAAATTACATCCAGGAAAACTACGATCACCTTTGTCTGGACCGTTTGAAGTTGTGCAAGTATTTTCACATGGTGCACTCACAATCAAAGATACAAAAGGGGGAATTCCATTCAAAGTCAATGGGCAAAGGCTCAAACTCTATTTTGGTGACTTTGATTCTAGGAATATTGAGACCATTAAATTGGTCGAGTTCTTTTAACATTCTTTAAATGCTTTATTAGATTTAGATTTTATATTCCTTGTTTTTCTTTTAATTTTCTTTTTATTTCCTTTTTGGATAATAATTTTCTTTGGTTTGTTATGGAATCTTCTTCTCAACAGCTTGTACGACAAAGAGGTTCACAGGATATGCTTGATATTTGAGGGCCAATTGTGAAATTCAATTGCACCGATTAATCCCTAAAATCAGAGCCTTTTATCTTAGACTGCAGGAAATACAACGAACGAGTGTGATTACTGTGCCAAGATCAGACCGTTGATTCTCATCGCGTTAGACAATACCAATTGTGCCTGTTCATTTCCCTCTTTTCTTCTTCTTTATTAAGCAACTCTAAACTTCATTGATCACTTATTTATTTCTCTGATATTCGAAGATTCAAAATTCAACTTTTTCTCTACTAAATCATTCCCTTTTACTTTCTTTCTCAACATACCATGGCCTAGACCAGAGCAGCCCAAAAAATCTCGATGGAACCCTTTTGAAAGATGTTCAAAGCTTAGAATCCAAACCTCCATTTGAGGAACTTGTTACTCAAAAAGAAAATATTGAGTATGAGAAATTTCAAATGGAGATTGCGGGTGAGCATTTTAAGGAGCATATCCTCAAGAGAAGCATCCTCCTAGAATACGAGATTGAGCTTTCTTCCAAGGAAGAGCCTGGAAAATCCATCCACAACACTATAGTGCTTCACAAATGGAGCATTTTTTGCACTCATCTTGGTAACTAAAGCGCTGCCTTAGTAAAAGAGTTTTATGCTAATCTGTATGAGCCTTCAGTAAAACTAGTTTTTGTTGGGGAAAATTCTATTCCTTGGAGTGTTGCTACCATTAACAAGTTATTAATACTTTTGTGAGTGTGGATGAGTATGACTTTTTTTGTGGTTGAGATTACTAAAGAAAAACTAGATCTGTTAGTTAAAGATTTATGCGTTATGGGTGCATTGTGGTCGGGGACCAATGTTGGGAACTTTACTATGCATAGGAAGTTTTTGACTTTGCCTACCAAGATCTAGCTTCAGATCAACAATTCTAGGTTATTTCCTTCAACCCATAGCATGACTGTCTCCCTTGATAGGATGTGTCTAATATATTCTATTATTAAGGGAAGAAAGATTGATGAGGGTGCAATCATCCACAAGGACGTCAAGGGTTTTGTTGAGCGAAAGAATGACATATTGTCATTTCCTTCACTGATCATGCAACTCTATGAATTGAAGGAAGTAAAACCCCTACAAAGTGAGGAAAGGATAACCAACAAATGGACAATCAACAAGGTTGTTGTAATGACCCAAAATTTCTAAGTTAACATTGGGTGTTGACTAAGTTATGGACCCTTGTATTGGTTTGGGGAAATTTGGATCCCTTGGGCTAAGTTTGGGATCTACTGGGTAAGAATTGAGCTTCAAAGTCTTGAATAGTGACCAATTTGTGAATAGGGGAAAACTAGGAGGTTTTATCCCTTTTCAAATAAAAGGTTGAAGACTCATTTATGTTCCCTTGGATTTCACGTGCAAAATATAGACAAGGTGAGATCACCCATTTTCTCTACATATTTCTTCTCCCATGCACTTTTTTCTTCCTTTCTTCTTTCAAGCCTTGTTCCAACAACAAAGATCAAAGCTTTCCTAATCATTTCTTCTATTCAATACTCAAATTTTTAGTATGTTTTCCTTATCTCATGAGCTTCAAGAAAAGAGTAATATCTTGTGGAAAGGTGAATTTTTCTACAAATATGTTTTTTAAGAAATTAGGGGTTTTAAGGGCTTCAACCCATTTATCTTGTTACAAATTTTTAGTTGAATCTCCTCATGGTTGCTAGTTCAAGCCTTGACTCATTTTCATGTTGGTATGGCAAGGGAAGGTGTTTTGGGATATCCTCTAAGCTTGAGTCAAAGAAAAAAAGTTGAAGGGTTTTGCTTGGAAGCTTGATTTTGGAATTTCTATCTAAAAGTTAGTACATCTCTGACTCCTACTCTTCTTGAGGATCATAATGTAAATGCCTTGCTTGATTTATGGTTTAAGATTGCTAGATTTGGTGTTTGGTAGCTCAAAGCCTCATTAATGGTAAATTTTGGATTAAATGTTAATAATGTGTAAAAATGGTAGGAAACCACCTAATACACCTCCCATAACTTGTAGGTTCATTTTGGGGTATCCACATAAGGGTTTGGAGGTGTTGGATATGGTTTTCAAACTCTGGTGTGGCTTGAGGTTTCACATTCTCAATGTCAAACTTCTTGAGCATATCCTTGATGTACTTAGCTTGATTGATGAAGATGTCATCCTTTCTCTTTTTGATTTGGAGCCCCAAAAAGAATGAGAGCTCTCTCATCTTTCTCATTTCAAACTCACCTTGCATCAACTTAGCAAAATCTTGGGAAAGCAATTCATTAATATAATCGAAAATAATATCATCAACATATATTTGTAATACTAAAATGTCTTTGCCTTTTCTTTTTATGAAGAGTGTGGTATCCACCTTTTCTTTGTCAAAACCTTTTTCAATTAAAAAATTTGACATACGTTCATACCAAGCTCTAGGAGCATGTTTCAAACCATATAAAGCTTTTGAAAGTTTGAAAACTTGATTTAGAAATTTTGGATCTTCAAAACTGGGTGGTTGTTCTACATACACTTCTCTATTTATGAAACCTTCTAGAAAAGCCCTTTTAACATCCATTTGAAAAATCTTGAATTCATGATAACATGCAAATGCAAGTAACATCCTAATGGCTTCTATTCTATCTACGGGTGCATAGGTTTCATCGAAATTGATTCCTTCTTCTTGAGTGTAACCTTGAGCAACAAGTCTAGCCTTGTTTCTCACTATGTTACCACTCTCATCTAGTTTGTTTCTAAAAACCCATTTATTTCCTATGGTAGATTTATTACTAGGCCTATCAACTAATGCCCATACTTTACTTCGCTCAAATTGATTTAACTCTTCTTGCATGGTCAATATCCAATAATCATGATTTAATTCTTCTTTTATATTTTAGGCTCAATGCATGAGATAAATGCAACAAAGTACAAGTATTTCTAAGAGAATATCTATTGGTTACCCATTTTAATGGATCACCCAAAATTTCACCACCTTTGACATAGTTGAACTCCCTTGGGTAGGTCACATTCTTTTCCTCTAGAGTCATGTCCTTCAAGGCTTCTAGAGGTGGATCGTGTGCTTCTTCTTTAGTTGGAACTTCATCCACCTTTGATGATTGTCCTCCATCATCATTGGCATGAAAAATTCCTACATCATCATCATCATAAGAATCCTTCCCCGGAAGGAGGTTATCATCAAAAACCAAATGAATAGTCTCTTCAACTACTAAAGTTATTTCAATAAATACTCGATAATCTTTTGAGTTTAAAAAGTAACCTAAGAAAATAGCTTCATCACTTTTGCATCAAAATTGCCTAAATTGTCTTTTCCATTGTTCAAAACAAAACATTTACAACCAAATGGATGAAAATAGCTAATGTTAGGCTTTTTGTTTTTAAAAAGCTCATAAAGTGTTTCTTTAAAATAATCCTAATCATTATTCTATTAACAATATAACAAGTTGTATTAGTCGCTTCCGTCCAAAAATACTTAGACAAATTATTTTCACAAAGCATGGTTCTAGCAATTTCTTCTAAAGTTTAATTTTTCCTCTCAACAATCCCATTTTATTGAGTTGTGCGAGGAGCGAAAAAATTGTGGCTTATACCACTTGAGTTACAAAACTCTTCAAAACGTATATTTTGAAATTCAGTCCTATGATCACTGCTAATATGAGAAATGGAGTAACCAACATTGATGCAATCCAGCCTTGTCATCTATTTATCATCATCCTTTCATCTTTAATCTTAAGGATGAAAGAAAAGGGAGCTTTTAATTTCCTCAAATACCTTTTCATTATATATGATATTTACTTTATACATGGCATACTTAGTCTTATTATATTGCATGAAATACATTATAATGATATTATTATGCTTTATATTATGAGTTTCATATTAAGATATATGTTCGTACACATTGGTCCTTATAATATTTAAAATATGCCTAATAACTTAATACACATCTTTCTATCTATTCTAATTCGTTTAGCATGTTTTGATCGCATTGCATACTCATACTTATTCATGCATCATATTTTAAGCCCATTTTAGCTTACACATTGTTTAATGTTTCTTCAGGAATCAGAGATGAAGGCACCAGCTCAGATTAGCTAAAACACATTCACGGAAGCTTGGATTAAGCTGAAGACATTCACAGCAGCTCAGATTAGCTTAAGGAGTCAATGATTATGACAGCTCGAGGACAAAGGGAAGCATTCTAAGGAAGCTCACAAGTTTCAAGGACTAGCTGACCTAGCTAAGGGCAGCTCATGAAAGCTCAAAATGGTTTAACAATTGAGCTAGCTAACTCAGCTCAATCCAACCCACAACAAGCTCGACCAGCTCACTCAGTTCCATCTTCCTATGCTAGCTTGAGGCCTCAAGGGTCATGCCCCCTTAAGGAACATGTCCCTAGCCGTTTGGAGAGAAACAAGGATGCGCGGCAAAACTCATGGAGGAAAATCCTTTGTGCGCCAAAACTGAGTGGAGGGAGACATCAAGATGGCTGAAACAACACCAAGGCCTTTGGAGGGAGGCACAATAGTGACCGGATAGTTTATAGGCCATTTCGGCCATGCATTTTCATTCCTTATAAATAGATTTGTAATTTTCATTTCTAAACATCTCATTTCATTTAGAAAATTTCCTTTGTGAGAATTTGCTCTCTTCTTGTTCTAAATTGAAATTTATCGACTTATCAAGTACTTGTACTTGTGGCGTCAACCTCTCTATTTTCCACCTTGATGCTTCTAGTTCCTATCTTTTTATAGATAGTGGGTCAAAGTCCTTTTTACCACCCGTTAAAGCAATTTTATAAGGTCTGGGGATAAGTTTTAATATAGCCTTGTTTCTTTCTTGATTCTTTAGGATACTAACAGCATCTTTCATCCTGTCCATCACCATTCTGCCTAAATTTCCTTAACCAAATCTACCCATCTTTCATCATTCTTTCGCATCCCAAACATAAACCTACCAAGCCTTTCTATTTTGAGCCTATCTTTCTTGCATGTTTCTTGCTGCCGTCCTACATCCAACAATGAAAGTAGCTATCTCCAACATTAACAAGAATGACCTTACATCATATGGTAATTAGAGCTATTGTGGAAGAATCAAGTGCATCAAGTGAAGCCCGATTCAAGCAAAACAAAAAGAAATTGTAATTGACTATCCTTTTTCATTTTATACAAAAAAAATAAAAAATAAAAAGAAAAGACTAAAAGAAACAGTTTCGAATCAACAAAAAGAAAGAAAAGAATTTGAAAAGTACAAGTTCAAGGGTGAAAAGCACAACAACATCATCTTCAACATCAAGCCTGAAGCCATCTTCTTCAAGACTTTGATTGTTGGTGAAGAAAGGTTGTGAGTTTTCTTGCCAAGTAAGTAATCCATTTATTCTTTTATTTTTATTCTAAACTTACCTTTACACCATATTTTTTCCTTTTTCCTTTTTACACTAACCATTTCAGCTACGCACAAGCATTATACTTGCCTAAGTCTTGAGTAAGTTCCTTAAAGAATTGTACAAGAGTGAAAGGAGTGGAAAAAGACAATTGAGTGTGTGAGATTAGAAGAGGACAAGTAAAAGCCAATAAAGTCCTAGAGTGCAAAGACGAGCATTGAGTGGAGTACAATTTTCTTTGGAGTGAATTGTGAGGTTTTGTTGAGTGCAATTTGGTAAGGTCTTATTAAACTTTTTCACTTCCTTTATTTTCACTAAAAAATATCTTAGAATTCTTGAAATACACGTCTGGAGGGTAGACAACAAGCCCCAAATCTTCAGATACAAGTAATGTTCCGAGAAATGCAAAAGTTGCTACGATAAGAACTTGAGCCCATTCATGAGAGGATGGATCGTTTGGAAGGATCACAAGGCAATGTTCGAGGCCTTGGAAGAAAAAATTAGCAACAAGAATTTATGGATGACAATGAAGACGATGAGATTGAAAGAGGATATCAAAGAACTGCCCCTAGATATCAAGGAGGGTGTGCCCAAATTGATGACAATCTCAGTAATATCTGAGTCACCATACCACCTTTTCAAGGCAAGATAGATCTGGAAGAATATCTCGATTGGGAGAGTAAGGTGAACCATATCTTCGAGTGCCATAATTACTCCAAACAGAAAAAAGGTATGATTGGCAGCCATGGAATTCATTGATGATGCACTTATTTGGTGGGATAAATTAACCTTGTCTAGGAGATGCAATGAAAAAAGACCGATTACAACATAACATGATATGAAGAGCATTATGCTGAGAGGATTCATACCAACACGTTACCATCGAGATCTTTTCCACAAGTTTCAAGCCTTAAAGCAATGCAATCAAAGCATAGAAGATTATTACCAAGAAACGGAGGTTGCAATGATACGTGCCAACGTGGATGAAGATAGAGAAGCAATGATGGTGAAATTTCTCACCAGATTAAACAAAGAGATTGTTGATGTTGTGGAGTTACAACATTATTTGAAAATTGATGAGATGGTTCATATGGTAATGAAGATCAAGAGGCAGTAAAGACGAAGGGTCACACCAAGAAACAGCAACAACAACAACACCAATCCTAAGTTGAACCAAAGCAATAAACGGAGGAATGCACCGCTCCAAATCAGAGAACAAACCAAGACCTCAAAACCAAACACAACCATGGTGGAGACCAACCGAGGCAAGCAAGTAGAAGGCAAGGAGCATTCAAGCGAAATCAAGTGCTTTAAATGCCTTGGGAGGGGTCATATGGCAAACCAATGTCCACACCGAAATGCCATGCTGATTTTTGATAATGGGGAGATCGCTTTTAATCATGAGGACGAGAAAGAATAAGAAGAGTTCGAGGAAGTAGAGGATGAGCCAGAGATTGCAGCTGCTACTGATGGAGAAATCTATGTGGTAAGCGTTTGCTTAACACCTAAGTAACCACCAAGAAACAATAAAGAGGAAATATCTTTCATACAAGGTGCAACATCTATGGGAAGGTATGTTTCATGATAATTGATGGTCAGAGTTGTACAAATGAAGACAGCCCTATCCTGATCGAGAAGTTAGGTTTAAAGACCTTAAAGCGTCTCAAGCCTTACAAGTTTCAATGGTTGAATGACGGATGTGAATTGAACGTGACGAAGCAAGAATTAGTACCATTCTCCATCAAGAACTACAAGGACAAGGTATTGTGTGATGTAGTTCCTATGCATGTACGTCATATTTTGCTTAGGAGGCCACGACAATACGATAAGAAAACAATTCATGGATGCTATACCAACCAATAATCATTTAAGCACGAGGGGAAGAAGTTCATTTTGGTACCATTATCACCAAAAGAGGTAGAACAAGGACAAATGCAAATAAGAAAGAGCATTGAAGCCATACATAAGGAACGTGAAAAAAAACCTAGAGAAGGAACCTAAAGGAAACCACCCTTCACCAAGGAGCATGATGGTTCGGAATAGTCCCAAAAAGGAGTCCAAAGGATGAGTGCTTTTTCAACAAAATAAATCATATGGAAGTGTCTTTTGAATCCACCATGGACCAAGGAGTTTTATGCTAACACCACTCTTCAAGATTCTATTTCTATTTTGCAGATGACACTGAGGATGAAAGAACGACCAAAGGATGGAGATGCAACTATTCTTACCACAAGAAAGTGTCCAATGAAAATATTTTTCGATTTGAGGACAAATCACCCAAAAGAAGGGGAGGATGATACAATCCAGCCTTGCCATATGTTTATCATCATCCTTTCATCTCTAGTCTTAGGGGTGAAAGAAAATGGAGCTTTTAATTTCCTCACATACCTTTTCATTATTTATGTTATTTACATTATACATGGCATACTTAGTCTTAATATAATGCATGACATTCATTATAATGATATTATTATGCTTTATATTATGAGTTTCATATTAAGATATATGTTATTACACATTGGTCCTTATATTATTTAAAATCTGCCTAATAACTTAATACACATGTGTTACCTCTCCAAAAGTGTTGTTTTAATGCCAATTTTACAATGCTTCTACTTGTTTTTAGGTATATTTAGTTGCATTAGATTGTTAGAATTATGCATTTGCATAAGGAGTTTAGTATTTTGTCTATTCATGTGTGAAGGGTTGTTTTTTGGCTATTTTGCAGGTTTGGCATAGGATTAGGTACAGAAAGGCAACACAATTAGGATTTCCAAGGAGAATGCCAATTGTTGTTGGCACAGAAGGACTAGATAGTGCCAAGCACTTGTTGGAAGAGAAGTAAACTTGATACCACGCCAAGAGGTTGTTGAACCCCAAAAAAATAAGATAAGATCAGGCTCCTAAAAGATCGCACATGGATCAATCTCCAGAAAATAGAAAATAAGGTGAAGCCAAGCTATGTTGGAAAAGTCACGCCAAACTTGTATGCCAAGGCAACATCAGCATGATGATGTCATCCCTAGCTTGATAAGCTATCACACTGACCGGATAAGACTCCATCTCTTATCCTTAGAGCATTTGAAATTCAAATGAAGAAGCTATCCTAATCCCTTCCCTCGCACGCCTATATAAACACCAACCGATCAAGCATTTGGGGGGACGAATCGCAAAGGCTTAGAGTGATCAGAGTGAGGTGTTGGAGTGCTCGACGAGTGACGGTCGGCTGCACCTAGGAATGAGGTTCAACCACTTAGCTGAGAGCCTGGATTTAAGGGCTGCACGGAGAGACCCCTCGTGCCTATGTTCTTGGTTTTAAGTTGTTTTACTTTTGTTTTTATGATGATGTATTTGAAAATAGTTATGGTTTTGTTAGTTAAATCCCTCACCATGAACTAATTTCATAGTTGGTGGGGGATGTTTTGTTTAAACGTTGATTTTATGCTTTAGTTTCTTTAAGGATAAATCTGTTTCGGCAAAATTTTTCTATTTGGCATACTTGATTTTTTCCTAAATAATTTACCAAGCGAGAGCTGGCATTATTGGCCTATTGCTCCTCAATATCTTAACAGACTTGGGGTGGCAAAGATTGAGTTGTTAAATACTAAATAGAGAAGCTTCGAGAGAAGTCGTTCAAGTAGATGAACTTACTTTGGGAGTGATATCTACCCCTTAGGGTTATAGATTGGTTCTTAATCAAATCGGTTTATTTAAAAACTTGCATTATAAAGATATACGAGTTTTTATATGATCGACTTAGGGGAATGACCATCGAGAAAGGCTTTGCTAATTTTGAATATGCTCGGCAAACAATGCCAAGATAGGTTGTCATTAAAGGCTAGCACGGCATGAAAAGCATAGAAACCTAGCATTCCCTGCCAACGCTCATCACTCACTAAAAGACCTTCCTTGCCAATGTTTTACTTTTATTTTTTTTCTTTTTGAGTATTCCCAAAACAATCTTCAAAACAAACATCTTTTTTCTAAGGCAAGTAACAATTAAAAAATCGAATTCCAATTCAATCTCTATGGGATCGATACTCAGCTTAATTGTTGTATTACTTGTAGACCGTGTATACTTGCACGCAAAAGACTCTTGGGACTAATTTACTAATACATACCTTTTGCCCCTTTTGCCAGCATTCATAACACACTTCTTCTAGAAAGTCTACAAGTTTTTGGCGTTGTTGCATGGGATTGCAATGAAGTTGATTGTTTTTAAGTTTTTACTTGTCTTTCTTTTACTTTACTATTGTTTCTACTCGGTGTATGACTAGAAGCCACCCTGGGGTAGATGAGTGGCTATAAGATCTGGAAATTGAGAGAACCTTGAGGAGGTTAAAGAGAATATTTCAAGAGTTGAATAATCAATGTAACTGAGGGAATGGTGTGGCGAACAATAAAGGAAATCCACGTAAGAATGAGATGCCACCACCACATTTTGTCCCACTTGTCGATGAAGAGAGACCTATTAGAGAACATTCGGCACCAACCATTGACAATTTAATGCCAGGAATTGTTGGCATAGAGGCAAATGAACCAAATTTTAAACTTAAGCCGGTAATGATTCAAACTCTTTTGAATGTAGGCCAATTTGATGGAGCACTTGCTGGAGATCTGAGGCAACATCTAAAGCAGTTCATGGAGATTTGCCAATTATTTCAACAAACTGGAGTATCTAGAGACACTGTGAAGTTGAGGTTATTCACTTTTTCCTTGTGAGATAGAGCCAAGGCTTGGCTCAATTCTTTGCCACCTAGTTCAACCACTTCATAGGCAGACCTATGCTAGAAGTTCTTGACACGATTTCAGCTGCCAACACTCACTGCCAAGCTACGGGGTGAGATTATTACATTCAGGCAGGCTGAGGATAAAACTTTATATGATGCATGAGAGAGATTTAAAGATCTGTTGAGAAGGTGTCCAATGTAAAGATTCCCGAATTGGACCCAAATTCAAACCTTCTACAACAGATTGAATACACAAACGAGGACTACTGTTGATGCTTCAGCATTTGGATCATTGCTTAACAAGAGGTATTCGGAGAGTGTTGACATTCTAGAAAGGATTTTGATTAACAATTTTGAATATCCTATTACCATACTTGGGATCAGAACCAAAACCAGTGGGAAATTTCAGGTTGATGAACTAACATCCATTCATGCCAAGATTTCCAACCTCACCAGCATGGTAAAAACGTTGCAAAGAAGAAAGAGTCCCAAGAAATTAAAGCATTAGATCTATTATGTACAATTTACGGAGAAAACCATTATGTGGATGAATGCCCTACCAACCCTGAGTCGGTAAACTTTGTTGGCAATACTAATCATTACTATAATCCTAATTCCAATACTTATAATACAGGTTGGAGACAACACCCTAACTTAGCTTGGGGAAATCAAGGAGGTAATCAGCATTATGTAAAACGCCATAATGCCAAAGGCAGAATAACAATGTCATGGAAGCATTCAATAACAATGCCATGGCAGCATTTTATCAAAATGATGCACCACATAGAGCTCAAAACAATTACCAGAAAGGGTAGAGATTCAACCGAAGAGGTCCTCTCAAATTACATAGAGAAGAACGGTGCCACAGTCTAGAGTTTAACAGTAACAGTAAGAAACTTGGAAATTCAAATTGGACAATTCGCTAATGCACTAAACAACTAACCTCGAGGAGCCTTGACAAGTGACACTGAAGATGCTCAGCACAAAGACAATGAACAATGCAAGGCCATAACCCTTCGAAGTGGAAAGCAGTGCGAGGCAGAGATGGTTGCCAAGCAGCCAGTTAACTACCAAGGTGAAAAGCCAGTACAGGCAGACAAGCCTAGAGAAGCAGAGAAAAAGGAAATTAAAACAAATGATGCTAGTGGTAATGCCAGTACCAATGCCAGAACTGGTGCCAACAATGATGCCAAACATGATGTCAACATTGATGACAAATAGACTCAGGCCAAACAGTATACTGATGCCAAAATAGATGCCAGCACTACCTCGGCAAAGCAGGCAGGGCCAACATATGTTTATCCACCACCATCATTTCCAGCCAGACTTCAAAAGCACAAATAGGACCAACAATTTGAGCGCTTCATGGAAGTTCTTAAGAAGTTTCAAATTAAAATTCCATTGGTAGAAGCCCTTGAGAAAATGCCCAACTATGTAAAATTCATGAAGGACATTTTATCCAAAAAGAGAATGTTGGGAGACTTTGAAACTGTTGCTCTCACTGAGGGATGTAGTGCCATGATCCTAAACTGATTGCCACCAAAGCTAAAAGATCTGGGAAGTTTCACTATTCCCTGCACAATTGGCAACAAAATTTATGGGCAAGTCATTGTGTGACTTGGGAGCTAGCATAAACTTGATGCTAATTTCAGTTTCCATGAGGCTTGGCATAGAAGCAAGACCTACCACCGTGACACTCCAGCTGGCTGACCGATCCTATACGCATCCCAAGGGTAAGATTGAGGATGTGTTGGTGAAGGTAGACAAATTTATCTTTCTAGCTGATTTTATCATTTTGGATTATGAAGCCGATGTTAATGTTCTAATTATTTTAGGCAGCCAATTCCTTGCCACAGGTAGGGCTCTTATTGATCTTCATAAAGAAGAACTAATAATGCGTATGAATGACTAGCATGTTACTTTTAATGTGTTTTAAGCTTTGAAATATGCAGATGAACCTGATGAATGTCAAGCCGAGGAGATGATGGAGTCCATTTATACTGTGGATATGACACAGTTATGCTAGGATATAGAACTTCATGCTAGCTTGCTTGATGGAATAGCTGAACTGTTTGAGGAACCTGGGGAATCAGCCTTGGAGGCTGAAGAAGTTAGTTATTTTGAGCCACTACAGTTGGCCAACAGAGAGATAAAATAACCTAAACCATCAATTGAGGAACCGCCATAGTTGGAGCTAAAGCCACTACCAAATCACTTGAAGTATGCTTATCTAGGTAAACACTCAACTTTGTCAGTGATCATTCCCATTGATCTCACTAATGATCAGGAGGAGAGATTGCTGGCAATATTAAGAAATTATAAGCAAGTGTTAGGTTGGACCTTGGCAGATATCTGAGGTATTAGCCCAACCATTTGCATGCACTAAATCATTCTGGAGGAGTACTATGGTAGAACCATTGAAGGCCAAAGAAGGCTAAACCCAAGCATGAAAGAGGTAGTAAAAAAAGAGATCATAAAATGGCTTGATGTCGGGATCATTTATCCCATTTCCGATAGCTCATGGGTTAGCCCGGTGCAATGCGTGACAAAGAAAGGTGGAATGACCGTGGTACAAAACAGTGAAGATAAGTTGATTCCTTCTAGGACCATCCCCTGATGGAGAGTGTGGATGGATTATAGAAGGTTGAATAAGGCTACAAGGAATGACCACTTTCCATTGCCTTTCATCGACCAGATGTTAGATAGATTGGAAGGTAAAGTTTCTATTGTTCCTTAGATGGTTATTCGAGTTATAATTAGATTGCCATTGCCCCTGATGATTACGAGAAGACCATATTCACGTGCCCTTATGGGACGTTTGCTTTTAGAAGGATATCGTTCGGCCTATGTAATACGGTGACAACATTTCAACATTGCATGATGTCCATTTTTCTAACATGATCGAGCACAATATGGAAGTATTCATCGATGATTTCTCAGTGTTTGGTAAAACATTTGAGGAGTGCATTCATAGTTTGGAGCAAGTTTTAAAGAGACGCATCCAGACGAACGTAGTGTTAAACTGGGAGAAATGCCACTTCATGGTGAAGGAGGGCATTGTTCTCGGTCACAAGGTAACTAAGAGAGGAATAGAAGTTGATCAAGCCAAAGTGGAGGTAATCAAGCAATTGCCACTTCAACGAGTGTTAAAGGTATAAGAAGTTTTTAGGTCATGCCGGTTTTTATCGGCAGTTTATTAAAGATTTTTCAAAAATTGCTAAACCTTTATGCTTGTTGTTGGAACATAATGCCACTTTTGCATTTGACGATTCTTGTCTGAGAGCATTTTAGGAACTTAAAGAGAAATTGATTAATGCCCCTATAGTCATAGCACCAAATTGGAATGAGCCCTTTGAGCTCATGTGCGATGCCAGTGACTATGCCGTTGGGCAGTTTTGGGACAGCGGCATGGCAAGGATTTCCATGCTATCTACTATGCTAGCAGAACCTTGAATGAAGCACAACTTAATTACTCTACAACCGAGAAAGAATTTCTTGCGATTGTATTTACTCTTGATAAATTTAGATCTTATTTAATTGGTAACAAGGTTGTGGTTTATACAGATCATTCAGCATTGAAGCATCTCTTGTCAAAGAAGGATGCCAAGCCCAGATTAATCCGATGGATGCTCTTACTTCAAGAATTTGACCTAGAGATCATAGACATGAAAGGCAGGGAAAACATAGTAGCTGACCACCTTTCACGTTTAGAGCATCACATTGAAGATGGTAAGACTAAAGTTATTTGAGATGAATTTCCTGCCATGGTACGTTGACATTGTCAACTACCTGGTGAGCAACATTCTTCCACCAGACTTGGCATACAATGCCAAGAAAATATTCCTGCAAGAAGTTAAGCAATACTATTGGGATGAACCAATATTGTTCAAACAATGTGCCGACCAAGTGATCCGCAAATGTGTGCCCGATAATGAACAATATAACATATTGCATTTGTGCCATGCTGCACCATATAGAGGTCACTTTGTTGGAATGAAGACTGCTGCCAAGGTGTTGCAATCTAGATTCTTTTGGCCAACTCTATATAAGGATGCCCATGAGTATGCCAAGACATGTGGCCGATGCCAACGAATAGGAAACATCTCTGATCGATACCAACTACCACTTCAAAATATTATGCTTGTGGATTTATTTGATGTATGGGGGATAGACTTGATGGGTTCTTTTCCTTCAACATTCGGTAATGTATATATTCTTGTGGCTGTTGACTATGTATCTAAGTGGGTAGAGGTTGTTGCCCTGCCAACAAATGATGCCAAGTTCTTGCACAAACACATTTTACTAGATTTAGCACTCCTACAATGATTATTCATGATGAGGGCACCCATTTTAAATGTAATCTAATATCTAAAGCTTTGTGCAGGTATGGTATACAACAAAAAATTGCCACAACGTACCATCCACAGACAAAAGGGCAAGCTAAGATATCAAACAAGGAGATTAATAATATTTTAGATCAAATTGTAAATCCATCAAGAAAAGGCTGGTCCTTGAGACTGGATGAATCCTTGTGGGCTTATAGAACTACGTTTAAAACTCCTTTAGGAACTTCACCATTGAGACTCGTTTTTGGAAAACCATGCGACCTGCTAGTAAAGCTTGAACATAAAGCATTTTGGGCTATCAAAACACTTGATATGGCATGGAGAGTTGCTAGAGGAAAGAGGTTGCTTGACCTCAATGAGTTGGAGGAATTCAGGACACAAGCCTATGAGAATGCTAGGATCTATAAGGAGAAGGCAAAACGTTGGCATGATAATAGGATAATGCCAAGACAATTTGAAATAGGGGGACATTTTCAGGTAAATCCTAATGGCAAGGATTTCCATGCTATCTACCATTTTCAGGTAAACCATAAAAACTATTTTCAGGTAAACTCAAATCAAGATGGGGGGGTCCTTATGAAGTTGATAAACCATACGCCCATGGAGCTGTGGACATTAGGAACTTGAAGATGGGGGACATTTTCAAGGTGAATGGCCAAAGTCTAAAGCATTACATGGAAGGTAATCGAAACAATGCCAAGGAGGTGATCCTCTTGGCAGAGTTAACATGAAACATCATCAGGTCTGAACTCTTTCTAAATAATAGGATAATTATTTTTGTTTGTTTTAGGATTCAGGTTTTGTTTTTCTTTTTGTTGTTTTATTCCCTTGCTGCATTGAAAATTTTCTTTTGGGTGTGTACAGAATTGATGCCAGGAACATTGCCAAGGGTGATGCCATGCACAACGCCAATGTAGCTTGGCATGCACGGTTTATGTGATGAAGATGTAATACCCCAAGCCTGAGCCTAGTAGCATATTTCTAAAAGTGGTAATTTAATTTAAATTAATGAATTATGATATCCCTAAACCGAGCCTATAAGTTGTTACCATAATTTAAACTTATTAGCTAGTTAAATTATATCCTAATCAAATGAAAGAAGGGAGCTAATTGTGACAATTAAAAAAAGAACACTAAATTATAGTGACTAAAATGAATGACTTGTTAAACATGAAGTTTACATGTTAAAAGGAAAATCATATGGGATTTTAACACAAGTTTAATTAATAATAAAATAAAGAAGGGAGATGGATAGTCATCTTCTTCATCTTCCTTCTCCTTACCGTAACTAAACACCATTGAGAGAGATAAGTCGGGCAACCATAGAAACTTAGATTAAAGCTTGGTTTTGGACTCATTTGAGGTAGAACGAACCGTTCC
This sequence comes from Hibiscus mutabilis, assembly GCA_019671005.1. Taxonomy (NCBI): domain Eukaryota; kingdom Viridiplantae; phylum Streptophyta; class Magnoliopsida; order Malvales; family Malvaceae; genus Hibiscus; species Hibiscus mutabilis. The sequence continues at coordinate 30,120,145 of CM033712.1, forward strand.
TTCAAAGAGAATAAGGTAATGTTTAGTGTTCATCGATTTCCTCTTTGATTTTGAGATTCTAACAACTTGTTTTGCTTGAAAAATGCTAAATTGATTGCTGGAAAATTTGGAATTGGTTTATGTGACTTTGTTTGCTGTTAACTTCTTTAGAAACTAAGTTGAAATGGTAAATATGAATGAATTAGAGGGCTATTACACTTCTTGTTTGAAGAATGGATTATTTAAGGGCTGTTTTGCTTGTATGAAATCGAATATAAATGCATCAGAACTGTTTTGCATAAATGATAATACTAATGGGACTGTTTGAATCTGAATTTATATATACAAGCAATAGGAATCGCTTTTGCTGGAATGTGAGTCTAAATGGACTGTTTTGAGTACCTTGAAGCCAAGTAGACTGTTTTATAAAATTTGTAACTAAAGCGGGGCTATTTTGATGAAATGATGGGCTGATTTGATTAAATTAAGAACAGGGCACTATTCTATATAGGTGTGTGTATACATAGGGACTATTTTTGCAAAAATGGTGGGCTGTTTTGTGTACTTAATTGAGGGGTTGATCTTGCATTTAAAAGTGGATTGTTTTGTAGAAGAAAAAAATTGTTTCGAAACTGATTTGTAAATTAAAATCAGGGAGAGGTTGTTTTACACAATTAGGGACTATTATGAGCAAGATTGTTTGTATGTTAATGAACATTAAACTATTATGGGTAATGTAAAGTTAAATTGAATTGCTTGGACATGTGTAACTATGTTAGAGAGTCATATTGATGCACAAAAGAGTGAAATTTAAATGTATAAAGAGTTGCCCTATTTTTCTTGAAACTATTGAAAATGTAGTTGCTGCCTAGTGACGTAAATTGGTCTATCTTTAAATAAAAACTGTATTAATTCGTAAAGAATAAAAATGCAAGGCCTATATGGTTTGAAAGACAATTAATTTAGCTTTCTAACGGTGTAAACGGTTAGAAATTTCAACGTACAGAATAAAAGACATGAGCATTTAAGCAAGTAATGCACATGATGCCTGGCAGCAGTAGCCTTGATGTTTTGAAAGGAATGTTTGAATGTATGGAGTCATGTAATGAATTAAATAGTTGCTGATTTTGATTCTATGGCCTAGTGTGCATTTTCAAATAGCTTTAAATGTAGTTTTGTGTACTGTTTTGTACACAGTTTTGAGCAATTTTATTGCTACCTTGTATATACATATGTGTGTGCTTGTATGGCAGCCTAGGACAGTTTGGATTAATGAATTATGTGTATTGCTGCCCTGTTCTGAAGTTGAATGGATGTACCTTGTCTTGACCTTGATTTAATTGTATGAAATGTTAGAACGAGAAGAGGACATTGGAGGAGAGTTTAAGGAGGAGCATTCGAAAGCTAAACAAAAGGGGATAGTCTTTCAAGACTAAGCTAGCGTAGAGTATTGTGAGTGTAGTTTAATAAGTCCTAACCAAATATGCATGTCTACTTTCTTGTTATTTTTATGCCATGTTAATGTACTTGATTTAAGCTTGGTTGTGATGAAAAAGGGGAAGAATCGCTTAAGCTAAAACTTGAGAATTGATAGTAACATGAATGTTGTTAAATTAATTAGAAAGAAAAGTGAAAACAAATGCTTGATTCTTGTTGCCTTGGTTGTGATCAATTCGAATAGTGCTTGATTGTATCTTTATGATTTATATACTTGCTAACATGATATAAATCATGAAATAAAGATCTTGCTTGATGCCTAGAGATGTCATATGTTAATTGCATTCTTGAATGACAAGTTAAATTGCAAAATGTAGAGCTAAGGCTCAATTGGCCTAAGGACTAAGCTTGAATCTTGATATACCTTGCTTGAATTGATTCTTGAATGAGATGATATCTTGACTTGAATATGAATTAGTTGAAAATGTGGTAAATTATTGAAACAAAGCCTTGGTTGCTAGTGGTCATAGGTAGAATGGCATGCCATAGAGTCTAGAGCTCTTTTGTGTTGGGTGGACTACGGTCCAGGGCTAAGGCCCGTAAATGGCGACAATAGGAGGGATGTGTGAATGGTCTTTGGTGACAGTAGGAGGGTAATGACCAGTATCTTGTTATTTGGCGATAGTTTGTTGGTGACTCGATTACCTGGAAAACTAAATCCCAAAGGCATAAACTAAAGAAAGAAGATGAGAAATAATTAAAGCATAAAGCTTATTTGATTCTTGAATTATTTGATACTTGAATTACTTGATACTTGAACTACTTGATACTTGAGTTAATTGACACTTGAATTTCTTGATATTTGAATTTACTAATGCTCGAATTGCTTGCTTGATGAGTTGCTACTTGAATGGCTTATAATCCCACTTGAATCGATGCGTACTTGAATGCGTTGCTTGAAATGATAAGCTACTTAATTTGAAATGATAATTATGTATAAAGCTTGAGTTCGATTGCTACAAAACTTGACTAGGTTTAACTTGACTAATTGATAATTGCCTCGATAATTGGATAGAACTAGATTACTACCTCACTAAGTACATTTTGTACTTATCACTCTTGTTTCCACTCTTCCCAAACTATAGGTTAGTTGATTCAAAGTATTCTCCTAATTTTGAAGCTTCTTTCGTGCGCCTGAAGCAAAGTACAAGTCAAGCTAGAGTATGGATCTATACTTGTTTGTAATACTCCTAGTTGGTGGCACCTAGTCTTGTATATAGTTAAGCTAGGCCATGCATTTTGCTACTTAAAAATTGTATATATGAACTTGTTTGGCCTTAAATGTTAGAAAGGCTTAGTGGCTATACTTGAAATTTGTAATAACAACATTTTCATATGCATGAAATGGATTAAGCTGTACATACTTTGATATTAACTCGAATTGAAATGAAAATGTTCTAATTATTGTTGTATGCCATTCGAATACTATACATGGTCACTTAATTAAGCGCTTGATAAACTTGAATGTAATTGAAAATGATCAACCAAAGTGATAACCTATAAAGAATAAGAAGCATACTCATGTTTATATGATTAAATATGAATGATTAAGTGACTTGTTAATTCTCAACTCATCGATTAGTGATGAGTTCTTGAAAATTTTAAATGACTCATGTTTCCAGTGCCTCGTAACGCTCCTGAGCCAGTTTAATCCTAAACCGGGGTAGGGGTGTTACAGAAGAAGGAAGAGAAAACCCTAGCTCAATTGAATGAGAAAGTAATTTTCTTGAGATTAACCCCTAGCCACCCAAATTAGGTAAGAATTAAATTCATCATAATTATACTATCACTTCAAATTCTTACCCAATCCTTATCACTTAATCCTTATCACTTAACCCTTATCACATTAAAATCCTTTCCAATTAAAACTCTTGAAATCCCATCATTATCACCCATTTAATCGGCTACCATCATTATCACTTAACCCTTCTAAACACTCCATATTTTACTTTCTTTACCCTAGCCAACATCTCAAGAAAAACAGTTTTCTCATTCTCCATATTTCTCAAGCAAGGATCAAGAACCCGCTCGTCTTTTCTCCTTCTTCCCTTCACATCGATTCAACCTTTTCTCCATGGCATCTTCATCTACTCCCCTTAAACGATTCTTCAATGAAGAAATCTGCAAGAAGTTTGAAACAAGCCTTGCATCAACATCATTTTTGTATGAGAGGCACTTCGAATTCCAAATTGACACCACCGTGGGGTTCCCACTAGAGTTCATGGCCATTGTCAACATGCACAAGTGGAGTGCATTCTGCCATCAAAAAGGGGAGATCTACACCACCATTGTGTAAGAATTTTATGCACATCTTGTGACAAAGGATTCTCCATTCTTGATGATTAGAGGTAAATGCTTGCATTTTGATGAAGGGTATGTTAACTCATTATTTACTTTGAATGATATAGGGGATGAGCACTTTGACTATGCTGAATCCATAACTGGTACCAAATGCAAGAAACTATTGGCAGACTTATGTGAGCCGGACACAGTTTTGACAGTTTCTTCAATGGGCCACCGAACCGTGAAGAGGTTGGCGTTGAAGCCATAAATGAAAGGCTGGAATCACTTTACCAAGAAAAATATGTTGCCTACATCTCATAATGAGATCGTCTCGAAAGAAAGGCTGATTTTCTTGCACTCCATCGTTGAAGGACGTAAGATAAACATTGGCAAGATTATCATTGAGGAGACTTATAAGTGTGCTGCGTGAGGTAAAGGCAGTTTCTTTCCTTTTACTTATTTCTAACATTTGTATGCACCATGATATGCCTAGGCTTGATGAAGATCGAGGCCAGGTTATAAAGGGAACGAAAATCATGGCTGCCATATGGAAAAATCTCACAGTTATTGAGCCAAAGGAAAAGGGCAAGGGAAACGCCAAAACTACCACGCCAAAGCCAAAGCCAAAGGCAGAGCCAGGTAGTGTGCCAGAGACCATGCCAACCAGTTCGTTGGTAGTACTATCCAAAAGATAGAGGCAGCCGGAGACCTTAATGCTAAGACGAGGCATTACACAAAGGAGATGGATGCTATTATCAAGGATGTGCTTGGAAAACTATTCCTTGAAGTGGTGACAACATTCCCAATTTTCCCTGTCGAGCCCTCTGCCAATGAAGACACCATGCCAGCCAGTCTAGCCATTTTAGAGTCTAATGCCACAATTCCAATGTCCCCGGTGCGAGTTGAATCTTCCAGCACCAATTCCTAATCTGAATCGGAGGAAATCCCAATCAAAACACCCAAAGCTAAGCCAGTTACACCACCAGACGACCCTGCCAAGAAAAATAAGTATGTTGGAGCCTCCACTACCACAAAGCCAAGCTTGAAGGGAAGGAAATGAATGGGCCCTGATCGTGGGACATTTGTGAAGTGATAGGGGTAGTGCTATCATATACCGGCAATAAGGGTAGTGCCATCTTGGCCAAAGTGAGATTATGGTGAGGGTAGTTTCACCATGAGACTTGATGGAGTAGTGCTATCAAGGAATCCGCATATCTGAACTTGAATGGATAGGGTTAGTGCTATCCAAGGATGGGGGTAGTGACATCTGGGTCACTTGTTATGCCAATATATGAGATAAACATGTATCATGGTCTTTGTAATGATTTGTATAATATGATTTATACATGATATTATGTTTAAGCTATGCTAGGGATAAGCATGCTTGAGAAGGTTTAAATGATATTTGCACTATGGTTAATGCATGAGAATTATGATACATGCTGAGAGGATGATTTTGTGATTTCTTTGAAAAGAGATTTCAAGCATGAGAAGTTTTGAGCATGAGGTTTGAGAAATATTTGAGAAATGGTTTAAAATGCATTGTTGTTGGTTTTTAATTGAGCGTCCCTCTCTAAGCTTGTTGCTTACGCTCTCTTTTCTTAACAATACAGAGAAGTAACTTGTTCGGGCAACAAGGAAGCAAGAAAGAGAGTCCAAGGGATTTCACTTTGCTCAAGTATGGTTTTAAACTAGTTTAGTAGTAATAACTGGCAATGGGAGGGTACCAATTTGGTTTAGGAGTATGTTTTATGAAACCCCATGTTTTGGCACAAGTTTGTGTTGCTTATATGGACTTCTAAATGGCCTTTAAGAGTTGGTTTCTAGTTTGGATTGTATTTGAGGGTTGAAGTGTTTGGTTATTAGGAAGCATGCCTCTAGTTGATGATATCGAGTTTGAATTGATATATGAATTGTTACGTATGTCTTTGGAAGAATTTTTTGGGTGTGATATATATTTCAGGTGTGTATTAAAGTGTTTGGGGCTAATGTGGATATGCTTAATGCGGTCCTAAGGTGTGTTGAATATGCATGTTCTACAAATCTGCAGGTAAATTTCGGAACCTTATGAACAGGTTTCGAAACCTATTGAAGCTGGTTTCAAAACCAGGCCCAAGGCTTGGAAACCTTGAGGAAACTTTGGCTACTGGAAAAATAGTTTCGAAACCTTCAGTGGTAATATTTTTGAAAAGTTGAAAAAAAAGTTTAAAATGTTATATTTTGGTCCATGATATTCGTAAATGCAAGTGCATGAGTTTGGGATGTCATTTTGAGCTGAGATTTGGCGAGAAATCATGTAACCTGACTAATTAAAGATTGGTAAACTCAAAATGGTACAAGTCCCTATAATTTTCTAGAATTGCAATTTGGTCCCTAAATTACAATTGAGTGTAATTAGATATTGATTTAACGCCCGATTGAGTTGAGTTTTTACCCGCTGCCTAATCACTCACCATGGGTTATGATATTGCAGCTAGATAAGATAAATAAAAAATGGACATAAATCCGAGTTATTTCTTCATGGTTTACTTCGGCAAACCTAATGTAGCTCGCTCAGTTCAGTCTTGCGACTAGGTCGAGTCGAGGGGGTTATATTTGGTGGTATCCAAGCCAGGTTTACGAAAAATTGGGAGGTAAGTTGGTTGATTTCTTGATGTTTGCTATGCAGTGTGGTTATTTAAAGTTTTTTTCTGATCGTTGATTGACTGAGTGATATGTTCGATGTTTGATAATATGTTATATGTTTGCTATGTGTTGAGTTGGGGTAGAAATTGGGGTACCCATTGCCATATTACTAGCGATATGAAGAGATTTTGTTTTCAGACTTGATCGTCTTGGTTTCTTGCTTCTGGCTAGCCTAACTATTTTTATTGTTGCATTTATATGATAGAGATTCATATTGTTTTCATAATGGGACCGAGACGAGAGCTTAGAATCAATACCCGTAATGTTGTGGAGAATGAGTGTAATGATGATTTGCCGCCCCCTCCCCACCTCTTGATGTTGATGGAGTCGGAGCTGCAGCTGGCGCGGGAGGTGTTGAACCTCAAGCAGCGCAAGGACATGTTGTCGGTGATATGACGCTATTGATCCGGGCTATAACCAGAGCTTTTTTGGATGCGGTGGCGGGTATGCATTTGGTTGTGCCATAACCTACGGCTAATCCTGGTTTACCTTTGGAGCGTTTACGCAGTCTAGGTGATACCGAGTTTAGAGGTTTATCTTTAGAGGGTTTTGAAGCATGGTTTGAGAGCACCCAAAGGATTCTTGGTCAGATGGAATGCACGGATATGAATAAGCTGGGTTGTACGGTATCCTTTCTTCAGGGAGATGCTTATTCTTGGTGGACTACCACTATTGCGGGGATGGAACCTGCAGAGGTGACAAGGGAGTTCTTCGGAACTACTTTCCGGAGGAAGTATTTGGGTACTCATTATCAAGACAAGATGAAGCGAAAGTTTATGGCTTTAGTGTAGGGGAACATGTTTGTTGCAGAGTAGGAGGTTTAGTTTGTTAGGTTGAGCCAATATGCTCTTGAATCGGTTCTTGACGAGCAGAAGAGATGTGATCACTTCTGATATGGTTTGGTGAAGGAGGTGAAGACCTATGTGTTGGCCTCGGACACTACAACAATTTTGCTTATTAGTGGCATCTAAAATATTGTCACGAAAATTTACATTTGAGTCACAATTTGTTTTTTGTGACGTAAAATTGATGTCATGGGGTTCGTCATGCTAGGTGTATCACTAAATGTCAAACGTGACAATGTATTCTTTTTTGTCACGTATTATCAAGCATACAGTGAAAGTAGTGTATGACGTCACTTTATAATTTATATTCAATGACATCTAGTTATGTCACCAAATGATATAATTTTTTGTCACTGATCATTCATCGGTTTATACGAAAGCATGCTTTACAAACATTATTAAACAATAACATAATTCGAAATATCCAATAAGAAACAATAATTAATCATTTAAAACCAATTTTTAAACATTTACAAGTTTTAGGGGCTAAATTGTAATTTTAGTGTTCTAAAGGTTCTTTTTCAGAATTAATGTTACTAAAATGAAATTCAACCTATAAACAACAATTGTATAAATTTTCACGTTAATCAAAGTTGAATTCCCCTTTCAATTAAGGTCTATAACATTCAGTGACCAAAACACAATATTTCATAACTGTTTTGTAACACTTATAACTGAATTACCTATCACCGTACCGATACTCGGAAGGCCGTATCGGTACGCCATGCCTAATTTAAGATTTCTAGATTGAAAAGATATAGACTTTACCAATACTGTTGGAGACCGTATCGGTACGAGTTGACCACGGTGACTTACATCGATACACCCTAAGACCGTACCGATACCTTTAATTTTTCCAGTGACCAAAATCCGTATCAATACGCACTGTGCGGTATCGATACGCCCTATTTACTAAGTCCAATTAAGCATACCCGTATCGATACGCCCTCAGAAATATCAATACGCCCTGCATTGTAATGACATATTTTATCTGGTTTTTATTCAAATTAACATATCAAACGTTGTCCAAATGCAATGAAACTTTACCAGCATGTCCAAAACACTATAGTCTACTAGCATGTCAAATTTCACATACGTCTGAATCTGTTTACTATATTTTTACCTTTTAGAGCCAAATATGTCATATTAGTCTACTTTTAACCACTTCTATAATACCATATTGAGCGTTAAGCCTTTATACAAAACATAGGCAATGCACACACACCAAAAAGACTAAAAGTAACTTGTTCAACTACTTTTCCACAATACTAGGAGTTCGTAAGGGCAATTTACATTACTTTTGTCTTGTGATGACTTGCCAAAACTTCTAATTTGCTCCGATCTCGAGTCGATGACATGATCAACCTCAATAATCTGACGCTCCTATGGCTTTCAGATAACTGTACCCTCGTTCCTAGCTTTCATCAGTGATGATGGATGATCTCTATCCAATTCTTGAGCCGATCGATAGCAACGATTCAATGTCAATAAACCAAAGAAAACTTAAACTTCACAACACTCAACAATGGAGGTGTGTGCTTGCTTGAAGGTGATGAAGATAAGGGAGGTGCTTGCTTCTTTAGAAATTAGGTAAGCCCTTTCTTTCTTTGCTATTATATTTTATTTTAATAGCATTAGCTTTCCTTCAATTGAATAAACAACTTCAAATAATCCCACGTAGGTGGCGATTTTAATTGAGGAAGGGCTAATCATAAGGTTAGTCCCTTAACTCTCAATTCTCTATACTTGTACCCCTAAACTTTCAATTTCTATAATTTAGCCACTAAAAGATTTCAATACATTCAATAAGGTCTTTAAAGAATGAATTGACTCAATTAGAGTCCAACATCGATGTAATTGACCTTGCAGTCAAAGTCAACACAATATTTGGACCTTCCGATGTAGGGTTTCTGATCGTCGAAACCCAATTCTGACTAGACCGAATTTTGGGGAGTTATAACTTTCCCTTTAAGAAAAATTCATCTTCAAATTTTACCTGAATCGAAGAGATGCGAGTATTGCTTCTTCATTGTCTTCTTAGGTTCCCAAACAGCTTCCTCAACGGTTTGGCTCCTCCAGATCACTTTGACTAACGATACAGCTTTATTGTGAAGTCTTTTAACTTCTTTTGCAAGTATCTGAACGGGTTCCTCTTCATAGGATAGATTAGGTTGGATTTCAATGGATTTTGGCTCAATGATATGTGAAGGGTCAAAGCAATATTTCTGAAGCATTGATACATGAAACACATTGTGAATCTTGTTCAGCTCTGAGGGCAATAATAGTCGATAGGCTACAGGGCCAACTTTTTCAATAACTTCAAAGGGTCCAATGAATCGAGGACTTAATTTCCCCTTCTTGCCAAACCTCAGAACCTTATTCCATAGTGAGACTTTAATAAAAGCTCTTTCTCCAATCTCATATTGGATATCCCTTCATTTGAGATATGTGTAGGCCTTTTGTCGATCGAAAGCAGCTTTCAAGTGACCATGGATGATGGTAACTTGTTCTCCAGTTTCCTGAAGCAAATCAGGGCCCAAAATTTTGCCTTCTTTGAGTTCATTCCAACATGATGGAGTTCTGTAATGTCTGTCGTACAACACTTCATACGGTGCCATTTTAATCGAAGCTTGATAACTATTGTTGTAGGCAAACTAAATTAGGGGTAGGGACTTTTTCCATGATCCGCCAAAGTCGATGATACATGCTCGTAGCATGTCCTCCAAGATCTTTGGAGAAGGATTCAATAACGGTATATTTCATCGATGGTTCAAAGAAAGAGGTTTTTGATGGTTACCTAAATTACCCTTTCTGACTGGCCGTCAGTCTAAGGGTAAAAAGTAGTGCTAAGATTAACTCTAGTGCCTATAGCTTCTTGCAATGTTATCAAAAATTGAGAAGCAAATCATGGATCTCGATTGGAGATAATAGATTGTGGCACTCCGTGGAGTCGGATAACTTCCTTGATATACAAATCAGCTAACCTTGGAAGAACATAGTCTATTCTAACTTGTACGAAATATGCTAACTTGGTTAAATGATCCACAATGACCCAAATAGCATCGTGTTTAGTAGGAGTTAGGGGCAGACCACTGACAAAATCCATTGTGATCTTCTTTCATTTCCATTGCGGTAATTTAATAGGTTGCAATAATTCAGTAGGGAGAAGATGTTCCGCTTTAACACGTTGACATGTGAGGCACTTGGACACGAAGTCGATTACGGATTGCTTCATACCCGGCCACCAATAGAGCTCACGAAGATCCTTGTACATCTTTACATACCCCGGATGACAAGAAAATGGACTCAAATGAGCTTCCTTAAGGATATCGTCACAAAGTGACTCATCATTAGGCACAAAGACCCGATCATAGAAGCATAGGAGTCCTTCAAAATTGATTCTATAGTCGGGATCATCTTGATGCTTAGAGACAATGGACTAAAGTTCTGAGTCTTGACTTTGCAATGCCTTGATTCTCAAAACAATAGTAGACTGAACTTGAAGTTCAGCTACAAGACAACGGTGCTTACGAAGTCAAAAATGAGCATTAATAGCTCAAGGGGCTACAAAACAATGATGCAAAAGTCGAATTGCTATACAATGCTTAGAATTCACTACCTAATAACAATACTTACCATGCGAAGGTTTGCGGCTGAGTGCACCAGCTACAACATTGACCTTGCTTAGATGGCAATCAATGACAAGGTCGTAATCTTTAAAGAGTTCGATCCATCTCTATTGTCGAAGATTTAACTCCTTTTGAGTAAAGAGTTATTTAAGGCTTTTATGATCGGTGAAGAGATAGCACTTTTTCCGTAGAGATAGTGTCTCTAGATTTTCAATGCAAATACAATCGCAGCCAACTCTAGATCATAAGTGGGATAATTCATCTCTCGTGGCTTAAGTTGCCTAGAAGAATATGTAATAACTTTTTCCTCTTCCATCAATACACATCCTAACCCGAGATGTGACGCATCACTATAAACTATATAGTCTTTTCCAAACTCAGGTTAGGTTAGGACTGGTGCATGAGTCAACATTTGTTTCAACTATCAAAGCTTTGTTATTGTTCTTTGGTCGAGACGAATGAGGTTTCTTTCGATAATAATTTAGTCAGTGGGGCTTCTAACATAGAAAATCCTTCAACGAATCTCCTATGGTAGCCAGCAAGACCAAGAAAACTTCTCACCTCGCCAACATTCTTCGGTGGATGTCAATCAAGAATGGCTTGTATCTTTTTTGGGTCAACTTGAATGCCCATACTGATACAATATGCCTAAGGAAGGAAACTTCAGAAAGCCAAAACTCACATTTGGAGAACTTGGCGAACAACTGCTTCTCTCGAAGAGTTTGAAGCACAATACGGGGATGCTCACGGTGTTCTAAAGTATTCTTGGAATAAATTAGAATGTCATCAATGAATACCACTAAAAATTTATTGAGATAAGGTCTAAAAACCTAATTCATTAGGTCCATAAAAGTTGTCGTTGCATTGGTTAGCCCATATGGAATCACCAAGAATTCTTACTGACCATATCTTATACGGAAAGTAGTTTTCGGTACATCACAACCTTTAACTCTCATTTGATAATACATGGACCTTAAATCGATCTAGGAAAACACAGAGGCATCCTTGAGTTGATCAAATAAGTATCTATCCTTGGCAATAGATACTTGTTCTTGATGGTAACTTTATTTAGTTGTCGATAGTCAATACATAGCCTCATAAAACTGTCCTTCTTTTTTACGAAGAGGGCTGGGGCTCCCCAGGGTGAATAGCTCGATCGTATGAAACCTTTATCAAGCATGTCTTGAATTTAGGCCTTTCATTCTTTCAATTTAACAGCTACCATTCGGTAAGGCATAATGGAAGCTGGGGCAGTCCCAGGTTGCACTTCAATACCAAATTCAACTTCATGGGTCGAAGGTAAACTTGAAAGTTCATCAGGGAAGATGTTAGGAAATTCACATAAAGTGTTAATGTTCGACAAGAGAGGTTCATCCTTGGATTCCAACATCAAGGCACACAACGAAGGGTTCAGGAATCCATTAGAACTATGCTCTTCTTGCTACAGTCTACCTAAGCCTGATGTTTACTGAGCCAATCCAAACCCAGTATAACATCAAACTCGTAGATCGATAAGGCTAATAAATCAGCCGAAAATGGAATCTCTTGTATCATCAAGGGGCAATTCTTGCACACAAGGCTTACGATGACATAGTTACCCAATGGATTGGTCACAGACATCTTCGATGCTATAGGCTCAGAAGACATGCTATGCTTTTTGATCAACATAGTGCTTATAAAAGAGTGAGTAGAACCAGGGTCAATCAATGCATATAAAGAGTGGAAATACAGTTCAACAGTACCTACAATAACATCAGGTTCATCATCTTCCTCCCAGCTCCTTACATGATACATTTGGGCAGATGCCTTCGATTCCTATTTATTTGATGGTTTCTCGAGCCACTAGGTTTCCTTATATCCCATGATGGTCCTTGCCTCAGAAGGACTGAGCAGGAGCTGCAACACTCGTCAGTGCAGTAGTGGAATTAGTGGCACCAAGGGGATAATCACGAAGAAAATGACCTTACTCACCACAATAGAAACAAGCTCCAGTCTTTTTACGACACTGACCCACAGGATGTCATTTCTGCTATAGTTATATACTACATTCTGTGAACTTTGATTTAAACCTCTAGTAATTCAACTGAAGCCGTCTTGACAAAATTCTATGTCACAGTTTGGGGTCTCTCAATATTCCTAGAATGGGAGGGCTATAAGTATGTATTCTGTTTGGGGACTTGTTACTTTCCCTTATTATTCCACTAAAGAGGTCGAGAATCATCTCTGAACCTTTTCTTAGACATTCCTGATCCATCGGCCTTTTGAGCTTTTTATGCTGCTTTGGTAGCCTTGACTCAATTCACGGGATCTTGGAAGTCAGTGATGCCCAAAGCGGTAAACATAGGGCGTGGCTTATCACTAAGTCCAGCAATGAACATTTTGCACTTCTCTTCCTCCTTCTTGATATACTTTGCACCGTATTGACAGTACTTGCAAAAATCATGAATATACTGCTCGACAGGTCGGCCACCTTGTTTCAAATGGAGGAAGATGCTACACCTCTCTGTGAGGTAGTACTTGCTAATGTATTTCTTCCGGAATTTCTGAAGAAAGAACTCCCAAGTGATAGTTTCTTCAAGAACGGCAAGAATAGTGGTCTCCCACCACTGAAGTGCTTCATCAGCTAGTAATGCGAGAGCGCACTCCAGCTTGTACTCGTCTAAACATTGTAGTTGTTTGTTTAAAACCCTTAGTGTATTGTCCAACCAATACTCAACGGTCTACAGATTATCGTCATCCTGACTAGTGAATGTGTAGGCTCGGTGTTGTGCCAGTTTATTATAGGGGCCTGAACGTATTGGACAACAGGTGCAGCTAGTTGCACGGGTTGTTCAGCTCTCATGGAGGTCATAAACTATTTGAACATGTCAGTCATGCTTTGGTAACACTCAGCTTGTGTTATGGGTAATTTCGGTTCAATATTTTGAGGTGGGGGATTAGGTGGATTCGAAAGGTCTGCCCCCTTATTTCCTCGCCATGATTCGAGGAGCCGGTAGCATGCTCGTTTATGTAAGCTTTGTTAGTTTATAACATAACTACAATATAAAGAGATCGGATCAGCCGGTAAGTCACTATACATAATAAAACAACTCCTAGGTGGCAAAGTAACACAATAATAATGCAAATAGGCTTTGGTTTAGTCCTAGGATCGACTAAACCTCTAATACCACAAATGTAATACCCCTTATCGGCTTGGTCGAGAATTGGGTCAGAGCGTACTATCGGTGTTCGATACGGTGAATCAATGTGATGAATTCCAATCAATAATTGAAATTTAAATGAAAGCATGCTTCACAAACATTATTAAACAATAACATAAGTTGAAATATCCAATACGAAACAATAATTAATCATTTAAAACCAATTCATAAACATTTACAAGTTTTAGGAGCTAAATTGTAATTTCAATGTTCTAGAGGTCCTTTTTTCAAAATTAACATTACTACAATGAATTTCAACCAATAAACAACTATTTTGTAACACTTATAACTGAATTACATGTCACCGTACCGATACTCGGAAGGCTGTATCGGTACGACATGCCTAATTTAAGAGTTCGGAATTCAAAATATATAAAATCGTATTGATACAACTAGAAACCATATCGGTACGAGTTAACCACATTGACTCGTATCGATACACCCTAAGACTGTACCAATACCTTTAACTTTTCCAGATTCCAATGACCAAAATCCATATCGATAGGCACTGTGCAGTATTGATATGCCATGTTTACTAAGTCCAATTAAGCATACCTATATCGATACGCCCTAAGAAGTATCGATAGGCCCTGCACTGCAATGACAAATTTTATCTGGTTTTTATTCAAATTAACCTATCAAACATTGTCCAAATACAATGAAACTTTACCAGTAGGTCCAAAATACTATAGTATACTAGCATGTCGAATTTCCCATACTTCCGAATCCGTTTACAAGATTTTCACCTTTTAGAGCCAAATATGCCATATTAGTCTACTTTTAACCACTTCTATAATACCATATTGAGCCTTAAGCCTTTATAAAAAAACATAGGCAATGCAACCACACCAAAAACACTAAAAGTGACTAGTTCAACTACTTTACCACCATACTAGGAGTTCGTAACGGTAATATACATTACTTTTGTCCCGTGATGACTTGCCAAAACTTCTAATTTGCTTCAATCGCGAGTCGAGGACTTGATCAACCTCAATAATCTGATTCTCCTATGGTTCTCAGATGCAATTCCCTCGTTCCTAGCTTTCATCAGCAATGATGGATGATCTCTATCCAATTCTTGAGCTGATCGATAGCAACGATTCAATGTCAATGAACCGAAGAAAACTTAAACTTCACAGCACTCAACAATGGAGGTGTGTGCTTGCTTGAAGGTGATGAAGACAATGGAGGTGCTTCCTTCTTTAGAAATTGGGTATGCTTTTCTTTCTTTGCTATTCATTTTATTTTAATAGCATTAGCTTTCCTTCAATTGAAGAGATATCTTCAGATAATCCCACGTTGGTGGTGATTTTAATTGAGGAGGGGCTAATCACAAGGTTAGTCCCTCAACTCACAATTCTCTATACTTGTACCCCCAAACTTTCAATTTCTATAAGTTAGCCACTAAAAGATTTTAATACATTCAATAAGGTCCTTAAACAATGAATTGTCTCAATTTGATTCTATCATCAATGTAATTGACCTTGCAGTCAAAGTCAACACAATATTTGGATCTTCCGATGTAGGGTTTCTGATCGTCGAAACCCAATTCTGATTAGACCAAATTTCAGGGTATTGCATACACACCACGAGGGAAGGAATGACACGGATGTGATCGCAGGTACCTTTACTTTGTATTCCTTGTCATTACTTTCTTTGATTGATTCTAGTTCCATGCATTCATACATCTTGCACGAGCATGCATAGTTGCTTGATATACTAGTTGAGTTTTTAGATGTGGGTATGCAAGTGACAAGTTCTTTTGGTGAGACAGTCATTGTAGGAAGTTGTATAGGAGATGTTTGTTGATGGTTCAAGGACATGTATTTGCAGTTGATATGATGGAGTTGCTTTTCTATGGTTTTGATGTCATTCTTGGTATGCATTGGTTAACAAAGCATAGGGCTATGGTTGATTGTGAAACCAAGCGCGTTTCGTTAAAGCTTGCCAATGATTATAAAGTTTTGGTGGTGGGAGAGAATGTTAAATTCTTATCTAATGTTGTTTCGGCTATGGAAGCGCGAAAGTTGTTGAAGGTGGGTTGTCAAGCATACTTGGCGTATGTTATGAATCTGAATATGAAGGAGGCACGTCCCCATGATATCTGGACTGTTTGTGATTTTTCAGGGGTATTTTTGGGGGTATTTTTTATTGAGACATGTACAAATACGGCTCTAGTTTCTATTTCTCCATATCGCATGGCACCTAAAGAGTTAAAGGAGTTGAAGACACCTCTTCAGGAGCTATTGGACCGTGGTTTCATTCGGCCTAGTGTGTCGCCTTGGGGAGCACCGGTGTTGTTTGTGAAAAAGAAATATGGCACTATAAGAATGTACATCGATTATCAGAAACTGAATGAGTTGACAATTAAGATTAAGTATCCTTTATAGTGAATTGACGACCTAGTCAATCAATTCCATGGTGCAACGGTGTTTTCCAAGATTAATTTGAGATCAGGATACTATCAATTGAAGGTGAAGGATAACGATGTGCCGAAGATAGCCTTTCGTACCCATTATGGACATTATGAGTTCATAGTGATGCCGTTTGGGTTGACGAATGGGCCTGCAACTTTCATGGATATGATGAATCGGGTGTTTCATGAATTTTTGGATCAATTTGTGGTTGTGTTTATTGATGATATCTTTTTGTATTCAAGTACCAAGGAGGATCGTGATAGGCATTTACGGATTATTTTGCAAGCCTTAGTGGATAATCAGTTGTATGCTAAGTTGAGCAAGTGTGAGTATTGGATTAAGGATGTGGTGTTCCTTGGTCATGTTGTATCGGTGGAAGGAATTCGTGTGGATCCGCAAAATATTGAGGCAGTTGTGAATTGGAAACAACCTAAGTCGGTGACGGAGATTCGTAGTTTCTTAGGTTTAATAGGATATTATCATTGTTTTGTGGATGTTTTTTCTAAGGTTGTTGCTCCGTTGATGATGTTGTTGTAAAAGGATGTTAAGATTGAGTGGACGGAGGCAAGGCAACAAGCTTTTGAAAAACTAAAGGAAGCTTTGACACAAGCTCCGATCTTGATTCAACCCGAGTCAAGAAAAGATTTTGTAATTTATAGTGATGCATCCTATGTGGGATTAGGGTGTGTGTTGATGCAGGATGGTATAGAAGTGGCTTATGCATCTAGATAGTTGAAGGTGCACGAGCAATTATCCTATACATGGCATTGAGTTGGCCGCTATGGTGTTTGCGCTAAAGATTTGGAGACATTATCTTTATGGTGAGAAGTGTGTGGTGTATACGAATCATAAAATCCTAAAGTATTTGATGTCACAAAAGGAGTTGAATCTTAGGCAACAAAGATGGTTGGAGTTGCTTAAGGATTATGATTTGTTGATTGAGTATCATCCTGGTAAGGCTAATTTTGTGGTCGATGCTTTGAGTATGAAGGTGGCTGTAGAGTTGAGGGTGATGTTTGCGTGGTTGAGTTTATCATGAAATGGTGGGTTGGTGGCCGAGTTGCAAATTGAGTCTTCATTGGCACAATTGATTAAGGAGAGACAGTTGCTTGATGATTCATTGGTACCATATGTTACGGACATTGCGGAAGGTAATCTGACAAACTTTTGTTTTAATGATGATGGTGTTTTGTGTTTTAAGAGTCAGATAGTTGTACCGGAAGATGTTGAGTTGAGGCGTACTATTTTGACTGAGGCACATAGTAGTCCTTTTGCTATGCATCCTATTAGTACTAAGATGTATTGTGGGTTGAAGGATGAGTACTATTGGGTTGGTTTGAATAAGGATGTATCAGATTTTGTAAGTAAGTGTATGGTGTGTCAGCGAGTTAAAGCTAAACATCAATTTCCTTATGGGATGTTACAACCTTTGAGGATACCAGAATGAAAACATAGAGGATCACGTTGGATTTCGTGACGGGTTTGCCTTTGACACCTTCAAAGAATAACTCTATTTGGGTGATTGTGGATCGTTTTACGAAGTGTGTGCATTTTTTAGCTGTGCATACTATGTATACGTTGGATAAGCTAGCGGAGTTATACATCGTGGAGGTTGTAAGGTTGTATGGGGTGCCTAAGTCTATTGTGTCAGACAAAGATTCGCATTTTACATCAAGGTTTTGGGAGTGTTTACATAGAGCTTTGGGTACACGGCTCAATTTTAGTACTTCGTATCATCCTCAAACGGATGGTCAGTCTGAGGGGGTTATCCAAGTGCTTGAATATATGTTGTGGTGTCGTGTTATTGATTTTTAAGGATCTTGGGAGAAACAGTTGCCTTTGGTAGAGTTTGCTTAAAATAATAGCTACCAAGCAAGTATTCAAATGGCTCTATATGAAGCTTTGTATGGTAGGAAGTGGAGAACGCCTCTTTGTTGGGCAAAAACAGGGGAAAAGTTTGTTTCTTTGTCGGATATGCTTAAAAGAACAATGGAAAAAGTGAAGCTTATTAGTAACCGGTTGAAAGCAGCTTTGGATCGGCATGAGTCTTACGCAGATTTAAAGCGTAAAGACACTGAGTATGCAGTTGGTGATAGAGTGTTTTTGAAAGTTTCATCTTGGAAGAAGGTGATGAGATTTGGCCGGAAAGGTAAGTTGAGTCCAAGGTTTATTGGACCATATGAGGTGTTGGAGCGCATTGGTCTGGTGGCTTATAAATTGAGGTTGCCACCTGAGCTTGAGAAGATACATGATGTTTTTCATGTATCCATGTTTCGGAAGTATAGATCGGATTTGTCGCATGTAATGCCTATTGAAGAAGTTAAGTTGAATCTAGATTTGGCCTATGATAAGGAACCGGTCAAGATTTTTTATATGGAAAATAAGGTTCTTCATGGGAAGACCATAGAGTTGGTCAAGGTGTTGTGGCGACACCAATGTGTTGAGGAAGCTACGTGGGAAAGAAAGGATGACATGAAGGAGCAATTTCCTTACCTTTTTCCACCAGGTAAATTTCGAGGACGAAATTTCTTAAATGGTGGAGAGTTGTAATGCCCCGGTTTTGGGTCTAGAAGTTAGTCGGGTTTAGTTAGGCGGTTCAATTGAACAGGTTTCAGCAATTTAGACTAGTTTTGGGAATAAATTGATTTAAAAGATTTTGGGGTGAGATAAATTATGGAAAAATGTTCTAAAATCCTAAAATGATGTTTTGAAGGTTTCGGTGGGATCAGTTTGACAAAATGGAATTGTTTTAATCTACATTTTTGAAATGGTGACTAAATCGTAAATATTGCAAAATGTGTTTAGTGACTAAATTGAAAGGAGTCGAAGCTTAGAATCTTTAGGGAGCTATTACACCAAGGTGTTATCAGCCTTTTCCCTTATTTTTCATGTATTTCAAATGGTTTAATTAATTAGTTTTATTAAAGGGATTTAATAAAAGATTTCTAAAAGGCTTAAGCATTTTCTTACCTAACTTCCTATTTTCTCTTCTCTTTTCTCTCTACTTTCTCACCAGCCAAACTATGATTTTCTCATCAAAAGGGATAGGAAACAATCTATTTATTTCATTCTTTGATTTCCTAAATTGATCTTCTCATTTCTACAACAACTAGCATTGATTTCTTGAAGGTTTGTATCCAAATCATTGCCAAACAAGGAAAAAGCTTGTGTTAGAGGGGATCTTTCTAATTTTACTCTAATCAAGGGTTCTTTATTGAAATTCTCAAGCTCTTGACTCTTGTAAATTGATTTCTAAATGGTTTCCAGTTAAAGATGTTGATATATTGCTTTAATTAAGCTTGGATTGAGGTTTTGATGGGGAAAATGGTTGAGTTTCATTTTTATTTGATAATGATGGGTCTTAGATTGATTTTGATCCTAATTTTGATGTTTAACAATGTGGATAAATGGTTTTGATATGGTAATCACAAAACTAGATGAATTGCTAGATTTTTAGGTTGAAATCTTTGAGATTATGTTTTGTCTATATGGTTGTTTGGTTGCTGGAGATACTTGGTTGTTGTGGGAATGTTTTTAGATGTATATTGATGACGTTTTGATGTTAATCTCGCTGGGTAATGGGCGGAGATTGGTTGGATTGGTTTCGCTAATGTTTTCGGTAGTTTTTAGATGGCGAAAGCTTAGTAGTTGGTAGGGAAGGTTGTGGAGTTGTGTTAGTGAGGATTTTGTTGCAAGATTGTGCATTAATCCTTTATTTCAATGGTTAAAATTAGGGGAATTTGATCCGGTATCGTTAGAGGAAGCTTCGGTTGATCCGGAGGCTTGAGATCGCTTCGGCAAAGCAAGCGAATCGTTGTCGGTGAGTATAACTGGTTTTTAAGTTTTTGAAAGGTTTAAAAGCAAGGTTTTGGGGTTTAGATTAAGCTTGAAACGCTAATCTAATCTCGGAAGTAAGTATGGAAGAATTTACTCTCGGTTCTCGGTTTTCCATTATTTTGTATAATCATGCTCGTGTTTTAGAAAGAGATTTGTAACCTACTGTTATGCATGTTTTTATGAATTGAGAGATGATTCATGTGATCTCATGATATTGATTTATGGATTTTAAAGAGATTATGTCATATTGAGAATATGCTATGCATAGAGATTTCTAGAAATGGGATGAAGAAAATGGTTTATGTCTATGCATTGGAAAAATAGTAAGGTAACATGGTTTTAAAGTGTATATTGGCATGTGGCTGAGATTTAATTGTTGTCGGATATAATCGGTTGACCAATAGGATTAAAGTGCACTCTAAATAAAAAATTCATACGTGGGAGAAATTCTTCGGTTACACAATAGGGGTAGTGCTTTTGTGCAGTGATAAGGGTAGTGCTATCACATACGGCAATGGGGGTAGTGCCACCCTGGTCGAAGTGAGATTATGATGAGGGTAGTTTCACCATGAGACTTGATGGGGTAGTGCCATCAAGGAATCCATATATCTGAACTTGATTGGATAGGGGTAGTGTTATCCAAAGATTGGGGTAGTGTCATTCGGGTCACATGTTATGCCAATATATAAGATAAACAAGTATCATGGTCTTTGTAATGATTTGTATAATTTGATTTATGCATGAGATTGTGTTTAAGCTATGCTAGGGGTAAGCATGCTTGAGGAGTTTTAAATGAGATTTTCATTATGGTTAATGCATGAGAATTATGATACATGCTGAAAGGATGGTTTTGTAATTGCTTTGAAAAGAGATTTCAAGCATGAGAAGTTTTGAGCATGAGGTTTGAGAAATATTTGAGAAATGGTTTAAAATGCATTGTTGTTGGTTTTTAATTGAGTGTCCCTCGCTAAGCTTATTGCTTACGCTTTCTTTTCTTAACAATACAGAGAAGTAACTTGTTCGGGCAACAAGGAAGCAAGAAAGAGAGTCCAAGGGATTTCTATTTGCTCAAGTATGGTTTTAAACTAGTTCTATAGTAATAATTGGCAATAGGAGGGTACCAATTTGGTTTAGGAGTATGTTTTATGAAACCTCATGTTTTGGCACAAGTTTGTGTTGCTTATATGGACTTGTAAATGGCCTTTAAGAGTTGGTTTCTGGTTTGGATTGCATGTGAGGGTTGAAGTGTTTGGTTATTAGAAAACATGTCTCTAGTTGATGATATCAAGTTTGAATTGATATGTGAATTGTTACGCATGTCTTTGGAAGCATGTTTTGGGTGCGATACACATTTGGGGTGTGTATTAAAGTGTTTGGAGATAATGTGGATATGTTTAATGTGGTCCTAAGGTGTGTTGAATATGCATGTTCTGCAAATCTGCAGGTAAGTTTCGGAACCTTATGAACAAGTTTCGAAACCTATTGAAGCTGGTTTCAAAACCAGACCCAAGGTTTCAAAACCTTGAGGAAACTTTGGCTACTGGAAAAATAGTTTCGAAACCTTTCAGAAGGTTTCGAAACCTTTAGTGGGAATATTTTTGCAAAGTTGAAAAAAAGTTTGAAATGTTATATTTTGGTCCATAATATTCGCAAATGCGATTGCATGAGTTTGGAATGTCATTTTGAGCTGATATTTGGCGATCAAGCATGTAACCTGACTAATTAAAGATTGGTAAACTAAAAATGGTATAAGTCCCTATAATTTTATAGAATTGCAATTTGGTCCCTAAATTACAATTGAGTGCAATTGGATGTTGATTCGACGCCCGATTGAGTTGAGTTTTCACCCACTGCCTAATCACTCACCATAGGTTACAATATTACATCTAGATAAGATAAATAAAAATGGACATCAATTTGATTTATTTCTTCACGGTTTGCTTCGATATACCTATTGTAGGTCGCTCGGTTCGGTCTTACAACTATGCCGGGTCGAGGGGGTTACATCAAGGGTCATGTCCCCTTTTATGGAACATGTCCCTAGACGTTTGGAGGGAAACAAGGATGGGTGAAAAAACTCATGGAGGGGAAGCCTTTGTGCGCCAAAACTGAGTGGAGGGAGACACCAAGATGGTTGAAACAACTCCAAGGCCTTTGGAGTGAGGCACAATAGTGGCCGAATAGTTTAGATATCATTTCGGTCATGTCCTTTCATTCCTTATAAATAGAGTTGTAATTTTCATTTAAATATCCCATTTCATTTATAAAATGTCCTTAGTGAGAATTTTCTCTCGTCTAGTTCTTAATTGAACTTTATCGACTTATCAAATACTTGTACCTGTGGCATCAACCCCTCTATTTTCCACCTTGATACTTTTGGTTACTATCTCTTTATAGATAGTGGGTCAAAGTCCTTTTTACCATCCCTCAAAGCAATCTTATAAGGTATGCGGCTAAGCTTTAATATAGCTTTGTTTCTTCATTGATTCTTTAAGATACTATCACCATCTTTCACCTTATCCATCACTATCCTTCACCATCACCATTTGGTCTAAATTTCCTTAACCAAATCTGCCAATCTTTCATCATTCTTCCGTATCCCAAACATCAACCTACCAAGAGTTTGTAGATTTCTTGCTTCATTCCTAAATCCACCAATCAAAGTGGACGTCTCCTACATCAACAACAGCGGTCTTACATCAAATATCGTTTTGATTTACTTTTGAAAATGTGATGAATTTTTCTAAAGCCTCATCCTTGGTACTTAAAAATAGAACCCAAGTAAATCTAGAGTAGTCATCAACTAAACAAATGCATATGATTTTCCACCCAAACTTATTGTTCTAATAGGGCCAAAAAGATCCATGTGGATCAATTATAAAACTCTACTTGAATAAACATCATTAATAGGTTTAAAAGAAACTCTTTTATGTTTGTCTTTTGCACAAGCATCACAAATTTTGTCATATGAAAACTTTATTTTCAGCAAACCTCTTACAAGATCATTTGAAATCAATTTTTCCAAAACACTCATGCTTGCATGCCATAGTTTTTTCTATACCATAACCATAAATCATGCTCATCTTTTGCAGCAAAACATGCATTTGAAATATGAATGTCATCTAAATGCCTCGTGTATATGTTTCTTATGCGATGACCAATAAGCACAATTTTGTTAGTTTCAATGTTAATAATTTTGCAACCATTTAAATCAAAAAGCACATTGAAACCTTTATCACAAAGTTGGCTTATGCTTAAAAGATTATGCTTAAGACTGTTGACATATAAAACGTTGTCAATAAGTATGGAAGAGTGATTACCAATTGAACCAATTCCTTCAATGTGGCCTTTGGAGTTGTCACCAAACATCACTACTACTTCACTCTTTGGTTTTAGCTCCAAGAATCGACTCTTGTCACTGGTCATGTGTCTCAAGCATCCATTATCAAGGTACCATGAATTTGCACTTGAAGCATTGGCCTTGTAGCAATGCTCCCCCTACAAACAAAAGATCACGTCTTGATTTTTGGTGCCCAAATCTTTTTGGGTCCATGAGTATTAGCTTATAAAATCTTGGTTCCCTTGGGAACCCAAGAAGCAATAGAAATAATGTTATTAGAAGTGACAAGTTTTTTAGGAACCCAAACACTCTTAATCCTCTTACCATGAGAGGGCCTTTGGAAGCCTTTTTTTGTAGCCACCAAAATTTCTTTCCACATATTTGGGTTTTGAAGAAGTTCCTTTTTCAAAACTAGATTTCCCAACTTTGTTTAAAGAAGCTTTGAGATTACCTACTTCCCTTTGGTGATCATCATGAACTTTGGAAAGAATGTTATATAAATATTGATTTTTCTTTTGAAAATCATTTTGTTTTGCTTGTAAATGCAAAACATTATTCTCAAGTTCCAAGTTGATTTTAGATAAGGAATTGTTTTGGTTTTTCAAATTTGAAATCATTTTCTTGTTTTTGAAAGTGATACCTTATACTTTTCTACCAACTCGTCATAAACCTCTTGTAACTCATCATAAGCTTCTTGAAGTTCATCAACTGTAAAATCAAAAGTAGATGAGTTTGAGGCTACCTTAGGATCATCTTCTAGTGTCATGAGACAAAGGTTGGCTACTTCTTTCTCTCCTTCATCGAATGAGTCCTCATTGCTCCAAGTAGCAACATGAGCCTTGAGCTTCTTCTTCTTCCCGAAGCTCTTCTTTTTGAGTTGGGGGTAATCAAACTTGATGTGTCCCGGCTTCTTGCACTTATAGCATACTATTTGATCCTTCTCTTCCTCTATATTCTTATTCTTGAAACTCACTCTCCGATGGAACTTTCTTCCTTAGTTGGATTTCATGAATTGAGTGAATCTCTTAGCTAGCATAGCCAATTCTTTATCTTCTTCCTCACTAGAATCGCTCTCATCTTGTGAAGCTTTGAGAGAAATTCTTATCTTCTTCTTTTCCACTTCCTTTTTTTCCATTTTCTTACCTTCATTCTTTTTTTCTTCTTTTCTTCATGATCTCATGAGTGAGAAGAGACCCCATAAGTGCATGAAGCTTCAAGGTCTTGAGATCCTTGGCTTTTATGATGGCGGTCCTTTTTCCATCCCATGACTCGGAAAGAGAACAAATAAGCTTTCAAACAAGCTTGTCTTTTGGAATAATTTATCAGATGCCTTTAGGTCTATTGATGATGACGGAGAATCTATCGAACATCTTGGTAATGTCCCCATCCAGTTCCATTTTGAAGTTCTCGTAGCTCAAGTTGATGAGTCCAATCTTGGTCTCTTGGACATCGTTGGTGCCCTCGTATGTAACTTCCAGCTTGTCCCATATCTCCTTTGCACTTGTGCAAGAAGACATCTTTGAGTACTCATCCGGTCCAAGAGCGCAAAAGATCATGTGCATTGCTTTGTCATTGACTTGCAACTTCCTCTAATCATCATTGGTCATCTCTTGCATAGACTTGGGAATGAGCCGATCTCATTCTCGCTTCATCGAAATAATCAGTCCATCTTTCACTATATCCCAAAAGAGGTAGTCATTGATTTGATGAAGAGCCTCATCCTATTCTTCCAATAAGGATAGTTATCTCCATTGAAATAGGGGGCTTGGTGATAGATTGAGACTCGTAGAGGTTGGTGCCGGAAGTATAGGCCATGGCTTGATCGACGATTGATTGAATCACCTTAGGATCGATTCAATAGGGTATTAATTATTCCAATGAGTGTAGCTCTAATACCAATTGTTGAGATTATCAATCAATGGAATATGGCCAAGAGAGGTGAATTGACAATTTAAAAAATTATGGAAGTAATTGGAAAAATAAGAAAATTTGACATAATAGATTTATAGTGGTTCAACCTTCTAACAAGGTTTACATTCATTACCTTAGCTTCCCACTAAGGATTTTCTCAAATTCACTATGAATTTCTTCCCTTTTTCTAGATTCAAGAGGAAACCTTTACAACCTCAAAGCTTATACCCCTAAGCTTTGAGAAAGCTCTCTTTTACAAGAATAATGAATAGAAAATAGAAAAATCCTCTCAAAGGTAAGATGTTTTCCCAATACAAAGATCACTCAACCCAATACTTGAATCAAAAGATTACAATAAAGCTCTCTCAAGTAGGTAACAAGATTTGACTCTAAATGGCTAAAAGATTGTTGGATATGTGCTTGAATGCTTTAGAATTGATCAATAGTTGTTGTTGTAGCTTTGGAGACTTCATTATATACTCTCTTATTAATTTCCAACCGTTTGGGTAGTTGAGATCATAAATGTAGCCGTTGGACTTTATTTTTCACCCCAATAAATGTTGTCTGCCAACATAGGGTATCGGTACACGGGCTTCATTATTGGTACCTGCTATAAGAAGAAAGAGTCATTGTACAAATGGGTATCGATACGAGTGAAGTCATATCTGTACGCGAAGTATATTTTACAAAGGGGTATCGGTACGAGCTAGGCCATATTGGTACCGATTTTGCTCACTGGAATTTGAGAAAGTTGAGAATGAAAAAAGGTATCGATACGCCTAAGAGGGTATCGGTACGCTATAAATAATTTTCAAAGTTATGATTCCAATAAACTGACAAGGCAACAATCGAATACTAAATGCAAAAGATTTACAAAATTTTAACACCTCGTATCGGTACGCATAAAGCCGTGCCGATACTCAAAGGCCAATTAATTCCCAGGTATGAATGGCGTACCGATACAGCTACATGCGTATCGATACCCTATAGCCATTAAGTTAGAATTGACATTCCAGTATCGAAAAACTGTATTGATACGAATAAGGGCGTATCGATACGCCTGGGCCAATTTGGCTATTTTGAGCCCCAAAGCACTTAGAAAATATTTGGGGTTTAAAGCTTTGACTTAGAAAATATTTTAAGTTCGAATCCTTGTGAATTGTAAGACTTTTTGAATACTTAAAAATTTATTTGTTTTTACAAAATAGTCCTTGAAATTCCTTGTTATATCAAAATCAAATATTTGTTTTACAGGGTTAATGCCGTATTTAGAGATTTATAAGTTTTTTCAAAGAAATGAAATTTTGGGGTTTTTTAATATATTTTTATGATTTTTATAAAAAAAAATTAAAGGAAAATAAGAAAATTAATTTAATTTAACATTTTTATATTTTTAATTTTTACAATTTTTATAATTTTATAGATTTTTTAAAGAATTTTTAGTAAAAAATCTATTTTGATGACGTAGCACGTCAAGAGTGTTCCACGTGTCCTTCTATCTTTAACCGTTAGAGGACATTGACGGTCAACGTAACAGAGGGGCTAAATTTGGTGCAATTTGAATTTTGAGGGCTAAATTAGGTAAAAAAAATTATAAGGGCTTAATACGTTTTTTCTATTTTTCATTGAGAGCCAATTTGACCTTTAAGCAAATGTGCCTAGTAAAAGTTGTCGAAAAAGTGCCACGCCAATGTCCCAAGCCAAGTCAACATGCCACATCAATATCTCGCGTTGACCGTTAACCAATTAATGATTTCCATTTACGGAGCTATTTTGACTCAAAATAAAATATTAGGAGCCAAAGTAGAGAAAAAATAAAGTCCAAAATAATTCTTTGATAAAATGTTAGGAGATTTTTTTACGATAAATGTAATGTATGTTCTTATTTCCCGAAGCCATTGTATTCTAACTAATTTTTTAAACAAAAAAGAAACTGACATTCAACACAAACGGATCATGAAAATATTCTAAATAATTTTAGATTTTATAAATCTTTCACTCTAAATAATCTGACAATTCATGAAAAAAATTAAAGATAATATTTTCTCCGCCTTATAAATTTTGTCCTTTGTTTATTTTTTACGTAATTTTAAGAAGAATTTTTTTGTAAAAAGTATATTATAAAAATAATTAAAATAATAATTTTATTTTGAAAAAATTACAATTTATTTTTGTTAAAAAACTAGAAACATGATAAAATAAAATATATTTAATAAAAATAGGTGAATTTTTTAATAAAATAATTTAAATAAAAAAATTAAAACACAAAAGAGATGAATTTTTATAAGATCGAGTAAGTTCTATTATCAAAATACTGAAAGTAGCGGGTCGTATTTATACATATGTAAACAAAACAAGCTGTACTCTGGCATTCGTCACGTCACCATCAAACTTACACCACTAATCCAGAATAAGAACACATCACGAGAAATTAAATATACCCGTACCTACCCCAACTGTTCACCAAATTCAATTGCTATTATAAGATTTAATATTTCGTTAAAAAAATTAATACTAAAATAGGTGTCTTAATCAAAGGCAAATCTAAAAATTTAATATTAATAGTTTACAGATCAATATAATAATTTAAAATTAATTTATACAATTGTATTAATGTATTAACGAAGGATAATTGTTGTACATGTAAACGATATGAATTTTTACAATACAAGCAAACATAGTTTATAGTCAAAGACATGTTGTAATTATTTTGAAAATTTTAAATCAAAATTTTAGCTAAATTATTTGATGTAAGTGAATGTATTTAACCAGGATTTTTTAAAAAACTAACAAATATATTTAAAATAGTTATAGAATTATAGTTTAAATATTTGTTTTGACCAAGAAATATTTAGGAGCTCAAAGAAAAAAAAATTAAAATAATTTGAGGCTTAATTTTTATTTTAAACAAAAAATCAATTAATATTTAGGGTAAATTACACTGGAAATCACTGAACTTTTAGAACGCTTTCACTTTGGACAATAAAATCAAAAATCTTTTATTACAGTCAATAAACTTTTAATTCGACTTCATTACATCCACTGATGTTAGAAAATGCTGACATGTCATGTTAAAGTCTTTTTCCACAAAAGAACCCCCAATATTTTAAATTTACAGCAGTCATCGAGGTCAAAGTTTTGATTAACGAAGACATCACCGATCAATTCCAAGTCCCAACGGTGGGAAGGATTCATTTGGCCAAAAAGGTTAATATAGTTAATTTCAAGCTGATCTAACGGTTAACAATGAAAGATCGAAATGTTAATTTTTAATATTAATTGAGATTTTTAGTTCTAATTCACCAATGTTTATCGTTAGATCAACTTGAAACTAAAAGTATGTTAAACTTTTGGCAAAATAAAATTTTCCCACCGTTGGAATTGATTGTCGATCGATCCGTTAATCGAAATTTTGGTCTTGACAATAACTGTAGATTTGGAAATTATGGTTCTTTTTAGGAAGAAGACTTTAACGTGGCACACGTCAACATTTCTTTATAGGGTTAATGATAGTGATCATAATGAAAGTAAGTTAAAAATTTAATGATTGTAGTGAAAAATTTTATATTTTAGTGACCAAAATGAACACTCCGTAAAATTTAAATAATTACCAATATAGTTTATTCTATTTTTTAATGGTAGTTCAAGTGACCTAACATGCACAAAGGTGCATCCGCCCATGGTCTTAATTATCACGTTTTTTAGATATTATTATTTTTTATCTCATTTAGGTATTTAAACTATATATTTTAGCTAAACTACGTGTCTTAATTGCCTTTAAAAAGATTTAAAAAATAATAGTTTGAACACTTAAAATCAACAAAAAATATATAGACACCCAAAAACCGAATAGTTTGAGCCTTTATTTTTATATTAAACCTTATAATAATAATAATAATAATAATAATAATAATAATAATAATAATAATAATAATAATAATAATAATAATAATAATAGTAGTAGTAGTTGTAGTAGTAGTAGTAATAGTAGTAGTAGTAGTAGTAGGGAAAATATAAGATGCACTGGCGGTGGAAACATTTTGTTTCCACAAGCGCCTTAATTTTAGGGGTTATGAATCCAATTTATGGTTTTTAGTTTAGGAGTTTAGGTTTAAGGGTTTAGAATTTAGGGTCTGTAGTTAGAATTTATGTTTTAGGGTTTAGAGGTTAGGGTTTAGGTTTTAGGATAATATGTTAGGGATTTAGGTTTTTACCTATAACCCCTAAATTCTAACACTAAACTCTAAATTCAAACCACAATCCTAAAATTCTAAGCACATAAACCTAAACCCCTAAAGTATGAACCCTAAACTGAATCCTTGTTTGGATATTAAGTTTGAATTTCCTTTGATCTTATGATTTCTTTGGATTATATTTAAACTTTAATGCTATTATGTTGATTTATTTATGCTTTGACTGATGCTTTAATTTCCTTTATCTTGTTTATATCCCTTAATTATGCATTGATTTTGATCTAACAAAAAGGACAGAAGAAAGTGTAACAAGTGCCAAAAATTTTAAATCTTTATATCTTTTGAAAAACCTATCTTAAATTAAGGAGGAGAAATTTTTAAAAAAATTTCAAACAAGTGTAACAAGTGCCAAACTTTGGTTTTGTTATATCAAAAAGGGGAGATTGTAAAACCTATATTGATTTTGATATAACAAATTGTTTAAGGGCTTATTTGCATATACAAATAAACTTTTAAATATTTGAAAGACTCACTTAATTGACAAGCATTTGAACCAAAAGAACCTTCAAGTCAAAAATATTTCAAGTGTTCAAATTTTTCTAAGTATTTTAAAGCCAAAATTTAACTCTACGCCTAGACATATCAATACGCTTAAATCGTATCGATACGGTTTTCCTTCACTGGAATTCCAAACGCTAAATGTGTACCAATACGGTTAACACCGTATCGATACGGTATTCATGTGGGCAAGTTTTCAAGCTATAGCGTACCGATACGTTTGTATCTGTA
Source organism: Hibiscus mutabilis (assembly GCA_019671005.1). Taxonomy (NCBI): domain Eukaryota; kingdom Viridiplantae; phylum Streptophyta; class Magnoliopsida; order Malvales; family Malvaceae; genus Hibiscus; species Hibiscus mutabilis. The sequence continues at coordinate 30,150,750 of CM033712.1, forward strand.
TCAATATAGTTTTATAAAAAATATATTCAAAGGCTATAGCGTACCGTTACGGTTGGTCACCGTATTGATACAATTTTATGATGTTTGATAAATCTTTGCATTTAATGGTTTCGACCGTTGCTTGTCATTTATTGGAATCACAAAATTTTAAATTACCGTTAACCGTATCGATACGCTCCCATAGCATACCGATACACTTTTTTTGTTAAAATCCAACCAAAGATTCTAGTGAGCAAAATTCGTATCGATACGGCATATGAGTATCGATACGCCTCCTGATTTACACTTGAACCGTACCGATATGCCTTCTCGCATATCGATACGCCCCTGGTTTTTCAATCACAACGGCTCTTTCTTCTTTGGAACATGTACCGATACGGTGTCGGGGGTACCGATACGCTGGGCAGTTGAAGAGCATTTATCGCGCCAAAAATGCAGCCCAACGGCTAGATTGATGATCTCAACCACCCAAACAGCTAGAAATCAATGCAAGGGTATAAAAGCAAGTCTCCAAAGCACCAACAACAACTATTGAACCCTCAAGCAACATCCAAGCAATTAATCAAAACTCTTGTGCTTTAGAGTCAAATTCTTTGCACCCAACTCATTTGTGTTCTTTATTGTAAATCTTTATTTGGAGTATGGGAGTGTTTTGATTGTAATTGGACAATATCCATCTTGTGAGAGATATTTTTAGATTACCAATTTCTTCTTTGTATTGAGAGATTTTTTGGGTCAATCTTTGGCTAGAGAGATTGATCGGTTGTAAAGGTTACCTCCTGAGCCTAGAAAAGGGGAAGAAAATCTAATGGATTTTGTTGAAAATCCTTAGTGGGAGCTAAGGTGGTGGATGTAGAGCTTGTTAGAAGCTTAAACCACTATAATTGCCTTTGTCCATTTTTCAATTTTCAATTTGCTCCCTCCAATTTTAAATAGTCAATTCACCCCCTCTTGGCCAAATCACTATCTTTTGATCCACTCAACAATCTTTAACACCTAAAATTAGGGCGCTTGTGAAAACAAAATGTTTTCACCGCCAGTACATGGTATAATAATAATAATAATAATAATAATAATAATAAGGGTAAACTACACCGGTGACCACCAAACTATTTGGGAATACCTATTTTGACCACCGACTAGAAAACTCGTCAATCAGACCACCGAACTTATTAAATTGACATATTTTAACCATCACCGTTAAAAAACTAATAGATGGGTGACATAACATTTAAAGAAAATTTATAAAATTACACAATTGGTCCCTATTATTTACTTATTATATTAATTTGATCCTAATTTTATTTTAATTAAATAAAATTAATCAACCAATCAGATGATGACACGTGTCATCACCTAATTGGATATATTTACTCAAATTTTAATTTATTTTATTTAATATATTTTCCCTCCAATCAAGTGGTGACACGTGTCACCACTTAGTTAAAGAAAAATTAAAGAAGATAATAATAATAATAATAATAATAATAATAATATCATGCATAATTGAATTACCCTAGTTGCCCTAATTGGCGTAATTGAATTACCCTAATTGCCCCCAAATATCATGCTAATCTTGTGAGCCTTCTTATTGTACAAGTTGTTAAAAGAAATTTCCATACAAGACAAAGGATAAATTATTCTGCAAAAAAGGCAATAAAGAGAATTAAAAGAAAATAAAAAACAAACAAGGAAAACTAAATCCATAACTAATAAAACAAATAAAGGAAATGTCAGAAGAATTTGACCAATTTAATGGTCTCAATATTCCTAGAATAAAAGCCACCAAAATAGAGTTTAAGTCTTTCTCCATTGATTTTGAATGGAATTTCCTCCTTCATATCTTTTATTGTGACTACAACATGTGGGAATACTTCTACAATATCCAAAGGTCCCGACTAGCATGATCGTAATTTGCCAGGGTGCAACTTTACCTTGAATTGAATAACAAAACCAACTTTCCAACTTCAAATTATCGCTACTAAATAATCTTGTCACGCCAACGCTTGCTCTTGTCCTTTTAAACAGAGGCATTTTCATAGGCATTGCGGCGAATTTCTTCCAATTCAGTGATGTCCAATAATCTTTTCTTTCCCTCAGCCTCATAATCAAGATTAACCTGCTTTAGAGCCCACAAGGCCTTGTGTACGAATTCCACAAGAAAATGACAAGATTTTCCAAAAACAAGTTGATACCGTGACATTCCCAAATATGTTTTATATGCAGTACGTATAACCCACAACACATCATCTAAGCAAAAGGATCAATCTTTCCTGGTGGTGTTTACCACTTTTTCCAAGATGTTTTTAGTGGCCCGATTAGAAATCTCTGATTGTCTATTGGATTGTAGGTGATACGTAGTCGCCAATATACGATTTACTCCATAACGCTTCAACGTAGTAGCCACCTGGTTGTATTGGAAATGCTTTTCCTGGTCAATGATCAATGCTCTTGGTGTTCCAAACTGAGTAAGTATATACTTGTGAAAGAATTTCAAGACAGTCTTTGCATCATCTTTAGGCACTGCCACGGCTTCTATCCACTTTGAAACATAATCCACAACTACAAAAATATATAGATTGCCAAATGAATTAGGAAAAAGACCCATGAAATCCAATCCCCAAACATATAATAACTCGATTTCCATTATTGGCTGCTGTGGCATCTCATTTCTCTTTGTTATTGACCCGGTGCGCTAACAGTGGTCGCAATATTGGGCAAACTCATGAGCATCTCCGAATAGTGAAGGCCAATAAAATCTAGATTAAAGGACTTTTGCAACTATTCTCATACCGCCAAAATTATAATTCCTCAAAAAACTGGCCTAGTCAGAATTCAATTTTCAGTGATCAGAAAGTCGATTCTGACAGTTAAAATAATTCAGGAAATATAGATTATTGGATTAAATGTGAACGAATGATAAGTCATTGGTTTAACGTGTGAAATGTGAGTAAGGGAAAATGTTAATATTGCGTTAATAAAGAGATTAATGACTTGTTTATTAGAAAAGTGAAATTGGAGGTTTTAGGTATAAAGACAAAGGATGTTGGGGATTTATAGTGTAATTATCCCATAAACTATTTGATGATTCACTAAACATTACACATGGCACATACTCTAAGTTTGCACCCATGTTTAATGAAATTTGTAATTATAATAGTATTATAATGAGCCATAGTGGCTGAACTCTATTGGGGCAAAGTCAAGAAAAATGAAAGAGAGGGAAATTCAGATAATATTATGTCATCTCTTTCTCAAAGCTTTTCACCGAAAACTACATTAAAGCTGAAACAACAATTCCTCTTCGAGACTTTGGGAAAGCTGTTGTTTTGTTTATGGATTCACACTACCTCACGAGCTCGATAAGTTTTGTGAATTAATAGCTGTTGTAACAGCTCTTGTATAGTTATAGAATGTATGGATTTCAGTTCAAGAATTGAATATATGCAAGCTACTAGTTCTTGTGTTGGCATATAACTTTATTGTGTGATTCGATTATGAGAATCGGGTAAAATAAGGTAGGAGACTTTTTCAATGTTTTGTGTTGGTATATATATATATATATGGTTTGAAGTTGATGAATTGATAATGTTGTTTTTAGAATTTTGCTTAAATCTGCTTAGACTTTTGTAAGTTGGCGATATGTTGAGAAATTCACCAAAAATTTTATAAGCTAAATTAGGTAATGATTTTTATGCGTTCAAAACCATATGCGAGCTTAGTTTCATTTAAAGCAAATGGCAATTGATTTCAAGTTTTGTATTAAAAGCTATGAATTTTCATTTGAAAGTAAGTCAGAAAAACTAGGAGCAGTTTTGTTGTTCTGGACAGTTTTTGCTACGGGACTTCTATGAATTTTTATAAAATTTGTAGATTTTATTAATTTATTTTTCTTGTATCGTTAGAACCATAGTCAAATCTATTTTTTAATGGTATAAAATAAGTTACGTTTCAGTGTATAATCTGCTTTGTAAAGGCAATTTTTTGAAGGCAGTGCAAACTGACAAATACTGGAACTGAGAAATGAATTTACTTTTGATAATTGTCTTGATGTATAATTATTGAATGTTGAATCAAATGGTAGTTAAAGCTATGCTTTGGGCCTTGAGTTTATTCTTAAGTATAAATGTTAAATGAATTCAATGATCTGAATCTTGTGCATTGTGATTTCAATATTGTAATGCATGTGTATGCATTTTAAATGGTATGGAGTCTTGGAAACATTGAACTAGGAAGATTTAATGATCTTAATGTATAAAATTTGATAAAGGATCATAGTTAAACTGGAATACATGAATTCTATTTGGTAAAATGAAATGTGTATGACCTTGTATTTGTTTGCTTGAAGACCATATGTTAAGTTAAAACCTTTATCATCGATTGATTGATAGCTAGTTAAACTGCGAATGTGTGTGTAAACTATTTTGAGTTCATGTGGGTGCTAAAGTATAATGATTGTCATAAAATAAAATGTAATGATTTGTCATTGTCATTCTAATGCATAACAAACTTGATCGATGTGGATGAAAAGAGAGCTCTAAAAGGAAAGCCGATAAATGAATAAGCAGCATGTGTGGTTCAAGATATCTCGTAACTTCGGGATATTAGGTGAGTGTAGTTCATTCTCTTAGGTGACATGGTATCATTCCGACCGTTGTTTTTCTACATATTTATTGTTTTTTCCATAAACATATGTATTGGTTCTCTTCAAGTTAGTGGGTGGCTACATTCATAGCATTGAAGGCATTGGTAAGCCTCTTCGATTTGATTTGCATCATTACTTGCATTGAACGTTAATCATAACATGAGGAATGTTGTTGACTTTACATTGACATTGCATCGAAATTATGGATTATACGTCAATATCATTGAATATACTGAAACTATTGAATACATCGAAATACATTGTTTTGGAGTTTTGTGCTCATTATGATCATTGACAAAGAATATTGGAACTAAAACTTACTTATCGACATAAGACATTGATAATAAGAAAAGCTTGGAAACCTTGACATGGTACATGGTATATTGGGACTACAGTCCACGAGCTTGTTGTCACTAGATTTTCACCTTTGTTTTAGTTATGTTAATTTAGTTAATGTATTGTAGTTATATAATATTGATAAAATTAAATTGTAAATGTTACTGATAATGTAGTTAGGTACAATATTGATAACTTAGTTATAGTGGTAAATATTAATGTTAGAATAGTTTTGGTCTCGTATAATATAATTGTTAGTATATTGTGATAATTAGAATTAATTTAGGTTTTGTATTAGTATCCTAGTTAGTAGTTAATATAATAAGTTATCAAAACCCAAAAATATATAATAAGTAGATAGCCCATTTAAATAAAAAGATCCATTAGATTAAATAGAATCCATTAACTTATAAAAAAAACAACAGGCCTTCTCATCATGTTCAGCTTTTTCTTCTTTCTCGGGCTCCTCTTCTTCGTCGGCATCATTGGCCACGTCCGTAGTGAGGATGAACAGTGGTGGTGCCTTGTATAGCACCATCGTTAGAGGGTTTGCCTCTTGTTCATCTACCGTAGACACAACTTCGACCAGCTGAACTTTGAAGCTTCAAAGATCAGAGAAATTAGAAAAACATCTAATGCGATGAGAATTGATGGTATGATTGTGGTGCAATAATCACACCCCTTCCTGTATTTCCCACTCTTCATGATAAAAGGTTGTAAATTTAGGGATCAATCAGCGTAATTGAATTACCCTAATTGCCCCCAAATATCATGCATATCTTGTGAGCCTTCTTGCCGTACAAGTTATTAAAATAAATTTCTATATACGACAAAGGATAAATTATTCTGCAAAAAAAGGCAATAAAGAGAATTAAAAGAAAATAAAAAAACAAACAAGGAAAACTAAATCCATAACTAATAAAAACAAATAAAGGAAATGTCAGAAGAATTTGACCAATTTAATAGTCTCAATATTCCTAGAATAAAAGCCACCAAAATAGAGTTTAAGTCTTTTTGCCATTGATTTTGAATGGAATTCCCTCCTTCATATCTTTTATTGTGACTACAACATGTGGGGATACTTCTACAACATCTAAAGGTCCCGACTAGCATGACCGTAATTTTCTAGGGTGCAACTTTAGCCTTGAATTGAAAACAAAACTAATTGTCCAACTTCAAATTATCACCACTAAATAATCTTGTCATGCCAACGCTTGTTATTGTCCTTTTAAACAGAGGCATTTTCATAGGCGTTGCGGTGAATTTCTTCCAATTCAATGATGTCCAATAATCTTTTCTTCCCCTCAGCCTCATAATCAAGATTAACCTGCTTTAGAGCCCACAAGGCCTTGTGTTCGAATTCCACAGGCAAATGACAAGATTTTTCAAAAACAAGTTGATATTGTGACATTCCCAAATAAGTTTTATATGCAGTACGTATAACCCACAACACATCTTCTAAGCAAAAGGATCAATCTTTCCAGGTGGTGTTTACCACTTTTTCCAAGATGTTTTTAGTGGCCCGATTAGAAATCTCTACTTGTCTATTGGATTGTAGGTGAAACGTAGTGGCCAATCTACGATTTGCTCTATAACGCTTCAACGTAGTAGCCGCCTGGTTGTCGTGGAAATGCTTTCCCTGGTCCCTAATCAATGCTTTTGGTGTTCCAAGCCGAGTAAGTATATGCTTGTGAAAGAATTTCAAGACCGTCTTTGCATCATCTTTAGGCACTGCCACGACTTCTATCCACTTTGAAACATAATCCACAACTACAAAAATATATAGATTGCCAAATGAATTAGGAAAAGGACCAATGAAAGCCAATCCCCAAACATCTAATAACGCGATTTCCATTATTGGCTGCTGTGGCATCTCATTTCTCTTGGTTGTTGACCCGATGCGCTAACAATGGTCGCAACATTTGGCAAACTCATGAGCATCTTTGAATAGTGAAGGCCAATAAAATATAGATTAAAGGACTTTTGCAACTGTTCTTATACCGCCAAAATTATAATACCTCAAAAACTGGCCTAGTCGGAATTCAGTTTTCAGTGACTAGAAAGTCGATTCGAATAGTTAAAAGAATTCAGGAAATATAGATTATTGGATTAAATGTGAACAAATGATAAGTCATTGGTTTAACGTGTGAAATGTAAGGGAAAATATTAATATTGCGTTAATAAAGAGATTAATGACTTGTTTATTAGAAAAGTGAATTTTGAGGTTTTAGGTATAAAGACAAAGGATGTTGGGGATTTATAGTGGAATTATCCCATAAACTATTTGATGATTCACTAAACATTACACATGGTACATACTCTAAGTTTGCACCTATGTTTAATGAAATTTGTAATTATAATAGTATTATAATGAGCCATAGTGGGTGAACTCTATTGGGGCAAAGTCAAGAAAAATGAAAGAGAGGGAAATTCAGACAATATTGTGTCATCTCTTTATCAAAGCTTTTCACCGAAAACTCCATTAAAGCTGAAACAACAATTCCTCTTTGAGACTTTGGGAAAGTTGTTGTTTTGTTTATGGATTCACACTACCTCACGAGCTCGGTAAGTTTTGTGAATCAATAGCTGTTGTAACAGCTCTTGTATAGTTATAGAATGTATGGATTTCAGTTCAAGATTTGAATATATGCAAGCTACTAGTTCTTGTGTTGGCATCTAACTTTATTGTGTGATTCGATTATGAGAATCGAGTAAAATAGGGTAGGAGACTTTTTCAATGTTGGGTGTTGGATTATATATATATATACTCTGGTTTGAAGTTATTGAATTGGTAATGTTGATTTTAGAATTTTGCTTAAATCTGCTCAGACTTTTGTAAGTTGGTGGTATGTTGAGAAATTCACCAAAAAAGTTATAAGCTAAATTAGGTGATGATTTTTTTGCGTACAAAACCATATGCGAGTCTAGTTTCATTTAAAACAAATGGCGATTGATTTCAAGTTTTGTATTAAAAGATATGAATTTTCATTTGAAAGTAGGTCAGAAAAACTGGGAGCAGTTTTGCTGTTCTGGACAGTTTCTGTTACGGGACTTCTATGAATTTTCATAAAATTTGTAGATTTTATTAATTTATGTTGCTTATATCGTTATAACCTTAGTCAAATCTAGTTTTTAATGGTATAAAACAAGTTACGTTTTAGTGTATAATCTGCCTTCTAAAGGCAATTCTTTGAAGGCAGTGCAAACTGACAAATACGAGAATTGAGAAATGAATTTACTTTTGATAATTGTGTTGATGTATAATTATTGAATGTTGAATCAAATGGTAGTTAAAGCCATGCTTTGGGCCTTGTGTTTACTCTTAAATATAAATGTTAAATGGATTGAATGATCTGAATCATGTGCATAGTGATTTCAATATTGTAATGCATGTGTATGTATTTTAAATGGTATGGAGTCTTGGAAACATGGAACTAGGAAGATTTAATGATTTTAATGTATAAAATTTGATAAAGGATCATAGTTAAACTGGAATACATGAATTCTATTTGGTAAAATGAAATGTGTATGACCTTGTATTTGTTTGTTTGAAGATCATAGGTTAAGTTAGAACCTTTATCATTGATTGATTGATAGCTAGTTAAAATGTGAATGTGTGTGTAAACTGTTTTGAGTTCACATGGATGCTAAAGTATAATGATTGTCATAAAATAAAATGTAATGAATTGTCACTGTCTTTCTAATGCATAACAAACTTGATCGATGTGGATGAAAAGAGAGCTCTAAAAGGAAAGTCGATAAATGAATAACAGCATGTGAGGTTCAAGATATCCCGTAACTTTGGGATATCAGGTGAGTGTAGTTCATTCTCTTAGGTGACATGGTGTCATTCCAACCGTTGTTTTTCTACATATTTATTATTTTTTCCATAAACATATGCATTGGTTCTCTTCAAGTTAGTGGGTGCAACATTCATAGCATTGAAGGCATTGGCAAGCCTCTTCGATTTGATTTGCATCATTACTTGCATTGAACGTTAATCATAACATGAGGAATGTCGTTGACTTTACATTGACATTGCATAGAAATTATTGATTATACATCAATATCATTGAATATACTGAAACTATTGAATACATCGAAATACATTGTTTTGGAGCTTTGTGCTCATTATGATCATTGACAAAGAATATTGGAACTAAAACTTACTTATCGACATAAGACATTGATAATAAGAAAAGCTTGGACACCTTGGCATGGTACATGGTATATTGGGACTACAGTCCACGAGCTTGTTGTCACTAGATTTTGACCTTTGTTTTAGTTATGTTAATTTAGTTAATGTATTGTAGTTATATAGTATTGATAAAATTATAATTGTAAATGTTACTGATAATGTAGTTAGGTACAATATTGATAACTTAGTTATAGTGGTAAATATTAATGTTAGAATAGTTTTAGTCTCGTATAATATAATTGTTAGTATAATGTGATAATTAGAATTAATTTAGGTTTTATATTAGATCCTAGTTAGTAGTTAATATAATAAGTTATCAAAACCCAAAAATATATAATAAATAGATAGCCCATTTTAATAAAAAGATCCATTATATTAAATAGAGTCCATTGACTTATAACAAAAAACAGGCCTATACATTATACAAAGGGTCGGGTAGCCCATTTATTACCCAAAAACCCTAATCCCGTCATCTTTCTACGCAGCTGAAGCAGGACCATTGGATCAAGGGGCTGATCCAACGGTGTAGATTATGCCAGCTGGGGATGATATAGCGGCTCAACTTCTCAGTCGTTCTATCAGGATGCAATCCAACGGCTCATATCGCATCAGGGTGTTCACGCGGATCACCACTCGCGCGTGGCTGCAACGCGCACGACGTTTCAGCTCCGACCGATCACTTCATCTTCTTTGACGCTTCACTCACTTCGATTGTTCCTCGCCGGTGCCGTCTGAATCATCAGAAACATGTAAACAAAAGAGTAAAAGGGCTAAATCCCTATATCAGAGCCCAGCAATCCAAGATAAAGACAAAAGGGAATTAAAATCCCTAAATCAAAGCCCTAGCTAGAAATATCAAAAGCAAAACGAGAAGGGATAATCCCTAATTCGAAGCCCTAGCAAGAATCAAGCTACAATTGGATATGCAGAAGGCAAAATCAGAACCGAAAGGGAAAGGGTTAATCCTTAAATTAAAGCCTCTAGCAAAGATCAAGCAATTCGAGATAATCTAGGGAAGAAATTAGGGATTCAATTCAAGCAATTATTGTACTACATAAACCCCTTTGTAATTCATGTAACCACAACAATTTTACAGACATCAATTTCATGAGAATTACACATAGCAATTACATTAGACATACTAGCATTCGGAATTTGTAGGAGCAAGCAATTTGTAATCAGCGTTCAGAAGCAATTATATTAGACATAAAAAAAGTTATGTTTACCCTTTTTTTTGTTAGAAACGCCGACAAATTTGGTTTTGATGTAAAATCCGGTGGAAAACGCAATTTCGAGGTTGTCGAAATCTGGGAATTTCGCCGCCGGCAACAGTGGCTGGCTCCGGTGGAAGGCGGCCGGCACGACAGATGTTCATTGTGTTCTTCATTTTATGAAGAACATGATAGAGAAAATATTAAAGGGTGGTTTTTGATCTGTTTTGATGAATAAAGATGAAATGAAATTTGTTATAATTTTTATTATTTATAGTGACTCGTTTGACCTGACCCAGACCCAGATATAACCCGCGCCTTTCTTTCCTGGATCTCGCGCCGCAGCTCTTCAGTTTTCATTTGTTTCAATTTCGTCCCTTCTCTTTTCAATTTGGCACCTAATTTTAAATTATTTTCAAATTAACCTCCACATTTTACTTTCTTTCAAATTAGTCCCTAATACAGATTTTCAATCTTAAAAATAAAAACAAATCCCTGTTCTTTATTTAATTTTAGCAATTGCTAAGTTATTTATTTAATTTAGGTAATTAATTATTTCTATTGTCTTTTATGTAAATAGTTGTATGAAAAAACCTTAGGATTAGGGACTTAAAACCTAGAATAGTGACATGTATGTTGTAAAATATTCTTTATTTTCAATAAAACACACTTGATTACATTTAAACCTTAACAGTTAAAATGAAAGTAGATGTTTCTTTAGGTATTAATCACTAATTAGACTTTAATTAAAAGACTTTAACACATTTAATTTTCCTGTTTATTTGTTAAAAAAGTGAAAACTTAATTAATGCGGTGTTTTATCAAACGGGAATGACGGGTTAGCGCCAGGAGTGTTGGCGGTGATTAAAGTTCATTTCCCAGGCGATAAGGCCGTTAAAATAGATTTACATTCATTTTGTGGACAAATAAATCGAAATTTTACGAACTTGCAAATTCCAGTTTTAAAAAATGCTTTTGAAATCAATTACGTACCAATTTTTGGCCGTTGTTGGGGTGCGAATCCTTCCCCACACGTAAGCGACCCCCGAACCTGTTTTCTCTTATTTTCGTAGACCAAAAATATTATTTTCATAAATAAAATGTTTTATCAAAATACCCTTGTTTTAAAAGTGATCCAATCACACTTTTTCAAAATGATTGGTGGCGACTCCGTGATTTTATAAATTTTTCCAAAACGTCAAAACCTTTTCTCCTAAAAAGGGTTGCGACAGCTTGGCGATTCCGCTGTTGACATTTGTTTAAAAAAAACAAAAGAGGGTCAGGCCACAAATTGTTTTCAAAATGTTTTTAGAAAAAGGGATTTGCAAGTTCACAAAGGTTTCAATTTATTCGTCCGCTTAATTAATGTAATTCTATTTTACGCATTTAAAAAATTGTTGCAAAAAGCTCTATTCCTGAGCTCCACCCAATTGTTAAGAGAGGGAAAATGCTTTGCTCATGTCAGAATATTGATTCTGCGTATGAGCCTAGCAAGTACCTTTGGGACTCATATGCCTCATGTCTTTGTAAGGATATTGATTCTTTGAGAAGGCATAGGAAGTGAGTCCTCCTGAGTTGAACTTGGTTCGTTTAAAGCCTATAATGGGTGAGAACCATGGGCCTTGCTACCCTTAGTAGGGGACAACAAAGACAGCTTGGGTACCTTTTAGAACCCAACTATTTGAGAACTTAGAACCCACCCCAATAGAGCCATGCGGAAAACCTAGGGTTCTAGGTAATAAAGGTAGACATGTCCTGGAGTGTTGGAATGTGCTGCCCAGAATTGTTGGAGAAGTTATTGTGGATTCTCTGTGTTTTCTTGATTGTAATCTTTGTTCCCCTTGTCTTGTTGTTTTGCATAACCATTTATGCCACATCATTACATATTTCGAAGGGGTTGATTCTCAAATCATTGCTCATGTAACACCCTTTCCCCGGGTTAGCCGTAACTTGGTTCAAGAGCGTTACCGAAATGAAAGCAAAGCAATAGTTAGGTTACTTGTCGAACTAGTAACCTCGGAGTACATAACTTGTGACGCAAGTAACCCAAACTAAACATTTCAAGTCATCCAATACATACAAGTAGTCCACATTAAACAAACCCAACATACATAACATGCTAATTTAGGTACTAATTTGTTTCATTTCATAATTATAACCTAAGTTACCATTATCATATTACTATTCCATTCAATTCACATACATCATTCAAACAACAATCAACAAGTGTGGCATACTTCACAATAGGTTACTATTAAACATGATTCAACTTTCATTCCTATTACAAATTCATGTGCTCTATTCGATTGATACAAGGAGGTTACTTAACTTATTTCAATTAGCTTTCTTGCATCTCAAGTTACTACTTATTCAACCAATTAACAAGTTCAATACAAAGCATCTAACTTACATTCTTATTACATATTCATGCCCTATTCGAACTATATGGTGATCCCTAATCACATTTCATTTGATTCTTTACAATCAAGTCATACAATTTCATGGCATACTTAGTTAGTACATTGTTAATGCATGCTTAAACATACCTTCGCCTCAAACTCAACATTGCCGAATTATGCCAATAGCCATAGGAACAAATGCATGATCATACACATTGGTCTAGCATTCAAATTAAACAAGGTTCAACAAACATTGAAATTCTATCATATTATGCGCAACATTATACCAACTTATATACATATCAACCAAGTCATATACATAGTTTAAATCATCCAAATTGGTTACATGATAGGCCCATCAAAACATTACATATACTAGTCTTAACAACACCAAAAAATGCATGATCAAGACTACGTATTACAAGTTATAGTGCCACCAAACTAGGAGTATACAAAGAGTATGAAATCATACTTTCAAGCTTGCTTCAAGGTGTTGCTTTAGTCTCAATATATCCTCTTGGTAATGTCTTTAATCTGTTATGGGAAGAATGAAGAGTAGAGTGGTAAGTACAAGTTATGTACTTAGTGAGGTAACACTAAGTCTAGCCAATTTCAAGTATACATATTCAAGTTTACATGTATTTCAAAGAATCAAGACCATCTCCATAAATCACATACCATTCGAATGCATGGAGAAAAACATAGGCAAGTTTCACATATCACATATTCAATCATAGCAACATCCATCATGTACCCATATGCTATTCGAATATCTTGCTTAGAATACAAGCAACCAATACTCCAATTACTAAGTAGGCATTCTTACACAAAGTCATCATTTATACATTTCTTTCATGATAAGTAACTAGTTATACAACCATTCATGTGTCATCTTTCAAGACAAGGAAGTTCATTCACGAATCTTACAATTCAAGCAATGTTCATATCACACATCTAAGCAAACAATGTTCATTCAAATTATTAAGTCATCTTATAACACCCTTGGTAAGTAGTTTACTATATAATCAAATCTTCAATAATATGCACCGAATTGCCAATATGCACCGTCGTGCCAATATGCACCATCGTGCCAGTGCTAATATGTACCGTCGTACCAATATGCACCGTAGTGTTAATAAGCACCGTAGTGCCAATATGAGCTCAATATTCTAAGGCATGCCCTCCTAGGTATCCAAACTAGCTACCATGGTTGTTGATTATCCATTTCATTCAAGCTTTATACAATTCATTATCCAATTCAAGATTATGCCATTCAAAGGCCAAGCCCTTAGGCTTATGGAGTCTTAACGAGCTCAAGATTCTAAGGCATGCCCTCCTATTTATCCAAACTAGCTACCAAGGTTGTTGATTATCCATTTCATTCAAGCTTTATACAATTCATTATCCAATTCAAGATTATGCCATTCAAAGGCTAAGCCCTTAGGCTTATGGAGTCTTAACTCCCAAGATAAGTCTATCCATGCCATTCAAATGGCATGAATACAAAGTGGTACCATTGTTCAATTCATTTCAATCTGACATGTATATCAATCAAAAACACATGCATATGTATGCACTGTGCGTACCTTATTCTCCAAGCAAGCATGCCATTTCTTACCCTTGGCATTAGCAATGCAATATGTCAAGCATTACATTTCAATTGCTTAACACTCAAGTAAACACATAGAACATGGCATCAAACAAGTTGTTATACATGTCATTCTTCCCTTAATTAGCCAAATATGTATTAGGTCATGTTACATGGCAATGATATTGATTTAAGACAATAACAAGGTTGGTTAGGACCTAAGTCCCAACCCTAAGGATAGTTACACTCACAATATTCCTAACAATCAATTGTCTTGTATCCAAATCCCTTTGCCTCTAGCTTTGGGATGTCCACTCCTATCTTCCTCTTCCCCAACTTGCCGCCCTTGGTCTAGCAAGCATAACACATACATTCCATCAAAATAAGCACATAATGTCACACAATTATAGTAGCAATGTTACCATATTTGTACCTAACATTTAGCTACTGTTTTTATGCTTTCTTTTAAGCATTTCTTACTAGTTCATCTCTACATTGTTAACACTTCATTTTAAAACATAACTGGGCAGGTTACAATGTCCCAAAACTCTTTTGGAAACAGTTGGCATCTAGGTGTAAAAACAGTCCCAAACTGCCCAGGACACTGCTGTCTGGCAGTTTGCACACTGTCCCTTTAAATGGTCATATCTTTTAATCCGTGTGTCAGAATTTTGATTACTATACACATTTGGAAAGCTAAAAATATTGTATATAAGACCATATAAGACTTGCATTTTAGTTCTTATCCAATTAATACAGTTTATTGTTCAAAGACAGGGCATGTACACTGCCTGGACAGTTTGCACTGTCCAGCAATCTCTATTTACAGTTTCCAGCATAGGACCCATTTTTAAGTTCTGTTTTCACATAATTAAAGTAGACATACTATGGATAATTTCATTAAAATTTCAGCCCTGAATTCGATCTATACAATATTTGGTGAATTTTCAAAGTGACTGCCCAGAACAGAGCAATTATGGGCAGATTGCACCTATTCACATTTTAATTCCTTAAATTCATTTTAACCAATGTTTTGGCCCTATAATTCCTTTCATATGACATCCTAAACATGTTTAGTCAATTAACATTCATTATTTAAGGCTGCCAAAACAGAGTAAGTTGATTACAATGCTTAATTTTGCATGTGTACACAATTTCAATTCAACAAAACAGTTTCTATGTTATATGACTATGTTCATACTTTTATCTTTCATTTCCAGCATTGGTTACTAACAATTCAGTTTGTTTAACACCTTGTTTACAATATCTAATCATGATCATGTTCAATTCATTAATTCCATAGCTCAATTACAAGTTCTAACCATTCAATTCTTACTTCAACATCTCATTTCAATTTTCCAGCAACCTAGCTTTGTTACACTATCACATATACATAATTTGTAGCATAATACCTAGTGTTCATTCTCCAAATTTGCATGATTCTACAACAATTTAATCATCTAATCACATATTCAATAGCTAATTTCATCTAACATCATCAAAACAGTCCAATTCCACAAGTATAGTTGCCTATTCAATTTAACAAAAGTAGGATCATACTTACTTTGCTTCTAGCTTTAATTTCCTTACAAAATTCTATACATGCAAGCTAAATTTTTCCTTCTTCAATGGCTGATTTCTCAAGCTTTCTTTCTCTCTATTTTCTCTCTTCTATTCGGTCAACAAGAGAAATGAAGAAGATGTTGACAACATCTAATCCAAGTTATTGAATTTGTGCATTGTCTAAAATGTCCCTTAATTAACCCTTATCATTAACTTAATCAAGGGCATTAGAGGAAACAAGGAATTTAGCATGCATTCCCTTTATTTCTTATTTAATTCAATGTAGTCACTTTAAATTGGTCACTTACTTCATTCATTCTTTTAATTAGACCCTTGACTAATCAATTTAGCTTAATTCTAGATTCAACTTATTTCATTCATTCTTTTAATTAGACCCTTGACTAATCAATTTAGCTTAATTCTAGATTCAATTAAGCTATCAACTTATGCAAATTGGTTCCAATACTTCTAGGCTAGGATTTGGGGTGTTACAACTCAAATTTGAAAGACTCTTGTTATGGACAGAAGAATTTGAAAAGTGAAGATGAGAATGCAAAGGTTTGACATTGGTCTGAGATGAATCAGCGAACATTTGGAGATAGTCTAGTAGCTGATCATGAGACAGAGACTTCAGAATATGCCCACATCAGCATTAAACAGAACAATGTGCAAGAATTACAGGAAATCTAGGAGCACTTTGATTATGAGACTAAGCAGTTGTTCCATGAAGTCTACGGTGACATAGCCTATCTCTTGTACGCGAAGGTCGATGAATAGCTTTTAAAAGCCTTGGTTCAATTCTGGAATCCAGGATATTGCTTATTCACTTTTAATAAAGAAGATATGATGCCTACATTCGAGGAGTACTTAACCCTTTTCAACTTGTGCAAAGTGAAGAAGAACCGGGTTTATGCCAAGCCTCCTAGAAACAAAAACCCACATGTAAAGCTCCAGGCGTTCGGTGGTATGAGTGATGGTTGGGTTAAGGGGTTGATACAAAAGAGGGGAGACACTTTTAATTTCCCTTGGTCAAGCATTAGAAGTATAATTTTAATCCACCCCGACAGGGAAATGATGGTTGATCTCCTAGCCATTGCAATTTATGGTTTAATCATCTTTCCGAGGGTTCTAGGAAACATTGATGTGGCGCTACTTGATTTCCTTGAACAACTGAAGAGAGGAGTCAATCCGGTACCAGCCGTACTTGCTGAAACCATCATTTCCCTCAATGCATGCTGCAAAGTTGAAGGTGTCTGTTTTGGAGGATGTGCTCCGCTTCTGCAAGTTTGGGCCCTCAGTTGTTTTTGGAAGTGCCAACATTAGCTTTATCGAATGTGTTTTCCCTGAACTTCTCACCTCTTCGAGAATTTTTGGCAAAGGAGTGGCCCGCTATTAAGAAGAACAAATGGATTGATATATTCAGGGATCGTCATGACAAAGACATTAGATGGAGGGTTCCTTGGATGGGCCACACCAAAGTCCTAAACAAATGTGGAGATTTCAACTTCCTAATGCTGTTAGGTTTGTGGGGAGGAATTGGATGTGCCCCTTTGCTAGTATCTCAACAGTTTATCCCATTCACTATTGGTCTTGGCTCATCAGAGTTTGAGTTCCAAGGCGAGTTCAGGCAGAAGGTTCAGACAATCAGTGATGCATGGAACCATTGTTATCACATGAAACTAGAATATGATAGTCACTGCATGTACACCCCGGACTATGACATTTGGAGGCATACGAGAATGAATTACAAAGTCATAGCACCTACATCTGGGCAAGCTAAGTCTCTAGAAGAACACTTAAAGGTAGTCCCTACAGAAGGTGACATCTTAAGAGAAGAGTTAAGAAGAGCTAAGCTGGAGATAGAATCCTTACAAGAGCAGAACCAAAGAGACAAGTTTGAGTCAGACCTCGATTTTGAAAAGTATAAAGGGGAGACGAAGCGAGTAGTGAAGATGTATGAAGACCTAGAAAAGAAGTTTGAGATCCAAAGGGTTGACTTCCTTAAGCTCCAGGCTACTGTTCGAAATGATGATCTGAGAAAGACCCCAGGACAGTAGAAGGAAGAAATCGAGCATGTTGTAGGAAAAGAAAATGAACAAGGAAAAGAAAAGGAACGAAGAAGGGTAAGCTAGCAGTTGAGAATGGAAGTGGCAAACGGGTTCATGAAAGTGATAAAGAAAGTGTGGCTGCATGGAAAAGGAAGGCCCATGACAACAGGATCCGCCTATTTGAATTGCAGAAGGCATATGACCAGACCAGTGCGAAGCTAAAGTAGATTCAGGCTTGTATTAATAAGTTACAAGCTAAGATAGATGATCTGAACCACTCATTACACATACTTCAGAACCATCACACCTATATTGAGCTTCAAGCCTATCTAAGTGAGAATGATACCTTGAAGAAACATGTTGAAGAATGGATAACATCATCCAGGAATATAGGACAAAGATCTTGGTCCATGAAGACATTGCTGAGGGACGTAATGACTACTGGTTCACTCATCTTATTGACATGGCTAGAAGATTCCAAGAATGAGATGAGTTTGATAGGACTGTCATGACCCAAGTACAAGACGTGGCTCGACACGTGATGATGCTAGCCACTGAAGTTGCAGCTCTTCGTCAGTATGTCAAGCCAGCAGGAGAAGTGGGACTGAGGATTATGTGGCTCATTGAAGAAATCAAGGAATTAGGAATTCAAGCTGAAAATATTTGTAAACAAAACTTGATGTAATAAGGTCCATTGTAATCCAATAAAAGAGTTGTTTATTGAGCAATTGTTTCATGGAATTGATGGCCCTTCACTTGCATCCATGCATTTGCATTTCATTCTTTTGTGTTTAATAGTTTTTCTTTGTATTAGTGCTTACATTTGTGCATGCATAAATGACATAATAAGTATCTAACTTAAATAGAATGACAGAAAATCAAAATAGCAAAAACAAATCACAAGTACGGTACTCGGTCTCAAGTCAGAGCAAAGGAAGAAAAAGTGATGGCTTTAGAAAGCAACCACAAGAGTACCCAGGATAGGTTAGACAAGCTGGAGACTGATCTGAAGCAACAGATGTAATTGGTTCACCACAAGATGGTTGGTTCAATTGCAGGCATGCTAGGTTTTAAGCAACCTGATGTAGTGGAAACTGGTGAAGAAGAAAATGTTGAACCAAAATTTCAAGGGATGGCCTTTGTTCATCCGAACATACAAAGGGAAGCTCAATCATCTAAGGTCAAAATTTCCCCACGTGTTGCTGAGGCGTCGACTCAGAATGATAGGAAGATAAGTTCTGAGGAAGTCATTGAGGTGCATGATCTTGATGAAATTGTTGACAAAGTGAAAACTGAGAAGAAATGGGAGGATCGCTATGAGAAATTGGAAGAAATGATTAAGTCCTTCAAAGAAGGAGGCATATATGGAGGAATAGATGCCAATGATTTAAGCTTAGTGATTTATCTGATAGTACCACCAAAGTTCAAAGTTCCTAACTTTGAAAATACAATGGAACGACATGCCCTATAGCACATCTGACTGTGTATTGTAGGAAGATGTCAATGTATCTGGAGAACGAAAAGCTGCTTATCCATTGCTTCCAAGACAGTCTAGTAGGGTCAGATGCATGGTGGTACATGCAACTAAGTTGAATTAACATTAGATCATGGAAAAAAATTGTCCAGAGCCTTCAGTGAATAGTACAAGCATGTTTCAGACCTGGTTCCAACTCATTTAGTTTTGCAAGGATTAGAGCAAAATCATCATGAGAGCTTCCGCCAGTATGCGCAGAGATGGAGGGATGTAGCTGCCCAAGTCAAGCCACCATTGTTGGAAAGTGAGATCACCCCGATGTTCGTGGAGACATTAAAAGGATCTTTCTATGATCGTATGCTCAATTATGCCACAAAAGAGTTTTGCGGACATGCTTATAAATGGATAATTGATACTTGCGGCAATGAAAAATGGAAGGTTGGATAGTGGGGAAACTAAGAAACCCTACAAAAAGAGAGACAATGAAGTTAATGCTGCTAATGTCTATAATCCCAATTACTCGAAGGGGGTAGTCTTCAACAAACCCAATGTCTCGACCACAGCTCCGCAGCCACAAATCGTCCGAAAGAAAAACGAAGATATCAAGTGAGCTCGAAACCATATTTTCCACCAATTCAAATGACATATGCAGAATTGTTTGTTGAACTAGTCAAATCCCAGATGGTGCTGCCAAGACATGTTCCTCCATTCTCACCACCATATCCACAATGGTATGATGAGAAGGCATAATGTGAATATCATGCAAGAGTTAGGGGGAATACCATTGAAAATTATGCTGCATTCAAAATGGTGCTAGATGATTTAAGGAAATTAGGGATGTTATCATTCGATACGTCAGAAGATAAGGGAAACCCTATGCCAAATCATCAGAAGGCAGGTGTGAATACAATCACAGAGGAGGAGGATAAGGTGGTTAAGGAATGTGTTGCTGAAGTTAAAGCTCCCATTAAGTGGGTATGGGCTCAAATGGTGGCAATAGGGATGTTAGAAGAAGGATCCCAGAAATTGAAGATTGAGAATGAATTGTACTGTGAGTACCATATTAAGGAAGGACATGAGATTGATTGTTGCTTAGAGTTTAGGCAACTAGTTCAAAACAAGATGAATGAAAAAGAACTTGAGTTCTTTGAGAAAGAAGACAAAGAATGTTTGCTGGATGTATGTGAATCAGAGGAGTCATCCTCTAGAAGAGACTACACCGGAATGAAGCCTTTAGTTATTAAGGCTAAAACAAGAGTTGGTGAGCCGGTAAGGAGTGTAACCCCTCGACTCATGATTAAGGCACCAACGCTGTTTCCATACAAGGATAGCAAGTAGGTCCCTTGGAATTACACTTGTAAGGTGACAGCCCAGGAGAAGCATTTTTCCAAGAGAAAGGAGAACCGGTCAATGAGGTGAGCCATTTCACAAGGAGTGGAAGGCTCTATTCCCATCCAATAGAAGAGGATAGAGATGCAGCGCAAAGAAAGGTTGCTACTGAAGAGTCTAAAAAAGAAGATGGCATAGATTTCTTCAAGGAAAAACCGACAACATATCATGAGCCTGTAAAGGAATCAGAGGCTCAAGAGTTATTAAAGATCTTAAAACATTGTGAATACAATATCTTGGAGCAACTCCACAAGCTTTCAGGTTGAATTTCTATGTTTTCGTTGCTACTAAGTTCTGAGGGCCACCGTGAGGCCTTGTTAAAGATTTTGAACTGAACATTAGTACCAAAAGAGATCACAGCTGATAAGATGGATATGTTAGTCGGTAACATTGTTGTCAACAACTTCATCTCATTCAATGATGATGAAATACCGGGTGAAGGAACGTGATATTGCAAAGCTTTACACATCACTACCAGATGTAAGGGACATATGTTACCAGGTGTCCTTATTGACAATGGTTTGACACCAAATGTTCTACCATTAGCCACACTGAAGAAACTGCCAATAGATAGTTCTTATATGAGAACTTATCAAAATACAGTTAGAGCATTTGATGGAACTCAGAAGGATGTGTTAGGAAAAATTGAGGTGCCTTTGCAAATTGGACCAATGACCTTCGATGTTGAGTTTGTGGTCGTGGATATAAGACCAAGTTATAGTTGCTTGCTTGGGCGTCCATGGATCCACGCAGCAGGAGCGGTCCCATCTACTTTACAGCAGAAGTTGAAGTTTGTGATTGATGGACAACTAATAACTGTCGGTGCAGAGGAAGAAATCATTGCATCAGTAACCACTGAAGCACCCTTTATCGAGATCGATGAGGGTGCACTCGAATGTCATTTTAGGATGTTGGAGCTAGTCAATGCAACCTTTGTCACTGAAGGAACCAAGGTGCCAGAACCAAAATTATCAAGCTGTGCAAAGATGCGGGTAAAACAAACGCTTAGGAAAAGAGCTGAAATTGGAAAAGGATTATCAAGGAAGGCTGTATCCCGTAGTAATCCCAGTGAAAAGGGATCGGTTTGGCCTGGGCTTTAAGCCCAACAAATGGTAAATAAGGGCCTGAAATCATAAAGCATCAAGAGAGGAGGAGAGCTAGATTGAAGGGAGAGGAAATTGAGTGGGAGCCGATGACTTTTCCTCCCTTGAACCATAACTTTATATCTGGAGGCATACTGGATCCAAGTGCCCCAATTAGTGATGCATGAAAAGGAGAAAGTGCTCTATGTGAAGCGTTTAAAAAGCTGAGTATTAATGTTGTGACTGAAGTAGAGGAAGAGAGCCAGTACATGTCAATGATCCTCCCTTGCTCTGAACTTGACAATTGGACCGCTGAAGAAATTCATGTAGTCTTTAAGACATGTTCAGAGTAATTCTCAAAACCAGCCCCTTTGCTCCAGGTTTGGAGACAATAGGGGATCTTATGTAAAGGGCCTATGTCAAAATTTTAATTTGAAATTCAATAAAAGATGCATTCCCTTAAATCTTGTGCGGCAAACTTTCTTTTCATAAATAAACCACAACCATAAAAGCATAAAGTTAAAAGCATAAAAAACATTCCATTCATTTTGTTTTTTTCCTTTGTATATATCTTTTGCCTATTCCTGTTCAGGTCTTCAGATATCATTGACATAAATGAATCTGAAACTGACTTCAAGGTTGACTTTGAATTGCCTCTATGCTTCGAAGAAGTTGGAAATATTGACGATGAGGAAGAATATGGTGTACCCGATGATATGCTCAGAATGGTGGAAGGAGAGGAAAAAATAGATTCTACCACATAAAGAGGAACTAGGAACATTAAACCTCAAAACTGCAGAAGAAAAGCGAGAGGTGAAGATCGGTACTACCATCACAGCCAAAACTAGACAAAGTCTGATTGAGCTTTTGAAAGAGTTTAAAGATATTTTTGCTTGGTCGTATCAAGATATGCCTGGCCATGACATCGATATCGTTATGAATAGGCTCCCTATAAAGGAAGGATGTGAACCTGTAAAGCAAAAGTTGAGAAGAACGAAGGCTGAAGCACTCCTCAAGATCAGGGATGGTGTAAAGAAGCAATACGATGCAGGATTCCTCGAGGTAGCCAAGTATCCAGAATGGGTGGAAAATATTGTCCCAATACCAAAGAATGATGGAAAAGTATGAATGTGAGTTGACTACGGGGACCTCAATAAGGCAAGCCCAAAGGATAATTTCCCGCTCCCACATATTGACACTTTAGCCAACAACACAGTTGGTCATTCACTCTTCTCTTTTATGGATGGTTTCCCCGGGTATAACCAGATTAAGATGTGCCCAGAAGACATGGAAAGACAACTTTTGTGACACTATGGGGAACTTTTTGCTGCAACGTGATGCCTTTTGGACTTAAGAATGCAGGGGCAACCTATCAAAGGGCCATGGTAACCCTTTTCCATGATATGGTGCACGGAGAAATAGAGGTATATGTCGATGATATGATTGCCAAATCTCGATCCGAGGAGGAACATTTGGTCAATTTAGAAAAGCTCTTCCTAAGATTGAGAAAATTCCAGTTGAAGCTCAACCCGACTAAGTGCACATTTTGGGTCACATCTGGGAGGTTATTGGGTTTTGTTGTGAGCAAAAGAGGAATTGAGATTGATCTAGATAAGATAAAAGCCACACAGGAACTTCCCCCACCTCAAACACAAAAGGAAGTTCGAGGTTTCTTAGGACGATTAAATTACATCGCACGCTTCATTTCTCAGCTAACTAATATCCAATGTTTAGGCTACTCAGGAAGAATAACCCGGGGACTTGGGATAAGGAATGTCAAATGGCTTTGGAAAAGATAAAAGAACAACTTAGCAATCCTCCAATTTTAGTATCACCTATTTTAGGGAGACCACTGATATTGTACCTAACGGTCTATGAAAATTCCATGGTTGTGTGTTATCACAACATTATGATACTAGAAGAAAAGAAAAGGCGATATACTACCTAAGCAAGAAATTCACTGATTATGAAACCAGATATTCGTCAATTGAAAAGCTATATTGTG
Source organism: Hibiscus mutabilis (assembly GCA_019671005.1). NCBI lineage: Eukaryota > Viridiplantae > Streptophyta > Magnoliopsida > Malvales > Malvaceae > Hibiscus > Hibiscus mutabilis. The sequence continues at coordinate 30,174,688 of CM033712.1, forward strand.
CTCTGGTTTGGGCAGCTAGAAGGCTAAGGCAATACATGCTTTATCATGTTACGTGGTTAATCTCAAAGTTAGACCCACTGAAGTTCATGATGGAAGCTCCAGCCTTATTAGGAAGATTAACACGATGGCAGATGTTACTATCAGAATTTGATATTCAGTATGTGAGCCAAAAAGCAATAAAAGGGAGTGCCATAGCAGACTTTTTGGCAAGTCGTGCCTGTGATGATTATGAAGCATTAAACTTTAATTTTCCTAATGAAGACTTGATGTGTATCTTAGAAGATGATGAGGCTCCCACAGAATCTTGGGTTATGAACTTTGATGGTGCAACAAATACATTAGGAAGAAGTATAGGGGGAGTTCTGGTCTTATCGGAGGGAGATTACTACCCTTTTACCAGTCGTTTGAAATTCTTCTGCACTAATAACAGGCGGAGTACGAAGCTTGTATATTGGGTCTAAGAGAGGCTATAAAGAAGAAAATTTGCACCCTAAGAGTCTTTGAGGATTCTGCGTTGGTCATTTATCAGATACGTGGCGAATGGGAAACGAAAGATGCAAAGTTGGTCCTTGAGTTGACCATGGAATTTGATGAGATCACTTTCAAATATCTCCCCAAGAAGGCAATCAAATGGCTGATTCTTTAGCCACCTTAGCCACCATGTTTAGGGTAAATGAAGGTTCTGAGATGATGCCCATCAGGTTATATATGCTTGACTCTCCAGCTCATTGTCATGACGTGGAAGAAGAGATGGATGGATTGCCATGGTACCATGACATCTTGCAATATGTAAAATCTTAGCAATACCCACCACAAGTTACAAATAATGAAAAGAAAATGATCAGGAAGATGGCATCAGGGTATGTCCTAAATAAAGAGATTTTATACAAGAGAAGTCGTGATCAAGTGCTTCTAAGATGTGTAGTGGCAAAAGAGGCACAATTAATTGTTGAAGAAGTCTATGAAGGAGTTTGCAGAACTCATCCTAGTGGTTTCACCATGGCAAGAATGATCATGCACTTGGGATATTATTGGTCAACCATGGAAGGTGATTGCACCAACTATTCTCGCAAATGCCACAAGTGCCAAATCCATGCTGACAAAGTTCATACGCCACCTCAGCCTCATATGCAAATGTCACAAGGGGCATTGATGTCATTGGTTAGATTCACCCTACAATATTAAACGAGCATCGTTTTATCCTGGTAGCCATTGATTATTTCACGAAATGGGTAGAAGTAGCCTCATATGCAAATGTCATCAGATCCACGGTTTGCAAGTTTTTGAAAAAGGAAATCATTTGTCTATACGGCTTGCCTAAAAGTATCATCACTGACAATCCTTCTAATTTGAACAACAAGATGATAAGTGGAGTCTATGAGTAGTTCAATGTCAAGCATCATAATTCTGTGGTATATCGCCCAAATATGAATGGGGCAGTGGAAGATGCAAATAAGAATATTAAGAAGATAATCGCAAAAATGACTGATACTTATAAAGATTGGCACGAGAAGCTGCCGTTTGCCTTATACGCTTATCGAACTGCAACAAGAACTTCCACTGGGGCAACACCTTTCTTATTGGTATATGGAGTAGAAGCAGTGTTACCCATTGAGATTGAAATACCATCGCTAGCAAAGTTGGAAGAAGCAGAATGGGTTCAAGCAAGATATGATCAGCTGAACTTAATTGAAGAAAAAAGACTGAAAGAACTGTGTCATAGGCAAATGTGCCAGAAAAGGATGATAAGGGCTCACGAGAAGAAAATTTGCCTAAGAGAATTCAAAGAGGGGGACTTGGTGTTGAAGAAGAAGCTGTCAATCCAAAGCGATGCTCAAGGAAAATGGGCACCGAATTAGGAAGGACCTTATATTGTAACAAAGGTTTTCTCAGGAGGAGCGTTAATTTTAGTCGAAATGGATGGAGACGAATTCCAAAGCCTGAAAAATTCAGATTCAGTTAAGAAGTATTATGTTTGAATGAGAAAAGGAAGCAAAAAGAAAAGAAAAAGAAAAAAAAAGAATCGAAAAAAGAAAAAAAGAAAAGAAAATGGGGTTCAAAATGAAAATACACAAAGGGCATTTTGAAACCAAAGAAGGATTTGAGTTGAAAACCCGTAAAGGGCGGCCCAGACAATTTTCCAGTAAGACCTTCCTCGGGGATTGGCTTGGGAGCTACATATCTTTCCGCATAATCATTATGTCTAGGGTCTGCTCAGCATCGTGGACATTCAAGACATCTTATGAAGTCATGACAGGAGAAGTTTTGGTTTCTGATATCTGAATGCCTTGTCTTTTCCTTGTAATTTCTTTTTGTGTTTGCCACAGTACCAATAAGATTTTGTTAGACCTTTTCTTTCATTCTTTGACATCTTTCCATAAAGCATCTTGCATTGAAATGAGAATTAAAATTTGACATCACTTGAAATATATATAAGATTTTTTAGCATTACTTTGAAATTTGTCTAGAAGGGTATTGGAACTATGAGGTATTCAATGGTCAAATTTAGAGCTTAGGGCATAAAGAGCATCAAAACTTATAAGGAAATTCATGATGGAAATAGGTTTTGCTACAAACCTCTGCAGAAAAAACCTCAAGAGATGCTTTGACATTGCTTTAAGGAAACATGTTGCAAAACAATGATGCTTACATGAGATATTTTGTTTTCTACAACAATGAGAACAATTTTACAGACATTGGAGGAAATAGCTATGGCCATGAGATATTGGAAGAGCAACAATATTCCGAGAAGCTTGTCACTAAACATTGATGTATCGACCACAATGATAACAGAGTGTTGAAGAATACGAGGATGAACTCAGTCCTTCCAACCAAGAGTACAAGATAATTGGATTGAGCGAGTAAATGTGCAAAGATTATATGAAGCTAGGAAGTGCTAAGAATGAGAATGGTAAAACATAAGTGATGAAGATGACTATCTATGATTATTTAGTCTACCATCGAAGCATACAGTCGCAAATTTCAGACGATTTCCCATGCATTATGGTAAATTAATGCATTTCCCATATCCCCACGGAGTTTTGCTCTTAGGTGTCATAGCAACAAGGAGTTTCCCTATTTGAAAAATCAAAGCAGAAATCACAGGAAAAGATTAATATATTAAGTGATGTTCAAACTATGATAAATGGAGCAGGCAATGGTGAAGATTACTTTCCAAGAAATAGACGATGGAATTTTAACAACAAGAAATTGGTGAAGCCAACTAATATTGGAGAACGTCTTTTCTGATGGGATGGGCCAAACCAGATACACGCCATCAGTTGCCAGAGTTGAGAAAATGTTTGAGATGATATAATCCGAGTTTTCTGGAGCTTCACAGTTTTCTTCTGTGTTAATTAAGAAAAATGTTAAGAAAAAGAGCAAAAAATAAGACATGCATTCATGACTAGGCATCCCTAGGGGCATATGCCTCTTAATTGGATCATTTGCAAATGTTTTTGATAGGTTTTTGAATTCGCTTATTCATCCAAGCGTATGGAGGATGAAGTAATCTTTTGGAATCTGCTTATCTATTCGAGCATGAGGAGAATAGAATCCGCCTATCTATTTAGGCATTTGGAGAATAGAACCCGCCTTTTCCGTTCGGGCATTTAGAGAATGGAATCTGCTTATCTATTTGAGCATGAGGAGAATAGAACCCGCCTATCTATTCAGACATGAGGAGAATAGAACCCACCTTTTCGTTCGGGCATTTAGAGAATGGAATCTGCTTAACTATTCAAGCATGAGGAGAATAGAACCCGCCTATCTATTTAGGCATAAGGAGAATAGAACCTGCATGTCTTCCCAGGCATAAACGGTTTGGTAATTGGTGAAAATCAGTGTCTTCTTTTCTTTGCTCTATTCTTGTTCCACCGGAATGACCAAAGAAGGGCAGCCGTTGTCACTAGATTTTTACCTTTGTTTTAGTTATGTTAATTTAGTTATTGTATTGTAGTTATATATTATTGATAACATTATAGTTGTAAATGTTACTGATAATGTAGTTAGGTACATTATTGATAACTTAGTTATAGTGGTAAACATTAATGTTAGAATAATTTAGGTCTCGTATAATATAATTGTTAGTATATTGTGATAGTTAGAATTAATTTAGGTTGTATATTAGTATCCTTGTTAGTAGTTAATATAATAAGTTATCAAAACCCAAAAATATATGATAAATAGATAGCCCATTTATATAAAAAGATCCATTAGATTAGATAAAGTCCATTAACTTATAAAAAAACAACAGGCCTATACATTATACAAAGGGTCGGCTAGCCCATTTATAACCCAAAACCCTAATCTCGTCATCTTTCTGCACAGCTGAAGCAGGACCGTTGGATCAAGGGGCTGATCCAACAGTGTAGACCATGCCAGATGGGGATGATATAGCGCCTCAACTTCTCAAACGTTCGATCAGGATGCAATCCAACGACTCAGATCGCTTTAGGGTGTTCACATGGATCACCACTCGCATGTGGCAGCCACGCGCATGACATTTCAGCTCCAACCGATCACTTCATCTTCTCCAACACTTCACTCCCTCCTATTGTTCCTCACCGGCGCCGTCTGAATCATCAGAAATATGTAAACAAAAGAGAAAAAGGTTTAAATCACTAAATTAGAGCCCATCAATCCAAGATAAAGACAAAAGGGATTTAAAATCCCTAAATCAAAGCCCTGGCTGGAAAGATCAGAAGCAAAATAGGAAGGAATAATCCCTAATTCGAAGCCCTAGCAAGAATCAAGCTACAATTGAATATGCGAAAGGCATTATCAGAACTGAAAGGGAAAGGGTTAATCCCCAAATTGAAGCCTCTAGGAAAGATCAAGAAATTTGAGATAATCTAGTGAAGAAATTAGGGATTCAATTCAAGTAATTTTTGTACTATATAAACCCCTTTGTAATTCATGTAACCACAACAATTTTACAGACATCAATTTCACATGAATTACACATAGCAATTACAGTAGACATACTAGCATTCAGAATTTGTAGGAGCAAGCAAATTGTAATCAGCGTTCAGAAGCAATAAAAAGAAGCAAGTTCTGGTAATTTTCCTAATCTATTTACTTTTTGTTTCGAATTAAATAAGGAAGAAAGAAGTTGTTTTTATCCTTTTTGTTTGAAACGCTGAGGAATTTGGGTTTGATGTAAAATTTGGTGGAAAAATGTGATTTCGAGGTCGTTGAAATCTGGAAAATTGATCGGAATCTTGGAATTTTGCCGTCGGCAACGATGGGTGGTGCCGGTGGAAGGCGGCCTAAACGGCGATGTTCATCGTGTTCGTCATTTTATGAAGAACACGACAGAGAAAATTTTAAAGGACGGTTTTTGATATGTTTTGGTGAATAAGGATTGAATGAAATCTGTTATAATTTTTATTATTTATAGTGACCCGTTTGACCCGACCCGAACCGAACCCGGATATAACCCGCGCCTTTCTTTACCGGATCTCGCGCCGCAGCTCTTCAGTTTTCATTTGTTTCAATTTCGTCCCTTTTCTTTTCAATTTGGCACCTAATTTTAAATTATTTTCAAATTAACCTCCACATTTTACTTTCTTTCAAATTAGTCCCTAATACAGATTTTAAATCTTAAAAATGAAAACAAATCCCTGTTATTTATTTAATTTTAGCAATTCCCAAGTTATTTATTTAATTTAGGCAATTCTATTGTCTTTTATGTAAATATTTGTATGAAAAAACCTTAGGATTAGGGACTTAAAACCTAGAATAGTGACATGTATGTTGTAAAATAGTCTTTATTTTCAATAAAACACACTTGATTACATTTAAACCTTAATAGTTAAAATGAAAGTAGATGTTTCTTTAGGTATTAATCACTAACTAGACTTTAATTAAAATACTTTAACACATTTAATTTTCCTGTTTATTTGTTAAAAAAGCAAAAATTTAGTTAATGCGGTGTCTTATCAAACGGGAATGACAGGTTAGCGCCCAGAGTGTTGGCGGTGATTAAAGTTCATTTCCCGGACGATAAGGCCGTTAAAATAGATTTACATTCATTTTATGGACAAATAAATCGAAATTTTGTTAACTTGCAAATTCCAGTTTTAAAAAATGCTTTTGAAATCAATTAGGTACCAATTTTTGGGCGTTCTGGGGGTACTAATCCTTCCCCACACGTAATCGACCCCCGAACCTATTTTCTCTTGTTTTCGTAGACCAAAAATATTATTTTGATAAATAAAACATTTTATCAAAATACCCTTGTTTTAAAAGTGATCCAATCACACTTTTTCAAAAAGATTGGTGGTGACTCCGTGATTTTATAAAGTTTTCCAAAACGTCAAAACCTTTATTCCTAAAAAAGGGTTGCGACAGAGCTATGACTCAAGGGTGACGACCCTACATTGTATTGGCAATGTCGGCGGTTAGGGGGAGATGATGGATGATGAAGGAAGAAGCATCAACTCATTGTTATTACATCGACACTAGCCATTGCTTTGTGCTTTGAGATATGTGAATCATTTGCTATCGGTACCTATGTTCAATGTGCTCCAAGGGAAAAAAAAATAATTAAAAAGACTCCACCGAATCTATACAAGAAATGTAATTATGACTATTGAGAATAAATCATGAAAATAATCTTAAGTTAACGCATTGTATATGTGTGATATGCAATGACATAATATGTACGCGTCGATGCCACCACATGCTTATTTTTATTGATTTCATGGAAATCATAATTGTTGACATATTTTTAATCAAGGTAACTACCTCACTTAGGCTAAGTAAGCCTAACTCATTTCATTGTCACACATTTTAGGTTATAAAGGCTTCTAAGGATTGATCGTGGTACGAGGTTGCAAGTCACACTTCAAGGCTTCCAAGTAATGTTCTCATTTCTTTATAATTCCTAGAACGGTGGCATATGGCATGAATATGTGTATGATTATGTTATTACATTGATATATAAATATTTTATTTTTATAAGTATTGTGATAGAGATATGACATGACATGAATGAAATATAGAGATTTCATAACTACATTGGCCAATTGATTAAAAGAATAGTATTGTGCTTAGAACATGCTATTAATAGGTTGATATGTGTTATATGGTCGTTCAAAGACAAGAATAAGCATTTTGGCCTAAATGGGACATAGTGGGATAATTGATGCATTGCATGTCTAAATGAGGCAAGACTTGACATTTAGTAAGTTGAAAATATGGCTTACAAGTTTTTCATTGAATGGACAAGTATAGATAAGGTTAAAATGGTTAAAAACTAGACATAATTTGAAATTATAGAACAGGGAATACTGATACGAGTGATTGCGTATCAGTAAGTGTGTATTATTGGTCATAGCCGTTAAGGTGTACCGATACGTGTAAGGGTGTAACGGTATACAAATTGGTCTCTAGAATTTGTATATTGAACTAGGTACTGGTACGAGTTAGGGCTGTATCGATCCCCTTGAACATGATAATTGAACTAGCACTGGTACATGTTAGGGTCTTACCGGCCCCTTGTGCATAAGAACCCAATAACGATACAACTGGGTCTGTACTGGTACGCCAAAAGCATACTGGTATGGACTCTCAAGTACTGATACCAATACAACTAAGTTAGTTAAAACTACTAAAATAGGTTTGTAAAACTTGCAAACACGTCACTAGATTTTAATTGGCTATTTGAATGAGTAAATGAATTCAAAACTTGATAAAATTTGATATGCATGTTAAATATACATTGAATCTCACATAGGCAGACTTAATTACTGTTAAGGAAATTTAATTTACAAAAATTATAAATTGGTCCCTATAACTTGTAAAAGTTGCATTTAAGCCCTAAAATGAATAATACCATCTTGTATTGATCTATAGTTCTCACTGAATCATTGAACATGCTATTAATTTATTGAATAACTTCAAATCACAATTAAGTCATTGAAAATTATTGTACAGTTGAACGTATCGAGCACCAGTAGCATTCTCCGACTCAGTTCCAACCAGACCGAGAAGGGGTGTTACAAAATTCCTCTATATGGAGCATTGTGACAATGTTGTAATATTGATGTCATTTCTTATTTAGGGATGCAGCATTGAATTATATTATCATGGAAAACCTTGAACAAAAAAGATTCATTCCAATGATATTTCGTCGTATCTCTAAGAAATATTGCCTTCTTGTACCCAGTTATACCCAAAGGAGACTTTCCACAAACCAAGTAATTAAAAAAATTAGCATATCATGGTGTTGTATCCAGAACGAAAACCTTTTCGTCATGGAATGCATCGAAAATTTGCAACTTATTTCTATCTTCACTTTTTATCAGAAAGGCGTCGATAATCGGCAACTTGATTTTCTGACCTTTTTCGGTATTTTATCTCTATATCAAACTCTTGCAGAAATAAAATCTAATAGATCAATCTAGGTTTCACAAGTTTTTTCGCAAAAAGGTATCACAATGCAGAATGATCAGTATAAACTGTATTTTTTCAACCACAATATAAGAACAAAACTTATCAAAAGCAAAAATTATCGCTAACAACTCTTTCTCAGTAGTATTGTAATTGATTTGAGCTTTAGTTTGAGCCCTACTAGCATAGTAGATTGCATGAAATATCTTGTCTCTTTGTTACCCTAGGACTACTCCCACAGTAAAATCACTGGCGTCGGACATTGGTTCAAATGATTGCTCCTAGTTGGGTGCAATGACAATCGGTGCATTCACAAGCTATGTTTTAATTTTATTGTATGCATATTGACATGCGTCATCAAAAACAAACTTTCTACTCTGCTCCAGCAACAAGCATAATAATTTTGTGATATTAAAAAAATCTCGAATGAATCTTCTATAGAACCCAACATGACCTAGAAAACTTCAAATTCCCTTCACATTCGTTGGTGGCGACAGTTTTTCAATTACATTCACTTTAGCTTTATCAACCATAATTCCTGCTTTAGATATTTTGTGGCCCAAAACGATCCCTTATGTGACCATGAAATGACATTTTCCCAATTTAGAACCAAATTTATGTGTTCACATTGCTGCAATACTTTCTTTAGATTGTCGACGCAATGGTCAAAGTTATTCCCATACACTGAAAAATCATCCATAAAGATTTCAAGTGAATTATCAATCATATCTGAAAATATTGCCATCATACACCTTTGAAATATGGTTGATGTATTACAAAGACCAGAAGGCGTTCGACGAAAAGCAAATGTCCCGAATAGTCATGTAAACATAGTCTTTTCTTGGTCCTTAGGTGCAATAGCAATTTGATTGCAGCAAGAATGCCCATCTAGAAAATAGTAATACTCCTTGCCCGCAAGTCGATCTAGCATTTGGCCAATGAAAGGAAAAAGGAAATGATCTTTCCTTGTTGCATTGAGTCACCTGTAGTCCATACAAATACGCTAACCTGTAGAAATTTGAGTAGGAATCAACTCATCAACATCATTATGGACTACAAACTATAACGAGCTCGTGGTACTCTCTGAGTACTAAGCACCTAAGTGTTGGTAGTCCTAGACTACTGCGACATAAAGACTGGAACTCCAGAGTTCTATACACATAAAAGTGGGTTCAGCTGCTAGATTCTATGGCATGCCACTATAATGTAACTCTCCATTATATACTTGGGCAGTAAAATAATATCATTATACTTGCAAAATAACATTTTGTAAATGATATGTATAAATTATCATCAGTAAAATAAAATAATAAAGCATATCATACTCTATTATGCCATAAATCATTCTGAAACATGTCATCAATATATGATAATAAAATTGCCATAAACAAAACATAATTCGACAGTTCATACCCTATCATGTACCAACCTTTTTACTTTTGCTTGTAAAATATCATATAGATCATATGAAAACCATGTTATCAATTTAATAAAATCAAGTAGGTCAACTTCTTAAAAGTCTACGAAATACATTTCAAAACATATTAAAGCACTCACTTATTTGCCTCACTAATTACTTGTACCAAAATGTGAGTTCTACTCTCAAACTTTGTCTTTATCCTTCGACTTGTTTCGATCTTGTGTGTAACACCCTCTACCCAGCCTAGAAGAAAGATTGGCGTAGAACGTGTTACCAGACAAAGCTAGACAGGACGTTTCTCGCACAAAAATGTGGATAATATAAAACTTTTAATTCACTGCTCAACCTAGCTTAATCATTGCAAGACAACAATTAAATTCATGTTGTACAACTTGTAACTTATCAATGGTTGTCCATTAACATTTTTAAGTTTATGAAAAGATCCTATAAGCAACTCAACTCAAGTACTAGCATCAGGTCATAACTCTAGCCTTAGCTAAAGCAATATACATTCAACAACTCTTAAAATCTCTAGTAAGGGTTTGAATTACATTAGCAATTATCATGTATTTAAGCTTCACATATCCTGATTTCAAACTTGACCCCAAGCATCTGAACCAAAATTTACAACGAAGATAAGATACATGTCATAAATCATCACTATCTATTTAGCTTAGAGGACAAATCTTCACGTGAAACTTTTCTAGATGGAATGTTCATTATAGAGTCTATACTTTTCTGGTGGATATTAAGAAGTACAATTTTTTACACAGATGTTTATCAAGATTAGCAGTCTAATAATCAAGAATATGAAGCCATTAGCTCAATAAGTCCGTCTTGAATTCCAAGACACTTATGAGCCTACCTAATTACAACTAATTTATTTCTAGATATATATATATATATATATATATATAACTTGTCTAAAATCTTTTATCTTTAGGTATTTCTGGATCATTATACTAGCATCATCTACTAAAGAAGTCTCAAAACCACAAGCACAAAAGAATAAATGGCCATTACAAAATTTGAACAAATATAAAACTTAAATACAACTTAACACAACATGGAATTCAAATAATCAAGCATACTTAGACTATGTGCCACTACTAGGAATTCTAAAGAACCTAATCAGACCAACATGAATGTCTGTAATCACATTTTAGCTCAGAAGACGGCTAAAATACATAAATCCCATGAAATAAAATGAAGGAGCAATAATAAGCAAACGAATTTGCTTAGCGAGTTAGCAATAAAGGTCTAATAAATTTATCAAGTAATTCAATTGAATCAAACCCAATCTTTTTCACAATTTTCGAATTAAATAAGTGTACCACTAAGGTACAATACATGTTTCGACCTCATTACCAAACATTATGACTTATCCCATAAATTCATGTTATTCATCCAAAGGTTACCTACATATTACATTTATTACACAAGGATTAAGCAAAACCCTCATTTAGAAAGTTCTCCTATTCACGGGTCAATATTATTATGCACTATTTAATTCTTCATGATAATACTTAACTTTGTTATTAAATCTTATAAACTTTCCTGGATTTTGTTATCAAAGCTCCTTACCAGATCATTAGTTTATCAAACAAGTACCCCTAAAGGTATATAAAACTTGACATCCAAATAGTCATGAACTATATCAATTATCATTTGACACTTATCAATGTCCCAACTAAACTTCTAGGTATTTATTTAAATGTTCACTCATAAGATAGCTAAAGCTATTAAGCTAATATATTTTACAATAACCAATCTTTATACTCGTTGACCAATTCTATTTAATTGCTCAAGGAAACTAGAGGCAAATATTTCCTTTTTACTAAGGTAATATAACTTAATTCAAAAGTTACCACAATGTTTACTTCCATATAAATTAAGCATTCAAAAGCACTTAATCTTATCCTACCAATACCCAAACTCGAGCAACCATAACTTAACATGCAATTTATACTATGGCAACTCAATCGTCTTGTTAACAACTAGACTCGAAATAGGGCAGTTTCGAGTTTTCTGAAACCATTGAACAAAAATAATCGTAAATCATCATATACTCCATTATAAATGACCATTAGAATGTCGAAACAAACATAAACATTTGGAGTTTCATTCCTTTAAACAAAACAGTTCACTCTTCATAAAAACAGCCCTATAAGCTCGATTTAAATAAGCAATAACAGTTTCATTCCATTATTACATTTTATAAAAATTACCACAGCCAGCTTATCACGCTAGGACATAGATTTGTGCTTGCTCGTTAATCATATTTCATTCCAATTAAACTACCCATTTGATTAATTGTTTACAATCGATCATATTTTTAATCAAAGACTCGATCCATTATGTGAATAGGACTACTTAATAGCATTATTGCTCCTAATTGAGCATATAACATAATTGTCTTTATCCATTAGATAATTGACCACCAAGCAATCAAATTTAGTTTAGTCTTAAATCAAGGCTGAATCTTGTCATAAAAAGGGCATTATAACATTTTGCGATTCATTCTTGCAAGCTAAGAGTTTGGACAATTCAGGAACTTCATGACATACATGCTTTAACTCTCAAGATTCAATATACTAGATTACAAATCAGTTCAACCCAAAAGAACTTATGGAATCAAACAAGCAATGATAATCTCGAATCTAAAATATTTATCAAAACATCAACTATCACTTAAAACATAGGTAAACATTCAAGTAAACCACCATTCCTTTAAATTTTAGAATCATTCGAATGGTCTCTGCTATCAACAACAACCAATTATGTGCTATTATGATTAAATCATAGTATCATGCCCCATTAATTTATATGTAAGAAATTATCAATATTGATTATGGCTCCTTTTTATACTAGTTATAACACATTAAGTTTCTCAAGTGATTTATAAACTTTCATACTTTCTTTTATTATAGCCTTGAGACTCAAGCAACAACCTAGATACACGAATCCTCCAATTTCAACATCAAACAAGGGTACACCAAGTACAGAAACAAGGGTACACAAAGTACCAATTTAACCATTACCAAACATGGGTACCATTAGTACCAACAAATCCTTTGATCTTCAATGACAAGGGACCTAATTCCAAGACCGTGGTCCACACTAGCGAGCTCGATGGACTCTATGGCATGCAAACTGTACCTACGACTGACTCGAGACCAAGGCTTTTTCTCATTTATTTATTTATTTGGTGAATAACATTTTAAACATGACTTATAGTCAATATCAAATCACATTGCGTAATGCCTTTCAAAGTAAACAAGATTCACCACATGTAAATTTTACATTCAAGATGAGTATTACTCATATGCTTATCAACAAGGCCACCAAGGCTTAGTTTTTAATCAATCATGCAATGTATAGTAAGATACCCATTGTGCTTTTGTAAAACAAATATCATTCATTTTTTCCATTCTAAATTATTTGATTGAGCACTATAATTAACCTTAGGTTCTTTTAATTGTATCATTTGATCTAATATATATACCTTATTACAAATCACATAGATCAATCACTTTTAACCTTTGAAGACTAGAAAAAGTATCAAAACATTCAAGCCCTTTAATTTAACATCAAGACCTTTATCAAAGGTAACAAATCTCTTTCAAATCATGATTGAATCTAGGGTGCAAGCACCAACAATACTATCAATTTACTAATTTCAATCACAAGGTACTTTTTATAAAAGTACTTACCTCAAATATCCAAGCTTAAATGCACAGTGCTTCATAACTTATTTAACAAGTAAGTAAATTAAAGCAATTAAGGGTGCTCGGGTGGATTTCTCCTATCCCGAGTCTTTAAACTACTCTCACCTCTTATCCCGATGTTACAGGATACCTGAATTCCTCAATCATATCTCGCTATTCATCTGAATCCTTTTCTAACTTCTTTTTGGTTTAAAATTAACAAAAGTAAAATGATTCATTAGAGTAGATCCTAACATCCATTCTTATGTAAACTATTCTATACACATGTGCATCTTTATGAAATTCAGTCCATTTACATAAGCATACATATCCAAGCATTCCAAAATAGCCCTTAGTCTATTTAATTGCTACCAATATAGTCCACTACACATTCTGTTATTGTAAAACAAATTATACATTGATATTTAAGTATTTAAAGGCTTCAAAATATCCCCTTATACTCTTCTAAATGTTCAGGACAATTCATAATACATTTACAACAGTCCATGATGTTCAATTTACATCCAAACAAGTCCTAACTCAACAATTCACTTCCTAACATATTAAATTTCATACAAGCAGTCCCATGTGTATTCCCAAGCATTTTCCTGTGTTTTGAACATCCAAATCAGTTCATTATTCACACAAATTTTACGAAAACTGCCTAGCTTACAAAGGTATACCTTTACATACCTAAAACAGTCCACAAAAGTGTATATGAATATAAAACAACCCCTATTTATAATCATATGAATTTGTACAGATATTTTTACTTATAACAGTCCCTATTACCCAGAATTTCAACAGGACAAACACCCCCAAGATTAACATTACATTTCTCTTTAAAGTTTTTCATACAATTACATATATTCCATTACCAAAATAGAGTAGCCCTTTTTGTATCTAATTTCCATGGATTCAAACAATCTCAATGGCCACTATAACATCAATTATCAATCTAGAAGTGAACAACATACTAGGATACTAAAAACAATCTCGATTTTCCCTTTAGCAAACAAGTGGCCTCATTAATCAAGAATACAAATTTCCAAATTCATACAACTTCTTTTACTCAATCCTATGTCAATTTTCATATCCAAATTTTCACATTATACTAACAAAACAGTTTGTGAATCATTATCTAGTAGCCCACGAATCAAATTCACAATATCTTATCTTTCATTCAAGCAAAGTTTACCATTTCGAACATATATATACACATTAAGGAATTCATGTTCTCAACCATTTATTCAGTTTATCTCTATTCAAACATTTCATCAAACAAACTTTAATCAAGCATGCAAGAAACACTAGAGAATCTTACCTGGTGGAGTAAACAAATTTCAATCTAACACTAAAATCCATTCAACCGATGATTCAATTCTACCCAAGTTTGCAAGAATTTTTCACGAATTCTCCTTCCCTCTCTAACTAGCTTTCGGATGGAAAAGAATAGAGAAGGAGATGGTCTAATCTCCCTTTGACCGAAACCTTAGGGACACATAAGCATAGTCCCCCCTTTCTAATTCTATTACATGCAAAATCATGTAGTATGTAATTACACAATATGGTCCTTTCAAAAGTGTCACTCGATTAGTCCATGTTTCCAATTTGGCCCTTAATGAAATTCTTACTAAATTACAAGCAAACCTCTAAAATTAAATCTAGATTTTAATTTCTTCTAAACCTCTTTTTCCTATAAGTTACCTATTCCTTGATTCTCTCAAATTGGTCATTTACTCAAATAAGTTCTAATTGAGCTTACCAATATAAAATAAAATCTTTAACTTAGTAACTGATAACATGGCTTTCTTCTAGGCCTGATTTTAGGGTGTTACATTGTGATTGCTCGGTTGCTTTATATCCACCCATCACATAACACATGTAACCAAATGTATATGATAGATTACCAATACACTAAGTACATTATAAGGAGAAAATTCATAAAAATTCCTTTTAATGCACTAATGAAATATCATTACTTCCTGTAATTCAATATAATTCTCAACTTTATAAACTCATCAAATTTCTCAATTCTTTCACTTAGAATCAATAATCCAACTTTTGAATTTTCACAATTCAATCCCATTTCCAACAATAAAAACATCAAAATAAAGCTTAGGTGATAAAAATCAACCTAAATACTTTAAATTAATTTTTTTCACAAAATTTCCTCAATATTTTCTTTAATTGTCAAATTGGTCCCCAACATTCCAACATGGGATTTTTTCTTCAAACAACATTTTAAAGCTTGTAGAATACTTAATCCTTCATGACCAACTTCAAAATAAATTTTTACACTTCAACCCCTAAATTTCCATAATTGTCCAAATGGTCATTCACTCAAGAATTCTATGTTTTCACTTCAATCAAGCATGAAAAACATCATTTTAATCTTTTCCACCACCATAATAATTTTTACAAAATTTTCTCTTAATTTTCCATCTTATCTGAATAATCACCATGCCTTAAATCTTAGGATTTTCATCACTTTAAGCATAGAAACAACATCAAATCACTAATTCCAACTTGATTGAACCAATTTCAACATGTCATTCATCCAACTTATTCTCCAACATCAACTTGGAAACATGAAAACCATATGAAAATAGTACCAAAAGAATGAGAATTCAATGGAGATTGAATTCTTATTTCATGTTCTAGCTCCAAAATCAATCTAATAAGCTTAAAAATTGAAATAAAACTTTCTTACCTAGTATTTGGAAGCTCACGACAATTGGGATAGAAAGATGAACACTTATTCAGTTTTTCTTTTCTTTGATTTATGCCAAATGTCTTCAAATTATCCTAATAAATAATAAACATCTCTTGAATAGTCAAATAACTATTTTGCCCTTGAATTATAACCAAACACAAGCCACCACTTCTGCTTTATCATATTCCATAATCAACTTTAATAATAAATTACAGGTGAAATGACCATTTTGCCATTAATGAAATAACAAATCTTCAAAAATGTCATTCCATCAACTATACAAAATACTGGATAGAATCGAATCTAAATTAACTAAAAACGATTCCAAATCACAGTATCATGGTTCTCGGGTCTTCTTAGAAATTCTATCAAATATTCATGCAGTTTCAAGATCAAACAGTCATCCGAATTCAATACCAAAACTTATTCTTCTTATAGCTTTTCATACAAATCCCGTACCAAAAATCTGATTCCCACCAAAATTCTTATACCAGGATGAATTATTCATTTATGGAATATCATATAGTAGTTGGGAAAATTTCCATTTTGTCCTTCAAGTTTTCTCAACTTTTCACTTTAGCTACCAAACATTAAATGTTTGCATTTTAGTCACTAGAACAAAATCACCAATTTTTAATTCTTTATGTTTTAATCACTAACCATATATTAGGGTATTACAGCCGCATATTTGATGGAGTTGGTCTTTCATGGTTTTGATGATAGTTTGGCTATGGATTGACTAAGTGAGCATAAAGTGATTGTGGATTGTGAATCCAAAAGGATTTCTTTGAAGCTTGCTGACGATTATGAAGTGCTAGTGATTGGCGAGACTATTAAGTTCTTGTCTAACGTCATTTTGGCTATGCAAGTTGATAGGATGTTGCAAGAGGGTTGTTAAACTTATCTAGCAATTGTGATGAATCCATATATCAAAGGGGTTTGAGTATAGGACATTCAGACGGTGTGTGATTTTCTAGAAGTGTTTCCTAAGGAGTTGCTGGGCTTACCACCAGATAGAGAGGTGGAACTCGGTGTTGAGACGTATTCAGGTACGACTCTGTTGTCTATTTCTTAGTATCAAATGGCAAAGAAAGAGCTTAAGGAGTTAAAGACTCAACTTCAAGAGTTGTTGGATCAAGGGTTTGCCTGACTGAGTGTTTTGCCTTGGGGTGCGCCGGTTCTTTTTCTAAAAAAGGGATAGAAGAATGCGAATGTGCAGTGATTATCGTCAATTAAATAAATTGACGGTTTAAAACAAGTTTTTGTTGCCTCAAATATATGACTTGTTTGATTAATTTCATGGGGGCGGTTGTGCTTTCAGAGATTGGTTTGAGATTAGTGTATTATCAATTGAAGGTTAAGGATGGGGACGTATCGAAGACTACCTTTCGCACGAGGTTGTGGCATTACGAATTTTTGGTAATGTCGTTTGGTTTAACAAATGCCTCAGCTGCTTTCATGGATATGATGATAGGGTGTTCCATGAACATCTCGATCAATTTGTGGTAGTGTTTATCCATGATATTCTCATGTACTCACATACCGAGGAGGATCATGATCGGTATTTGCGGATTGTTTTGCAAGCTTTGAAGGACCATCAGTTGTACCCTAAGTTGCATAAGTGTAAGTTTTGGCTTAAGGAGGTGATGTTCCTTGGTCACGTGTTTTTAGCGGAGGGTATCTGTGTTGATCCGCAGAATATTAAAGCTATTCTTAATTGGAAACAACCAAAATCGGTATTTAAGATATGTAGTTTTCTTGGATTGGTTGGATATTATCATCATTTCGTGGGTGGATTTTCCAGCGTTGGTGTTCCATTGATGAAGTTGTTGCAAAATAATATTCCTTATGTATGGACGAAGGTTCAACAGTGTAGTTTTGAGAAGTTGAATGAGGTTTTGACTCATGCTCTTGTCTTTATTCAACCCTAGTCTGGTTAGAATTTAGAGACATTATCTTTATGGTGAGAAGGGTTGTGTGTTGATTCAACCCTAGTTTGTGGTCTACAGTGATGCGTCTTATGTTGGTTTGGGTTGTGTGTTGATGCAAGACGGTAAGGTTCTGGCTTTTGCATCAAGACAATTGAAAGTTCATGAGCGCAACTACCTGATTAATGATTTAGAGCTTGTGACAGTGGTGTTTGCTTTGAAAATTTGGAGACATTATCTTTATGGTGAGAAGGGTATTGTTTACACCGATCATAAGAGTTTGATGTTGTAACACCCCCTTCCCGGCCTGGTTGAAAACCAGGGCAGAGCTTGCTACCGGTGAGCGATACAATGATTTGGTGCACAACTTTTCAATTATCAATTGTCATTTAGTCTATTTAATGCTTTTAAAACCTTATTAAAGAAGAACATTAGCCCAAATTATCCAATAGGAAATAATAATTAAGCAATTAGGGTTGATTCTGAACTACTGCGAGTTTTAGGGAATAGACTGCAAATCTGGTAATTTAGAGGTCCTTTAGTGCAATTAATTGCTCCATGATGAAATTCAATACAATAACAGTGAATCCATAAATTTTCATATTAATCTGATGTTATTTACCCATCCAATTAGACTTACCCAGATTCAGTGACCATTCTGTAAATAATGCAAAACTGTCTTCAGCAGCACCCAACCGATTTAACAAACACCGTACCGAAATGGCATGATGTCGTATCGGTTCGGGTATGCATGGAGTTAAACTCCAGATGAAACTGTCCATCTTCGTTTTGATACGGTCCAGGACCGTATCGATACGGTCTGCACGGATGATAGCCCAATTCCCAACAACTTAAGAACTCGTATCGATATATCTTGACCGGTATCGATACGAGTTGACTAACATTGACTTTGACCAAGACTCGTATCGATACACCCTGTATCCGTACCAATGCCATTTATTCTCCAGACCTCACTGCCCAAAGTCTTATCGAAACGCCTTGAAGTCGTATCGATACATCTAGTTTAGCCTACACTTTGAATGTTTTAAATATGCACAATTGTAACGAAACAAGTGGACTCGTATCGGTACGACATGCATGTAATGCCAAATTTTATCTGGTTTTTAATTGAATAAGCCTGTTGAATGATGTCCAAATGCAATTAAATTTTACCAGCAGGTTTATTAAGCTATAATCGATTAGCATGTCAAATTTTAGGGCTATCCGAATCCTTTTACTAAGTTTTCACATTTTAGTGCCAAATATGCATATTTAGCCATTTTGAAGCTAAACCAAAAAGCCATTTAGAGTCTTAGACACATTTACAATCCATGCATAATACACATGTATCAAATGAGTCACAAATGACTAGTTCAACTACTTTGCCACCATTCCAGGAATTCATAAAGGCAAAACACATTGCTTGGGGCTTGTGGTGACTTGTCAACAACGTCGATTCTCCGATCTCCAATAGTGAAATCCTTAACCTGAAATGTATGGAATGAAATGCACTAGGCATACTTTGCCTAGTGAAGTAGTCACAAGTAAAAACTTTATTAATGAAATATATTCCAAATCATATCTTGACAATAACAATGCAATGATCATGTTCAATAGCAACAAGTCCATATTTCAATATTAACTGTTGGATCGATTCAAAATAGTGGATACGCAAATTCCTACGCCTCACCAAAACAATGAATGGTCTAGTCCTTTCGCCTTGCCAATATGACCGTAGCCCAAGGACCGTAGTCCACCCACACACTAAGCTCATGAATTCTATGGCATGCCAATTGTATACAAAGTCCTTTCGAAACCAAGGTCCGGTGACAATATCCATGATCGGTGTTCGCTAGCATTAGCAATATTCAATGTTCTTTTCAATAAGAAATGGATCAATATCAATATTCGATAACAATACCAATGGTAGCAACAATGTCCAATGATTTCAATGATAATAGCAATGATCAAGGTTTCACTTACAATGTTTCGAAAACAATAACTATAGCAATGGTAATGACAATAATCGATGCTTCATATTCAATGTTCCGTTGACAATGGATATATAGATATCAATGTTCAACGACAATGACAATGACGATAACAATGGCAATAACTATGCTCTATGTCTGATGTTTAATGCTTCCATATTTCAATGACAACAATAATGGTGAAATCGGTAATGATGCTCGGTAGCAATGACTATAGCAATATCAATGATCGATATTCAATGCAATAACTTACCTTATCTTACCAATGGAATCCACTAAGTGATTCAATCCAATATTCCTTGACGAAAATGTTATCCATGCTATAATCAATGACAATGTGGTCGGGAAAGGCACCTAGCCTAATCTCAGGACTCCAACTACACTCACCTCAGTAATCGGATGCTCATATGGCTCTTGGATAGCAATTCCCTTGTTCCTATCTTTCGTCGGTATTGGTGGATGATCTTTCTCCACTTCTTCAGCTAGGTAAACAATAGGGGAAATTATTAGAATCGATAATATGATATCGAAATCAATATAACGATATCAAAATCAATATCAAAGCTTAAAATGGCTGTTAGCTTAAGATTAAGCTTGATTTATACATGGATTCAATGATTGTTTGGGTATTATAGCTTACCCGATTGATAGCAACAATTAGATATCGATAAATAGAAGAAAACTCAAGCTTCTCCAACCTCAACAATGGAGGTGCTTGCTTGGAAAAAGATGATGAACGATAGGTGTTAGCTTAGGTCTTTCTTGGGTAACCCTAGATTAGCTATCACCCTTTTCTTTTATTTGCTTTGTAATAACAAAACTTTCCTCCCATTGAAGGAATTACTTCCTGATCACCCACGTATGTGGGATTAGAATTGAGGAGTGGCTAATCACAAGGTTAGTCCCTCAACTCTCAATTCTCTATACTTGTACCCCAAACTTTCAATTTCTATAATTTAGTCACTAAAAGATTTTTGATAATTTCAATAAGGTCCATAATCAAAAATTTGATTCAATTGGATTTCAATATCGGTGCAATTAACCTTGCGGTCAAAGTCAATACAATATTTAGACCTTTTCGATGCAGGGCTTCCGATTGCTAGAACCCATTTATGATTAAGCCGAATTTCGTGGTGTTACAACTCTCCCCCATAAGAAAAATTCATCCTCGAATTTTTACCTGAATCGAAGAGATGAGGATATTGCTTATTCATCAACTCCTCTAGTTCCCAGGTTGCTTCTTCCATATAATGGATCCTCCAGAGCACTTTAAAAAGGGGATAGTCTTGTTACGAAGTATCTTGACTTCCCTTGCAAGAATCTGAACCAGCTCTTCCTCATTGGACAAGTTTACTTGAATTTCCATAGACTGAGGTTCAATGATATGTGAAAGGTCAGAACGATACTTCCAAAGCATTGATATGTGAAACACATCATGGATCTTACTAAGTTTTGGGGGCAGCAATAAGCGATAAGCCACAAGGACAACTTTCTCAATAAACTCAAAGGGTTCGATGAATCGAGGACTAAACTTCCCCTTTTTACCAAATCTCATAACTTTCTTCCATGGTGAGACTTTAAGAAAAGCTTTCTCACCAACTTCAAACTGCTTATCCCTTCGCTTAAGATCGGCATATGCCTTCTGTCTGTCAAAGGTAGCTTTTAAGAGATCATGGGTGGTGGTAAACCATTCCTCGATTTCCCAAAGTAAGTCAGGGCCCAACACATTGCCTTCACCGAGTTCAGACCAACATAATGGAGTTCTGCATTGTCTGCCATACAATGCCTCATACGGTGTCATCTTAATGGAAGCTTGATAACTATTTTTGTAGGCAAACTCGATAAGAGGTAGAGATTTCTCCCAAGAGCTTCAAAAATAAATGATGCATGCTCGAAGCATATCTTCCAAAATTTGGATAACCCTTTCTGACTAACCGTTAGATTGATGGTGAAAAGCAGTACTAAGATTGACTCTGGTGCCCAGAGCTCCTTGCAATGACTCCTAGAATCGAGATGCAAATCGTGGATCTCAATTGGAAATGATAGACTGAGGCACTCCATGGAGTCGTATAACTTCCTTGACGTACAAGTCAGCTAGCTTAGGAAGACCATAGTCCATCCGAACTGGCAAGAAGTGGGCTAACTTGGTGAGACAGTCTTCAATGACCCAAATGGCATCATGTTTAGTGGGAGTCAAAGGTAGAGCACTAACAAAATCCATAGTGATCTTCTCCCACTTCTATTACGGTAGATCGATGGGTTGCAATAAGCTGAAGGGAACATGATGCTTAGCCTTGACACGTTGGCACGTGAGACATTTAGATACGATGTTGGTTATGGCTTTCTTCATGCTCGGCCACCAATATATTTCTAGGAGGTCATTGTCTATCTTTACCGTCCCCGGGTGGACAGAGAAAGAGCTCGAATTCATTATTGGGTACACTGAACTTGGAACTTGGAAATGATAACTTGAAGTTGGGTTGTCTTGGAACTTGGAAATGATAACTTGAAGTTTAGGATCTTGTTTTTGCAATGTTTGAATTTTTGATACGATGGTAGACTGAACTTGGAGTTCAGCTACGCGACAACTATGCTTTCGAAGACAGAAGTGAGCATTGATAACTCGAGGAGCTACAATACAAAAACTTTACAATAAGTCGATATACAAATTAACATATTGGATTTAATGATCCATAAAGAGACTTACCAGGCAGAGGTTTACGGCTGAGTGCATCAGCTACAACATTGGCCTTGCCCGGGAAGCAAACAAGAACAAGATCGTAGTCTTTGAGGATTTCCATCCATCTTTATTATCGAAGATTCAACTCCTTTTGGGTCAAGAGGTACTTGAGACTCTTATGATCGGTGAAGAGATAACTTTTATCTCCGTAGAGGTAACGTCTCCAGATTTTTAATGCAAAACACCTGCAGCCAATTCTAAGTCATGAGTGTGGTAATTCATCTTATGCGGCTTTAGTTGTTTGGAAGTATAAGCAATGACTTTGCCTTCTTGCATTAACACACATCCTAACCCGAGATGCAAAGCATCATCATAGACAGTGTAGTCATTTATCGACTCGGGCTGGGTTAGAACCGGTGGATGAGTCAAAACTTGTTTCAATTGATCAAAGCTTCTTTGTTGTTCCTTGGTCCAAACTAACGGAGCTTCTTTTCTTAGCAACTTAGTCAATGGGGCTTCTAACATATAAAATCCTTTGACTAATCTCCTATAATAGATAGCAAGACCAAGGAAACTTCTAACCTCACTAATGTTCTTCGGCGAATGCCAATCAACAATAGCCTGGATTTTCTTCAGGTCCACCTGAATCCCTAAAGCCGATTCAATATGCCCCAAGAAGACAACTTTGGTAAGCCAAAACTCACAATTAGAGAACTTGGCATATAATTGCTTTTCTCGAAGAGTTTGAAGCACAATACGAAGGTGATCTCGATGCTCGACAGGGTGCTTAGAATAAATCAGGATGTCGTCAATGAATACCACTACGTATTTGTCAAGGTAGGGCTTAAAAACCTTATTCATTAGGTCCATGAATGTTGTCGGTGCATTGGTTAGCCCAAAAGACACAGTAAGAATTCGTAGTGTCCTTATCTTGTTCAAAAAGCTGTCTTGGGTACATCACATTCTTTGACTCTCATCTGATAATACCCAGATCTTAAATTGATCTTGGGAAACACAGAGCCATCCTTAAGATGATCGAATAAGTCATCTATCATTGGCAAATGATACTTATTCTTGATGGTCACCTTGTTCAACTAGCGATAGTCGATACACAATCTCATGAAACCATCATTCTTCTTAACAAAGAAAACCGGTGCTCCCAGAGGAGAGGAACTCGGTCAAATGAAACCTTTACTCAAAAGGTCTTTAATTTGAGCCTTTAGCTCATTGAGCTCAATGGATGTCATGCGGTAAGGTGCAATAAAAACTAGGACAGTACCAGGTTGTACTTTGATACCGAATTTGACTTCATGGGTTGAAGGCAATCCCAGAAGTTCATCAGTAAAGACATCAAGAAACTCACATACGATGTCAAACTCCACAAAATGGGGTTCATCCTTGGCTTCCAATGTCAAAGCTTGCAACGAATGGTTTTTTGAACTCATTAACACGATACTTTCCTTGCCAAGACCTCGAAGATACAACTTCCTCTTACCATAATCTACCCAGGCTTGATGCTCACTAAGCCAGTCTAAACCCAGTATAACATCAAACTCATGGATCGGTAGGGCCAATAGATTGGCCACAAAAGGAATGCCTTGAACCACTAAGGAACAATTCTTGCATATAAGAGTTATGGTGACACAATCACCCAAAGAATTTGTTACAAAAATCTTCGGTGCTATAAGTTCAGATGATAATCCATGTCTTCTAACCAACATGGTGCTTATAAAAGAGTGGGTAGAACCAGGATCAATCAATGCATATAAAGGATAGGAATAAAATTCAATGGTGCCTACAATGACATCAGGTTTATCCATTTTTTTCCCTCCTCCTCACATGATACATCTGGGTAGGGGCTTGGATTCTTACTTGCTCGATGCCTATCCAAATTTGCCAGATCTTCCCATAGCTCTCGATAAATCTTGCCTTGACCCCTTGCCTCAGAAGAACTGAGTAGGGGTTGCAATGTTAGTCGGTGTAGTAGTAGACTTGGTTGCATTCAGCGGACAATCACAAATAAAGTAGCCTTGTTCGCCACAAAAGAAACAAGCTCCAGTCTGTTTACGGCATGGGCCTACTGGATGCCTATTTTGACAATAGTTACAAATAGGATACTGTGAACTTTGATTCGGGCCTCTAGTGCTCTTAACCAAGGCCACCTTAGAGAAAGATTAATTCACGGACAATGACTTCTCGATATTCCCATAATGGGAAGGCTATAGATGGACATGTTGTTTAGGGCCTTGATATTTTCCCTTCTTGTTCCATCTAGGAGGTCGAGATTCATCTCTAACCCTCTTCTCAGATTTTCTCGACCCACTAGTTCTTTGGGCTTTTGATGATGCTTCAGTGGCTTTGACCCGGTTCACCAAGCCTTGGAAATCAATGATGCTCAATACAATGAACACCTGGCGAAGTTCATCACTAAGCTCAGCAAGAAACATGCGACACTTATCTCCCTCCTTCTTGATGTATTCAACACCATACCGACAATGCTTGCATAAATCACGGATGCACTACTCGACTAGTCGCCCATCTTGCTTGAGGTGGAGAAAGATGTTGCGTCTCTCCGCGAGGTAGTACTCATTGACATACTTCATTTGGAATTCTTGAAGGAAGAACTCCCAAGTGATAGTTTTCTCAGGAACGATAAGAATAGTGGTCTCCCACCACTGAAGTGTTTCATCAACTACCAATGCAAGGGCGCGCTCCAGCTTGTGCTCATCAGAACACTGTAATTGCTTGTTTAGAATTCTCAATGTGTCCAACCAGTACTCGGTGATCTTAGGATTATCATCATCCTGACTAGTGAAAGAGTATGCCCGGAGTGATGCCAACTTGTCAATAGGGGCTCGGGCATATTAAGCAACCGGTAGGGTAGGTTGCACTACCGTCTCAGCTCTCATACATGTCATAAATTACCTAAACATCTCAGCCATATTCTGGTAGCATTCAGCTTGGGCATCAGGCAATACCGGATCGACATTTTGGGGTGGGGGATTAGGTGGGTTTGGAGGGTCTCCCCTTACTTCCTCGCTGTGTATCGAGGAGCCGGTGGTAGGCTCGTTTATACGGGCTTCGTTAGCCCAGTCATATCTATAACATAAAGAGATCAGATTAGTTGATAAGTCATAGTATACACAATATACAACTCCTAGGTGGAAAAGTAACACAATAACAATAAGGATTTGGTTTAGTCCTAGAATCGACTAAACTCTAGCTCTGATACCACAAATGTAACACTCCCTTCCTGGCCTAGTCGAAAACCAAGTCAGAGCATGCTACCAGTGAGCGATACGATGATTCGGTGCATAAGGTTTCAATCAACGATTGTCAATTAGACTATGTAATGCTTTTTAAACCTTATTGAACAAGAACATTAGCCCAAATTATCCAATAGGAAACAATAATTAATCAATTAGGGTTGATTCTTAACTATTGTGAGTTTTAGGGACTAGAATGTAAATCAGTAATTTAGAAGTTTTTAGTGCAAATAATTACACCATAATGAAATTCAATAAAATAACAGCGAGTCCATAAATTTTCATATTAATCCGATGTTATTTGCCCATCCAATTAGACTTGCCCAAATTCAATGACCATTCTGTAAACAATGCAAAATTGTGTTCAGCAGCCCCCAATCGATTTAATAGACACCGTCCATGATGTCATATCGGCACGAGTATACAAGAAGTTAAACTCCAGATGAAACTATCCAACCTCGTTTCGATACGGTCCAGCACCGTATCAATGCGACATGCAATGATGATAGCCCAATTCCCAACAACTCAAGAACTCATATCGATACAGCTTGACCAGTATCGATATGGATTGACTAACATTGACTTTGACCAAGACTCGTATCGATACACCCTGTACAAGTACCGATGCCATTTATTCTCCAGACCACACTACCCAAAGTCATATCAAAACACCTTGAAGCCGTATCGATACACTTGAGTTAGACTACACTTTGAATGTTCCAAATATGCACTATCGTATCAAAACAGGTGGACCCGTATCGGTATGCCTTGTACTATAATGCCAATTTTATCTGGTTTTTAATTGAATGAGCCTGTTGAATGATGTTCAAATGCAATGAAATTTTACTAGTAGGTTTATTAAGCTATAACCTATTAGCATGTCAACTATTAGGGCTATCTGAATCAGTTTGCTAGGTTTTTACCTTTTAGTGCCAAATATGCATATTTAGCCTTTTTTAAGGTAAACCAAAAAGCCATTTAGAGCCTTAGACACTTTTACATGCCATGCATAACACACACGTATCAAAAGAGTTACAAATGACTAGTTCAACTACTTTGCCACCATTCTAGGAGTTCATAAAGGCAAAACACATTACTTGGGCTTGTGGTGACTTGTCAACAACATTGATTCTCCGATCTCCAACAATGAAATCCTTAACCTGGAATGTATGGATTGAAATGCATTAGGCATACTTTGCCTAGTGAAGAAGTAACAAATAAACACTTTGTCAATGAAATGCATTCCAAATCATATCTTGACAATAACAATGCAATGAATCAATAGTAACAATGCAATGATCATGTTCAACAACAATAAGTACATATTTAAATATTAACCCTTGGACCAATTCGGAATATTGGATACGCGAATTCCTACACCTCGCCAAAACAATGAATGGTCTAGTCCCTCTGCCTTGACAAATTAATGTAGGCCATAGCCCAAGGACCATAGTCCACCCATACACTGAGCTCATGAATTTTATGGTATGCCAATTGTATCCATAGTCCTTTCGAATCCAAGGTCCGGTGACAATATCCATGATCGGTGTTTAGTAACATTAGCAATATTCAATGTTCTTATCAATAAGCAATGAATCAATATCAATATTCGATAACAATACCAATGGCAATAACAATGTCCAATGATTTCAATAACAATAGCAATGATCAAGGTTTCACTTACAATGTTTCGAAAAAAATAACTATAGCAATGGCAATGACAATGATCGATGCTTCATATTCAATGTTTTGTTGACAATGGCTATATAGATGTCAATGTTCAACGACAATGACAACGACGATAACAATGGCAATAACCATGCTCTATGTCTGATATTCAATGATTCCATATTTCAATGACAACAACAATGGAAAAATCAGTAATGATTCTCAGTGGCAATGACTATAGCAATATCGATATTTAATGCAATAACTTACCTTATCTTACCAATAGAATCCACTAAGTGATTCAATGCAATATTCCTTGACAAATATGTTATCCATGCTATAATCAATGACAATGTGGTCGGGAAAGGCACCTAGCCTAATCTCGGGACTCCGACTACACTCACCTTAGTAATCAGATGCTCCTATGGCTCTCAGATAACAATTCTCTTGTTCCTAGCATTCGTCGGTGATGGTGGATTATCTTTCTCCATTTCTTGAGCTAGGTAAACAGTAGGGTAAATTATTAGGATCGATATATGATATTGAAATCAATATAACGATATCAAAATCAATATTGAAGCTTAAAATAGCTGTTAGCTATCAAATTTCATGGATATCCAAAACCTTAGCTTAAGATTAAGCTTGATTTATCCATTGATTCAATGATTGTTTAAGGATTATATCTTACCCGATTGATAGTAATGATTCGATATCTATTAATCAAAGAGAACTCAAGCTTCTCCAACCTCAACAATAGAGGTGCTTGCTTGGAAGAAGATGATGAAGGAGAGGTGTTAGCTTCGGTCTTTCTCGAGTAAGCATAGATTAGCTATCACCCTTTTCTTTTATTTGCTTTGTAATAACAAAGCTTTCCTCCCTTTGAAGGAATTGCTTCCTGAAAACCCACGTATGTGGGATTATAATTGAGGAGGGGCTAATCGCAAGGTTAGTGCCTCAACTCTCAATTCTCTATACTTGTACCCCAAAAGGTTTGATTTCTGTAATTTAGTCACTAAACGATTTTTGATAATTTCAATAAGGTCCATAATCAATAATTTGATTCAGTTGGATTCCAATATCGATGCAAGTGACCTTGTAGTAAAAGTCAATACAATATTTAGACCTTTTCGATGTAGGGTTTTCGATCGCCGTAACCCATTTTCGACTAAGCCAGATTTTAGGGTGCTATAGAAGTATTTGATGTCTCAAAAGTTGTTGATCCTTAGGCAAAAAAGGTGGCTTGAGTTGCTTAAGGATTACGACTTGACGATCAAGTTTCATCCCCGCAAAACCTAATATGGTAGTGGACGCGTTGATCCGTAAGGTTGTTATTGAGCTTAGGGTGATGTTTGCAAGGTTGAGTGTGACACGAGAAGGTGGTTTGTTGGAGGAGTTACAGTTTAAGCCTACTTTCTCTCAAATGATTAAAGCGAGGCAACCGTATGATAATTCTTTGGTTCCTCATGTTAAGGATATTTCGGATGGTAATATGACAGATTTTCATTTGATGTGTTGGGGTTTTATGCTTTGTGTCGGAAGACTCAGAGTTGAGGAACACTATTTTGACTAAGGCTTATTCAAGTCCTTTTGATATGCATCCTGGTGGTACAAAGATGTATCGAGACTTTGAAGGATTTGTATTTTTTGGTTAGCTTGAAGATGGATATGTCCGAGTTTGTTTCTCATTGCATGGTGTGTTAGTGGGTTAAGGATGAACATCAGTTTCCTTCTGGATTGTTGCAACCTGTTCAGATTCCAGAGTGGAAATGGAAAAGGATCATTATGGATTTTGTGACGGGTTTGCCTTTGACATTGTCCAAAAAGGATCCGATATGGGTGATTGTTGATCATTTTACGAATTGTCCATATTTTCTTGCTGTCCATACAATGTATACATTGGATAAGTTGGCGAATATGTATATTGCTAATATTATAAGTTTGCACGAATTTCTTAAGTCAATTATATCAGATAAGGACATGCCCTTTAGGTGTTAAGATGAAGGTTGTTGGGTGAGCTGAGTTGAGCTACTTGAGCTATGAGTGAGCTGGCTTGAATTGAGCTAGCTTGAATTGAGCTAGCTAGCTGAATGAGCTTCACTTAGTTTATGAGCTGGATTGAGCTACTACGAGATGCCCATAGCTAGGTGAGCTTGCCTTGAAGTATTCTTCAGCTAACTCGAACTATTAGAAGCTGGTTGGAGTATTTTAAGGTCTTGTATCCTTTAGCCGCATGCTTTGAGCTATTTTGTGCTTGTATTGAGCTACACGAGCTAAAGATGATCCGTCCTTCAATCCCTCTTGTTCATGTATGATGTGGTGTCGTACACGCAATGCAACATATCATAATTAGATGCATATAAACATAATAAAAAAAGTAAGTGAAGATGTGGTGATAATGGTTAAGGCATGCATGATCCTATTTAATATGTAATATATATAATATGAAACATGTAGATGCATGGTAATAGTCGTGTAACACCCTAAACTTGGCCTAGGAAGGTTACCACTATCTAAGCTATTGACTAATTGAATTATGTGCTAATCAAATTAAAGAGGAAAAAACATTAGCTATCTTTTAGATCTAATAAGTGAAATTAGAACCAAAATGAATTGAAATTAAAATTAGAAGGCTTAAATGGAAGGAAAGAAATGTAAACATGTAAAGCTCTAGAGTTTGCATGAAAATTGAATTAAAATTTGAGGCCTAGACACATGTTCTCATTTGATGAGAACATGTGCCTTGTGAGTGATAACTCACGGCAACTAGGTGAGAAAGATGAACAAAAATTGTGTCATGTTCTTCATTCACCATAGCCGAAATGTTGAGAGAGAAAGAAGGAGAAAAAGCTTCTTAGACCATCTTCAATTCATGTTTCTTGTTGATCTTTGATCAATTAGCTTAGGAAAAGGTAAATTGCTTGATTCCTCACTTCAATTACATGCTTGTATCTTGAATTAGTGATGTTCTTGTTGCCTAATTTGAATAGGATGATTGTTATGCATGTTAAGATGATGTTAGATTCTGATGATCCTTGAAATTGTGAGTGTTAGTAGTTAAATTGATAAGGAGAATGTGTATGGTTGCTGGAAATTGAGGATAGGGATCATAGTTGAAACTAGTTTTGATTAGGGACTATTTTGCTAGTTGAAAATGTGTAAACATGCTTGATTGTATATGCTGCCCTATTTTGATCACATTGTTAGAGGAATTGAGACTTGAATAGAGTAAATAGCTTATTGGAAATTGAATGCATATAATTGGATTAGTTAAAGCTAGGTAATGGAATGCTCAAATAGTGAATTGGAGGAATGTTGTTGATCAAATGGATCAAATTGAACATAGTACTATAATGCCTCGTTTTAAGCACATTGATAGGTGAAATGGACTGATCTAGACATGTAAGAACATGAAAATAAGTTGAATTACAATGTTAGAATCTTGTTTAGATGAATTATGAAGCTAGAAGCTTAACCTACTGTAATTTGCCCATAATACTCTGTATGAGCAGTAACTTTGAAAAATCACCATAAAGGTATAAATGGAATATAAGGTTGAAATTTAAATGGATAGTTCCTTAACATGTATAAATTCATTAGGAGAAAACAGAACCGAATTCTGGATTGTAGAATGAATTGTAGAGAAGAAACACTAGGGACAGTGCAAACTATCCAGTGCTGTAAATTGCCCTGTCTTTAAGCTAAAACTGTATTAATTGACAAAGGATAAAAGTGCAAGACCTATATGGTTAGAAAGACAATTAAGTTAGCTTTCCAACGGTGTAAACTAATTGAAATTCTGACGTACGGAATGAAAGTTATGCATGTTTAAGTGAGTAGAGTACATGCTGCCTGGTAGCAGCAATTTAGGCAAATGTGGCAGTTTTGTTAACCCTTTTGCAAACAGTTTTGGGATAGTTTAATTACTGCCCTGTTTTGCCTTAATATGGAATGTAGGCAGTTTGGTAATGTGAATTAAGGTGTGTACATAAAATGTTATCTATTTTGTATATATAATGTATTAACCTTGTTGCCATACTGAATGATTTTGTTATTTCATGTTTTGACCTTGTTCTATCTATGTGATTTACTAGAGCAAGGAGACGAATTTGGAGAAGGATCTAAAGTCGAGCATTCAAGGGACAAGCAAAAGGGAATAGTCTTTCGAGACTAGCTAGCTTGGGGAGTATTGTGAGTGTAGTTTATTCTAGACTTAGGACTAGGTCCTAACAAAAGCAAGCATGTGTAAATACTTGTATTGTTAAAAAATGACTTAATATGATCTTGATCTAAAACAGGAAGTATGAAATAAGATTATACATGAAACTTGACTACATCCTTGAAGTGTTGTATAAATAGAATGCTAGCATGTATATGTGGTAACATTGATGCTTGTAAGCATGACATGGTATTGTGATCAATTGCTTAAACTTAATACTTGAAATGCTAGCCTAGATGATGTAATGAACACTTGAAATGAAGAGTTATGGTTCTAATGGCCCAAGGGCTTAATGCATGTATAAACTTGCCATGCAATACTTGAAATGACTCATGAAATAAAGATAATGCTTGACATGAACTTGTACACTTGAATGATACATGATCTTGAACTTGAAAAGCTTGAAATCCTTGAATAAATGAAGTTTAATCAAACAACCTTGGTTGCTAGTTGAATAGGTAGAAGGGAATGCCTTAGAGTCTAGAGCTCATTGTGTCAGGGTGCACTACGGTCCAGGGCTAAGGCCCTTAATTGGCGACAGACGGTGGGTACATATGTGGTCTTTGGCGACGGTAGGAGGGTTGACTAGTACTACAGTACATCTTGTGGCGACAATTGGTTGGAGACTCGATTACCTAGACAAACTATGAACCAAGGATTGTGGTAAAAGATAATAAATGAGCTAATAAGTATAAATTGCTTGATTACCTGTCATGTAAGCATGAATTGCTTGATTACTTGTCATATAAGCATGAATTAATTGATTATTGTCATGTAAGCATGAATTGCTTGATTACTTGTCATGTAAGCATGAATTATTGTCTCTTGCTTCTTATACTATTCGAATGCCTTGGAATCCTTAGCTAGGATCATTCTTGTCTAATTGACACTTAACTTGATATACAAATTGGTTAGAACTAGTTACTACCTCACTAAGTACATTCTTGTACTTACGACTCTTATTTTCATTTTTCCCAACTACAGGATAAAGGATTCGATTGTTCCTTGATCTTGAAGCCTGATTTCTTGAGCTCGAAGCAAGATACAAGCATAGCTAAAGTATGGTTCATACTTGTTTTGTATTTCTCCTGGTTGGTGGCACCTAGACATATACATGTAGCTAGGACTAGACCATGCATCTTGTTTGTTTTGGGAAGATTGTATATATGCATGAACATGACTACTTGATGTTTTGAATACTTGTATGTATGCTTTTGTATGGGCCTTCCATGTTAAGTACATAGCTGTTAAGACTTAAGTATGTATTGAACACAAATTATATGTAATGTAAAAGTAGTTGCTGCGCATATGTGAATATATATGGAATGTTCAAAGTGACTGATCTATCTTATTGTACCATTAGAATGCCTTGTGGAATTATATAGTCACTTGTGTGAATATACCATGTTGTAGGTGTTTTTATG
This sequence comes from Hibiscus mutabilis, assembly GCA_019671005.1. Classification (NCBI taxonomy): domain Eukaryota; kingdom Viridiplantae; phylum Streptophyta; class Magnoliopsida; order Malvales; family Malvaceae; genus Hibiscus; species Hibiscus mutabilis. Next base: position 30,208,101 of record CM033712.1, read on the forward strand.
TGTTTGTATGGTGAATGCCGAATGGTATAGTTGTTTGGAGACAAGATACATGTAATTGTGTGTTCAAATGATCATGTACAGTAATTTAGGTATGAAATATTACACGTATCAATCTAAGGAACAATGAAATGAAATGGAAGCATGTTTGCATACTTAGGCCATTCGAATGATAGTGGTATGATGAAGTTAATTGAATTGTTGAAGTAGTAACCTATAATGACTTGTAAACAAAATATGAGATTGCTTGCTTGATAAGTTAAGTATGCTTGGTTACTTATTGGTTAAGTAACTCATCTAATAGGGATGAATTAACCTATTCTTGCCTTGTTCTTGCTTGCAATGTTCTTGCTTGGTAACGCTCCTAAGATGGCTTGCTACCAACCCAGGGTAGGGGGTGTTACATTTATTGGTTATCAGAGCTTTTTAGTTGGTTCTAGGACTAAACCGGGCTCTCTTGCATCATATAAGATACTTGTGCCACCTAGGAGACTTGTATTGTATAGCTTGTGTCTTTGCATAACTAAATCGAATTCCTAATTGATCTATTTGAACGTAGAATGTCTGAAACAAGGCTCACTCGGGACGATGAAAGTCCTGAAGGCTCCTCAAATGAAGGAGATAGTGTGAGGATGGAGCATAATCCTCCACAAAAACAAGCTTAACCCCGAGCCCAAGCTGCTGCTCAACAGGAAACTCCTACTATAAATCCCGTGCAACATGAATTTCTCATGAGCATTAAGGAGTTGTTCAATCATCTTATAACTACTTTGAAACGAGAACATTGTATTCCTCCTCCTATTGTTGTGCCAAATAGAGCCCCGATTGACAAGCTGGCTCAACACTGGGCCTATACTTTCACTGGCACTGATAAAGTCGATCCCAAAATAGCTGAGTATTGGTTATAGGCCACTACTAGAATCTTGACCAAACAACTGCCATGTTCTGATGAACACAAACTCGAATGTGCCATAGCCCTGTTGGCAGATGAAGCTCTAAGCTGGTGGGAAACCACTACCCTGACTGCTCCTACTGAAGCTGTAACTTGGAAATTCTTCTTCGAGGAATTTAGGAATAAATACATCAGTGAACAATACTTGGCCGAGCACCGGAAGTGTTTCTTGTACCTCAAGAAAGGTGGTTGACCCATCGAACAGTACATGGGCGATTTCTGCAAATATTGCAAGTACGAGTCACAATACATCAAGACTGATGCTGACATGTGTCTGATATTTATCGATGGACTGAATGATGAACTGAGTCCAATATTCTCTACCTTGGGTATCAGTGACTTCTAGAATCTGGTGAACTGGGCTATTGCAACTGTGGTAAAGATGAAAGCCTCTGAGAATTGCAAAAGTGGTAACTCCTGGAAAGAAAAACGATCCGGGAATGATGACAAGCCTCACTGGAAATCAAAGAAGTCTGAACACTCCAAAGAAAACTCTTCGAATTACACTCATGCTCAGAAGAACAACTACATACTGAGACCCCAATCTGTATCTAAGCCTTTAGCCCCGATCATCTCTGTTGATAGTATGGGGAATTTTAGTAAAGCTGCTCAATATCCTACTTGCAAGTTCTGCCAGAAGCACCACACTGGCCAATGTAGAACTCAACAAATACTATATTTCATATGTGGAGCCGCCGATCACTATATCATGGATTGTCCTCAGAATCCTAACAAGGTTCCGAATTGAACTCCTGCAAATACTAGCTCATCTTCCATTCAAAACAAAGGTCCCAGACAAGCTGAGTTTAGAAATTAGGGGAAGGGCAAAGTATAGCATTCGAACACCACTACTCACTAGGAATCTCAGGCTCCTGCTTGATTCTATTATATCCGGGGAAAAGAATATGAAGAATCACCCGATGTCATAGCAGGTGCCATTAATCTAAATTTAACTCTTGTTTATGCTTTTAAAGACTCGTGATCCACATTCATTTGTATGCTCATCTTTGATTGTAAAATTGAAGTTAAAACCTAAAATTGTAAAACAAAGCCTTGTAGTTTCAAACCCAATAGACGAAATTACAACCATAAGCCTTATCTGTAGAAACTATCCCCTATTCATTCAAAATGTACCCTTTCTTGTTGATCTATATGTCTTGCTGACTTGTGAGTTCGATCTAGTACTAGGACTAGATTGGTTAAGCAAGCATGAAGCCTGGGTAGTTTGCCAAAATAGGAGACTTTATCTCCGGGTTTAGGAAAGGAATCAATCATTATAATTGACATGAAACCGATCTCAATATTTTCTGTTACGGTCTTACAAGATGAACTTGAATTCGGCTTACCTAGTGTGCCTATTGTATCTGAATATCTTGATGTTTTTCTCGAGGATCTCCCTGGTCTCCCTCCAACCAAAGAAGTAGAGTTCAGGATCGATGTCCAACCTGGAACAACTCTGGTGTCCATCACACCCTATCGAATGACACCTGTTGAATTGAAAGAAATCAAGAAGCAACTCCAAGAGCTACAAGACAAAGGCTTTATTCAGCCTAGCTCGTCTCCCTGGGGTGCTCCAGTCTTGTTCGGGAAGAAGAAAGACGAGACTATGAGACTCTGTATTGATTACAGACAATTGAACAAGCATACTATCAAGAATCGATATCTTTTCCCAAGGATTAAAGATCTCTTCGATCAACTCAATGATGCTTCGGTGTTCTCAAAGATCGATCTTCGATTAGGATACTACCAAATGAGGGTAAAAGAAGAAGATGTACCCAAGATAGCCTTTCGTACTCGATATGGCCACTTTGAATTCCTTGTAATGCCATTCAGGTTAATGAATGCTCCGGCTGCTTTCTCGGACCTCATGAACCGTGTATTCAAGCCCTATATTAACATGTTTGTGGTCGTCTTCATTGATGACATTCTGGTGTATTCTCGAAATAAGGAAGAACATTCCGAACACATTCTGAACATTTCAAACATTCTGAGAACGTCAATTGTTTGCAAAGTTTTCTAAGTGTGAATTTTGGCTATCGGAAGTCTCGTTCCTTGGCCATGTTATCTCGATAGATGGGATTAAAGTAGACCCGAGCAACATTTGATCCATCCTTGGTTGGAGACCTCCGAGGAATGTTGGTGAAATCAGAAGCTTTCTCAGTTTAATCGGGTATTATTGATGTTTTGTGAAGGGATTCTCATCTATTGCCACAAGCTTGACTAAGCTAACCCGTAAAGACACGCAATTTGTATGGTCGGAGAATCAACAAAAAAGCTTCGATAAGCTTAAGCAAGCCTGACTCATGTTCTAGTTCTCATCCAACCAGTATCAGGCAAGGAGTACACTGTTTACAGGGATGCATCTCCTTTGGGACTAGGATGTGTCCTAATGCAAGATGGAAATGTGGTAACTTATGCTTCAAAGAAACTAAAACCACACGAGTCAAACTACCCTACTCATGATCTAGAATTGGCAGCTATCATGTTTGCACTCGAAGTCTGGAGACATTACTTGTACGGGGAGAAATGCAACTTGTTCACAGACCACAAGAGACTCAAATACCTCCTAACTCAGAAAGACTTGATTTTGAGGCAAAAGAGATGGCTAGAGTTACTTAAAGACTACGCTTTGGTTATCAACTACCATTTGGGGAAAGAAAATGTGGTTGCTGATGCCCTTAGTCGCAGACCATACTCAGGTAACTCCTCGAAATCTAAATCCTAGAACAATCCATTCGAATTAAACCTTTCTTGTCTTACAAGTAACCATTAAAAAATCTCCTTTAATGATCTTGTCCATTCGTTTGTAGCTTCCTTGGCTATCAATGCTCATTTCTGTTTATCCAAAGGACAGAAATACTTGTCTAAACTTCAAGTTCAATCTAGTCTAATCTCGAGAATCAAAGAACTCCAACAAATTGATCCAGATCTTCAGAAGATCGTGTCCAAGCTAGACCTTGAGTCTAATTCTGACTTCTCCCTCAAGTCAAATGGACTCCTCTATTTCAAAGATAGAGTATGTGTTCCTAATAATGAGGAACTAAAACAAGAGATGCTTCAAGAAGCTCACCAAAGCTCTTTCTCGGTTCACCCTAGATCGGTTAAGATGCACAAGGACCTAAAGCCACTATACTGGTGGCCAGGCATGAAATCGGCTATTACAGACTTTGTTTCAAAGTGCCTAACTTGTCAAAGAGTCAAAGCCGAGCAGCAAGTCCCCACTGGACTGCTCCAACCAATCGAATTCCCTCAATGGAAATGGGACCGGATTACAATGGACTTTGTTACTGGTCTTCCTTCCACTCTAAGAAAGAATGATGATGATAGGGTTGTTGATAGATTCACAAAGTCTACTCACTTTATCCCTGTTCGAATGAACATGAGCTTGGAAACCTTAGCCGAGCTATACATACGTGAAGTGGTTTGATTACACAGTGTACCTACAGCTATAATCTCTACTTGAGACCCCATATTTGCTTCTTGATTCTGGAATTCCTTATAGAAGGATCTAGGAGCTAAAGTGCATCTTAGTACAACCTTTCAACCTCAATCAGATGGACAATCTAAAAGAATCATCCAAGTGCTTAAAGACATGCTACGTGCTTGTGTTGTAAACTTCGAAAAGAACTAGGAGAAATCTCTACCCCTAGTAGAGTTTTCTTACAACAATATGTACCAGACATCTATTCAGATGGCTCCTTTCGAAGCTCTATATGGAAGGAAATGTAGAACTCCCTTTTGCTGGTCTGAACTGGGAGAAAACAAAGTATTGGGACCTCAATTGCTCAGTGAAACCGAAGAACAAGTGAAGATCATTCACAATCAATTAAAAGCAACCTTTGATAGGCAAAAAGCATATACAGACTTGAAAATGAGAGACATCCAATATAATGTTGGAGGCAAAGTTTTCCTCAAAGTATCTCTTTGGAAGAAAGTCTTTCGGTTTGGAAGTAAAGGGAAACTTAGTCCCCGATTCATTAGTCTATTTGAAGTCATTAAAAGGATAGGGCCAGTGGCCTATCGATTAGCTCTTCCCAGTGAATTTGACAAGATTCATAATGTCTTTCACGTATTTATGCTCAGAAGATATAGATCTGATCCATCCTATGTCCTTGAGCCTGAAGAAGTAGAATTGAATAGGGCCAGTGGCCTATCGATTAGAACATCCCAGTGAATTTGACAAGATTCATAATGTCTTTCACGTATTTAGGCTCAGAAGATATAGATCTGATCCATCCTATGTCCTTGAGCCTGAAGAAGTAGAATTGAATCCTGACTTGTCTTACGAAGAAGAACAAATACAGATTCTTGATCGTGAAGTTAGAAAGCTAAGGAACAAAACCGTTCCTCTTGTCAAGGTCTTGTGGAGAAATCACAAGATAGAAGAGGCAGCTTGGGAATCTAAAGAACTCATGAGGAAGCAATATCCCCACCTATTCGATTCAGGTAAATTCGAGGACAAATTTATTTTAAGGGGAGGAGAATTGTAACACCGTAAACTTGGACTAGGAAGCTTACCACTATCTAAGCTATTAACTAATTGAATTATGTGCTAATCAATTAAAGAGGAAAGAACATTAACTATCTTTTAGATCAAATAAGTGAAATTAGAACCAAATTGAATTGAAATTAAAACTAGAAGGCTTAAATGGAAGGATGGAAATGTGAACATGCAAAGCTCTAGAGTTTGCATGTAAATTAAATTAAAATTTGAGGCCTAGACACATGTTCTCATTGTTCTCATTTGATGAGAACATGTGCCTTGTGAGTGATGACTCACGACAACTAGGTGAGAAAGATGAACACAAATTGTGTCATCTTCTTCATTCACCATAGTCGAAATGTTGAGAGAGAAAGAAGGAGAAAAAACTTCGTAGACCATCTTCAATTCATGTTTCTTGTTCAGGTTTGATCAAATTAGCTTAGGAGAAGGTAAATTGCTTGATTCCTCACTTCAATAACATGCTTGAATCTTGAATTAGTGATGTTCTTGTTGTCTAATTTGAATAGGATGATTGTTATGCATGTTAAGATGATGTTAGCTTCTAATGATCCTTGAAATTGTGAGTGTTAGTAGTCAAATTGCTAAGGAGAGTGTGTATGGGTGCTAGAAATTGAGGATAGGGATCATAGTTGAAACTAGTTTTGCTTAGAGACTGTTTTTGCTAGTTGAAATGCTTGATTGTATATGCTGCCCTGTTTTGATCACATTGTTAGATGAATTGCGACTTGAATAGATTAAAAAGCTTGCTGGAAATTGAATGTATATAATTGGATTAGTTAAAGCTAGGTAATGGAGTGCTCAAATGGTGAATTAGAGGAATGTTGTTGATCAAATGGATCAAATTGAACACAGTACTATAATGCCCTGTTTTAAGCACTTTGATAGGTTAATTGGGCTGACCTAGACATGTAAGAACATGGAAATAAGTTGAATTACAATGTTAGAATCTTGTTTAGATGAATTATGAAGCTAGAAGCTTAACCTAGTGTAATCTGTCCATAATAGAGTGTTCTGGGCAGTAACTTTGAAAAATAACCATAAATTGTATAAATGGAATTTAAGGCTTAAATTTATATGGATAGTGCCTTAACATGTCTAAATTCATTAGGAGAAAACGAAACTGAATTATGGATTGTAGAATGAATTGTAGAGAAGAAACACTAGGGATAGTGCAAGCTGTCTAGTGTTGTAAATTGCCCTGACTTTAAGCTAAAAACTGTATTAATTGACAAAGGATTAAAATGAAAGACCTATATTGATAGGAATACAATTAAGTTAGCTTTCCAACGGTGTAAACTAATTGAAATTTCGACGTATGGAATTAAAGTTATGCATGTTTAAGTGAGTAGAGTACATGCTGCCTGGTAGCAGCAGTTTAGGTAAATGTGGCAGTTTTGTAAACTATTTTGCAAACAGTTTTGGGACAGTTTAATTATTGCCCTGTTTTGCCTTAATATGGAATGTAGGCAGTTTGGTAATGTGCATTAAGGTGTGTACATAAAATGCTATCTGTTTTGTATATATATTGTATTAACCTTGCTGCCATATTGAATGATTATGTGATTTCATGTTTTGACCTTGTTCTATCTATGTGATTTACTAGAGCAAGGAGAGGACTTTGGAGAAAGATCTAAAGTTAAGCATTCAATGGAAAAGAAAAAGGGAATAGTCTTTCGAGACTAGCTAGCTTGGGGAGTATTGTGAGTGTAGTTTATTCTAGAGTTAGGACTAGGTCCTAACTAAAGCAAGCATGTCTAAATACTTGCATTGTTAAAATTGACTTAATATGATATTGATCTAATAAGGGAAGTATGAAATAAGATTAAACATGAAACTTGACTACATCCTTGAAGTGTTGTATAAATAGAATGCTAGCATGTATATGTGGTAACATTGATGCTTGTGAGCATGACATGGAATTGTGATCAATTGCTTAAACTTAATGCTGGAAATGCTAGCCTAGATGATGCAATGAACACTTGACATGAAGAGTTATGGCTCTAATGGCCTAAGGGCTTAATGCATGTATAAACTTGCCATGCAATACTTGAAATGACTCTTGAAATAAAGATAATGCTTGACATGAACTTGTACACTTGAATGATACATGATCTTGAACTTGAAAAGCTTGAAATCCTTGAATAAATGAAGTGTAATCAAACAACCTTGGTTCCTAGTTGAATAGGTAGAAGGCCATGCCTTAGTGTCTAGAGCTCATTGTGTTAAGGTGGACTACGGTCCAGGGCTAAGGCCCCTAATTGGCGACAGACGGAGGGTACGTGTGTGGTCTTTGGCAACAATATGAGGGTTGACCAGTACTACGGTACATCTTGTGGCGACAGTTGGCTGGAGACTCGATTACCTAGACAAACTGTGAACCAATGATTGTGATAAAAGATAATATATGAGCTAATAAGTATGAATTGCTTGATTACTTGTCATGTAAGCATGAATTGCTTGATTACTTGTCATGTAAGCATGAATTGCTTGATTATTTGTCATGTAAGCATGAATTGCTTGATTACTTGTCATGTAAGCATGAATTGCTTGACTACTTGTTATGTAAGAATGAATTATTGTCTATTGCTTCTTATACTATTCAAATGCCTTGCAATCCTTAGCTAGGATCATTCTTGTCTAATTGACACTTAACTTGATATAACAATTGGTTAGAACTAGTTACTACCTCACTAAGTACATTCTTGTACTTATCACTCTTGTTTTCATTCTTCCCAACTACAAGATAAAGGATTCGATTGTTGCTTGATCTTGAAGCCTGATTTCTTGAGCTCGAAGCAAGACACACGCATAGCTAAAGTATGGTTCATACTTGTTTTTTATTTCTCATATTTGGTGGCACCTGGACATATACATGTAGCTAGGACTAGACTATGCATCTTATTTGTTTTGGGAAGATTGTATATATGCATGAACATGACTACTTGATGTTTTGAATACTTATATATATATGCTCTTGTATTGGCCTTCCATGTTAAGTACATAGTAGTTAAGACTTAAGTATGTATTGAACTCAAATTATATGTAATGTAAAAGTAGTTGTTGCTCATATGTGAATATATATGGAATGTTCAAAGTGACTGATCTAGCTTATTGTACCATTTAAATGCCTTGTGGAATTATGTAATAACTTGTGTGAATATACCATGTTGTAGGTGTTTTTATGTGTTTGTATGGTGAATGTCGATTGGTATAGTTGTTTAGAGACAAGATGCATGCAATTGTGTGTTCAAATGATCATGTATAGTAATTTAGGTATGAAATATTACATGTATCAATCTAAGGAAAAATGAAATGAAATGGAAGCATGTTTGCATACTTAAGCCATTCAAATGATAGTGGTATGATGAAGTTAATTGAATTATTGAAGTAGTAACCTACAATGACTTGTAAACAAAATATTAGATTGCTTGCTTGATAAGTTAAGTATGCTTGGTTGCTTACTTGTTAAGTAACTCATCTAATAGGGATGAATTAACATATTCTTGCCTTGTTCTTGCATGTAATGTTCTTGCTTGGTAACGCTTCCGAGCCGGCTTGCTACTAACCCAGGGTAGGGGGTGTTACAAGTCAAGTGCATGGTGCATGTGTTCAAATATAATCATGACATAAACATAAGTAAGATGAAACATATGGATGATATGTGCATGCTTAACTAATAATAATATAAATATGTGATTAAAGTAAATATAAAGAAAGTAAGCAAAATCTCCCCCGTCTTTCATTCTTGTAAGACAAGATGAAAGTATCGTGAAAATGAGTAGAGAGTGAAATAGGTCGCATCAAGGAGACTTCAAGACCAACAAGAGATGAATCAACCACACAACAATGTGGTGATACCACAAATACAACCACAACATCCTAATGGGCCACCATTGCAACAAGGTGCACAATTTCAAAACAAGACTATAAGAGATGTTGTTGTGCATGTATTAGATGATTTGCAATCGAGAGTTGTCAGGCCAGCAATTTAAGCTTAAATTTTTTAACTCAAACTGGTCATGTTCGAAATGTTGAATTCTAATGGGCAATATGCTGGACTTCCACATGAAAACGCAAGAGAACATCTTAAATCCTTTCTATATATTTGTGCATTTTTCAGTCAACAAGGCATTCCTTATGACACTTTGAAAGTGCAAATTTCCCTGATTCTTTGGAAGGGAGAGCTCGTATTTGATTCCTTGGGTTACCGATAGGATCTATTACTTCTTGGAATACATTGACAACATAGTTTGTTCTGAGATTTAATATGCCGACAATGAATGCTCATCTTAGAAATGATATTACTTGATGAGAGGTAGCCTAGCACTTCCTTGATGTTGTTGAAGAGAAGGCTGCCACTTTGATTGTTTCCCAATCTAGGAAGGCAACAAGTGATCCCTTCAAGCAAGAAACTTCAAAGAAAAGGTTAAGGTAAGATAAAATATAAATTGATGGTGGTTGCGGAAGATAGTTTGTATTTGGTGGAATTCGGATAAGTAAATGGGTCATGATGGCGGTTTGGAAATGATAATATAGGTGCTCGGATATGGTGATGGAAATGGATGGAAATGATGAGGATGGTATCTTAAGAACTTTAGGAAGAAACTATGCTAAAGAGCATAACCCCGAACCTTATATGATTTCTTAAAGGATGGTAGATAAGGACTTGACCCACTTGATTATAAGAGAACCAAGAAATGCAAGTATCAAAATGGAAAAGGAATGACACAACAAGCAAAACTTGAAAACTTGATAAATTTCAAATAAGAACAAGAAGAGAGAAAATTCTCACAAACTGAATTATATTGATATGAAACTTGTGTGTTACAAAATGCAAACTAAACACCTATTTATAATTTTCTAAGGGGCTACTGAAAAGGCAAGTATAATGATGAATAGGTTGCTGAATAGTCATGGTGTCCATTCGGCAAGGATGTATCTTCATGAAGGGGTTTGATGTGGTTTTGGTTAACTCTTTAAAGGGCTGGCGATGCTTCATGGTGGCGCCAAAATTTGGAGAGGCACCATGGTTTCCCTCCATGGTCGAATGGGTGCCTATGTGTCCCTCCATGGAAGCTAGCTAGGTAGTGAAGCTAGCTTGTGACACTCCAGCTTGTTCAGCTCAGCTACACTCTAGTGACAGCTACCTGACCTTTAGCTCCCTCCAAGCTAGTGTCAGCTCTCGAGCTCAGCTACACTCTTTAGTTACATTTCATCTCCCTAGTGTCATTTCCTTAACTTTGCTCTAAGCTAGCTTTTTAGCTGATTTAGCTACTCTTGACATGCATTGAGCTTCCTTTTAAGCTGAATTGAGCTGCCATCCTTATCTTTGAGCTGACATAGCTTGTATAATCAATATTTGCACAGAATAACATTAAAGATAGATATATAAGTAAACTATTAAATAATTATGCTAGGTATGCAACACAATGTGTAGCATAATATAAAGATGTGGACTGTAGAATGCATCACATTTCAACGTGAAACACATTATATAGTTGTTTTTCTAAGGTTAAGTGATCTTCAAATGTTTTGAAAGCATGAATGCATTTATGAGAAAGAACTTCCCTAAAATGCTTAGACTTAGAATGGGTGGTAGGTCCTTGTGGTATAACTTTTGGATCTGGTGCTGGTAAGCTTACATAATCCCCCTTCTTTTAGGTGATTTGTCCTTAAATCGTCATTGCCTTCATACGGGGAGAGATCTAAAACATTGAACGTTGCACTTACTATATAATCTCCTAGCAGATCCAACTTATAAGTATTGTCGTTTATCTTTTCCATAATCTGAAATGGACCAACTCCTCGGGGTAGTAGTTTAGACTTCCTTTGACTTGGAAATCTCTTATTCCTGAAGTGAACCCAAACCTAATATCCAACTTCAAAGGTTCCCTTTTTGCAATCTTTATTTGTGTGTTGCTCGTATTGGTGGGTTCTCTTCCCATGTTTTGATGTTGCTTTTGATGACCAATATCAATAGGGTAGAAAGAACTCAATTTACTACTTTAGTCTGACCGTCGATTTGAGAGTGGCATGTAGTTGAAAACAAAAACTTGGTTCCAATCTTGTTCCAAAGTGCTCACCAGAAATGAGTTAGAAAGTTGACATCACGATCCACTACAATTGTCCTTAGAATTCCATGCAACCTTACTACTTTTTTGAAGAATAGGTTGGTGACATGTGTTGCGTCGTCTGTTTTGTGGCATGGTATGAAATATGCCATCTTGAAAATTTGATCAACCACCACAAAGATTGAATCTCGCCCAGTTTTGGCCCTTGTCAGTCCCAACACAAAGTCCATTGAGATATCAACCCACAGTTCACTTGGAATGGAATGAGGCATGTACAATCCATGGGGCATAGCTCTTTATTTTTCCTTTTTGTAGACAATGCATCTTTCACAAACCCTTTCAATGTCCCTTTTCATTTTTAGCCAGAAAAGGTGTTCCTTCAATGTGCTTAATGTTTTTTCGACCCCAAAGTGTCCCATTAATCCTTCTTTGTGTGCCTCCTTAACCAAAACGTCTCGAATGGAACCATGATGTATGCACAGTCTTCCTTCCTTGAAGACGAACCCATTATGCTTGTAGTACTTGCTATCTAAACTTGAACCAATCAAACTATACTTTTCTCCAAAATCAAGGTCAGTAGCATAGAGTTCTTTAAAAAGCTGAGTAATTTAGAATCCAAAGTGTTAAGTTGTAGGTACCTCATTGATAAAGCATTAGCCATAACGTTGTCCTTACCCTTCTTGTGATGTATAAGATATGGAAAAGATTCGAGAAACTCCACTCATTTAGAATGTCGATTGTTCAAATTTTTTTGACCCTTAATGTGCTTTAATGCCTCATGGTTAGTATGGATGACAAACTCTTAAGGCCATAGGTAATGTTGCCATATTTCCAATGCCCGAATAAGTGCATACATTTCTTTATATAGTTCACTGTAGCAACTGTAACAACCTAAAATTGGCCTAGTAATGTTACCACAATCTAAACTATAGGCTAATTGACTTTATAAGTTAATCAATTGAAAGAAGAATGAACATTGGCCATTCTTAAGATCAAATAAGTGAGATTAGAACCAAATTAATTAATATTAAAACTAGAAGGCATAAATGGAAGGATGGAAATGTTAACATGCAAAGTTAGGAAGATTGCATGCAAAATTCATTAGAATTAAAGGCCTTGACACATGTTCTCATTGGAAGAGAACATGTGCCAAAGCTTGGGATGACTCACGGCCAAGGAGGGAAAAATAACAAACATATTGTTATCTTCCTCCCATTATCGTCCACCTTGGCCGATCCTTGATAGAGAAAAGGGGAGAGAAGAGCTTCATGCATACACCTTCAATTCATGCTTTTTGATTCAACCATTGATCAAATTTAGCTTGGAGAAGGTATAATGCTTGACTTTACATGTTATAGATTGTTTGAATATGAAAATGATGATGTTCTTGTTGCCTAGATGGAATTAGATGATTGTTAAGCATGTTAGGGTCATGCTAGCTTCAATTAGAACTTGGAAATTTAATGCTAGAAGCTAAATTGCTAATGAAATATATATATGGTTGCTGGAAATCTGGGAAATATGTACATGGTTGAAAACAGTCTTGATTAGGCACTGCTTTGATAGAGAAAATGTGTAAACGTGTCAATTGAACATAGAACCATGTTTTGATCATGTATCTAGATGAAATGAAGATTGAATTGAATAGATATGTTGCTGGAAAATGACTACACCTAATTGGACTAGTTAAACTAGGTAATGGACTGCCTAATTGATGAAATGGATGTGCAATGTTGATCAAATAGATCAAATTGGGTTCAACATGATAATGCCATGTTTTAAGCATATTGCTAGGTGTATTAGAATGACCTATACATGTAAGAACATGAAAATGAATTGAATTGCCATGTTAGAACACTGCTTAGGTGAATTAAGAAGCTAGAAATTCAACCTAGTGTAATCTGCCAAGAATGCTCTGTTCTGGGTAGTAACTTTGAAAAATCACTATACATTGTATAAAATGAATTTAAGGCTGAAATGTTTATGGACAAAACTTTGATATGTCTAAATTAATTAGGAGAAAACAGAACTGAATTATGGGTTGGATACTGAAATGTAGAAAATAAACACCAGGGACAGTGCAAACTGTCCAGTATAGCAAAATGCCCTGTATTTAAGTTAAAAACAATATTATTTGGATAAGAACTAAAGTGAAAGCCTTATATGGTCATAAAGACAATTTTTTAGCTTTCCAACGGTGTAAACCAATACAAATTCTGACGTACGAAATGGAAGTTATGCATGATTAAGTGACTAGAGTGCAAGTTGCCTCGCAGCAACAGTATATGCAATTGCACACTGTTTTGTGGCAATTTGCAAACTATTTTGTAAATAGTTTTAGGACATTGATTCTTCCTTTTTTTACATGAACTAGAGTATAGATAAGTGTAATGGAAAATGTATATAAGCATGCTGCCAGATTTGTGTATGTTATGTGCTTGTAACATTGCTTGATTGAATGAACTTGTCTTGACATGTTTGTACTTGTAATGTGATAGAACCATGAGTAAACTTGGTGGAAGAGGATATAGTGGATCATCCTAAAGCCAAGAAAAAATAAGTGTGGATCCAAGGCTAGCTAAGCTTGGAGTATTGTGAGTGTAGTTATCTTAATGCTTGAAATCCTTAGCTAGGTCTATACTTGATTAAATGACATAAAACTTGGCATAACAAATGGTTAGATTTAGTACTACCTCACTAAGTACATTCTTGTACTTATCACTCTCGTTTTCATTCTTCCCAACTACAGGATAAAGGATACGATTGTTGCTTGATCTTGAAGCTTGTTACCTTGAGCTAGAAGCAACTCACACAAGCTTTGCCTAAGTATGGTTTCATACTTGTTTTGTATATCTCCTAGAATGGTGGCACTAGATTGTATATAGCTAGCTTGATCATGCATTTTGGTACACTTGAGAATTGTATATATAGATCTTGATGGGCCTACTGTGTTATGAACCTATGTTTAAGTATGTAATGAACTTAAGTATCATGTAATGAATGGTGATTGCTGCGCATATGATGATGGAATGAAATGATCTAATGTTTTAACTAGTTTCCCTTAGAACAATCGAATGCCTTGCTTAATATGCATGTCTTGTTTGAAATGAAGTTGTGTGTTTAATTATAAAAGCCGAATGGTCTAATGTGAGTATAAGATGATGGCCGGATGGTTACGTATAGAAAATTACTTGAATGGTAGCTAGTTTCATGCAAATTAATTGTTCAAGAGATGTTAGAAATTTGGGTTAAGATGTACATGTATAAGTCTAAGGAACAAAGAAATGAAAAGCAATTAGGTTGTTGGCTTAGATCAATTCGAATGATAGAGATAAAATGAAGAAATTGTATTGATAATGTAGTAACTTGTAATTGAAAGTATGAGAGGAAAAATTTAATGCCCTATTTCGAATGCCTTTGATGATTTGAATCCAAATATGAGTTGCTTGAATGATAAGTAAGTATGATTGTAACACCCCCTACCAGGGCTAGTAGCAACCCGGCTCCGGAGCGTTGCTTAACAAGCAAGCAATTACATGGCAAGCAATCAAGAACAATCAGGAAATCAAACATACTTACTTATCATACAAGCAATGCGCATTTGACTTTAATTCAAACTAAGGCATTCGAACAAGACCACTAGATAAATTCCTTTCATGCTTACATTGCAAGTTACTACTTTCATGGTTCATATCACAACATTCAATCTTCGTTAACTTATCATATTCGAATGACCTAAGTGTGACTTTAATTCATTTCATTTCTTTTGTTCCTTAGACTTGTACATGTACATCTTATCCCTAATTTACTAACATGAATCTTGATCATTCATTTTCATGAAACTAGCTCCCATTCAAGTCATATTACATATCCAATCATTCGACTATTACACCAAACACATACACGAGGCATGTAACTATTTCCTAATGATCTAGACCATTCGGCCGGCTATACCATACAAGAACACAATACACTCATAATCAAGGCATGATCACACACAAACCATTCGGCAATCACCTGTACACATACTAGGCTATTCGAATAGAAGGCAAACAATGTAGTTTGGTTATCTTATGTTCAATTCAAGCAAAACATGTACACAAACAAAGCATTCAAATGCTATTAAGGTAAACTAGATCCACATTTGATCATTCCATTGTTAAATCAACATATGCGCAACAACAACATCATCCATTACATGTTATCTAAGTTCATTACATACTTGTACTAGATACATAACATTGTAGGCCCATCAAACATTATATACAAGCTTCAAAACGCATGATCAAGCTAACTATATACATTCTAATGCCACCATACTAAGAGATATACAAAACAAGTATGAAACCATACTTAGGCAAAGCTTGTGTGAGTTGCCTCTTGCTCAAAGTAACAGGCTTCAAGATCAAGCAAACTCGTATCCTTTATCCTGTAGTTGGGAAGAATGAAAACGAGAGTGATAAGTCCAAGAATGTACTTAGTGATGTAGTACTTAATCTAACCATTTGTTACTTCAAGTTTCATGTCATTTAATCAAGTATAGACCTAGCTAAGGATTTCAAGCATTATGATAATCCTAGATAAGGCTTTCAAGCATCAAGATTTTCCTAGCTAAGGATATCATACATCCGGCCATCAAGGTACAAGCAACAAGAATTCATACTTCATGAATCAAGCACAACATGCTTGCAAAACAAGAAATCAAGGAGTCAAGCTTTCAAGTCAAGTAACATAAAGTTCATGGCATTCAAGACAAGTAACATATGATGTAGGATTGTTATTTCAATTGTTATTCATTAAACAACCCCCTTGTTACTTAGTTTGTATAGGTAATCGAGTCTCTAACCAACTGTCGCCACAAGATGCACCGTAGTGCTGGTCAACCCTCCTACTGTCGCCAAAGACCACATAGGTACCCCCCGTCTATCGCCAAATAGGGGCCTTAGCCCTGGACCGTAGTCCAGCCTTACACAATGAGCTCTAGACTCTAAGGCATGCCCTTCTACCTAGTCCAACTAGCTACCAAGGTTGTTCGATTTACCATTTATTCAAGTGTTTCAAGATCAAGATCATGTCAAGCAAGTTTATTTCATATTAGGCCCTTAGGCCATTGAGCCATAGCTCACATATCAAGTAGTTTCATGTTTCATTTCATCAAGATGAGATGATATCTCAAGCAAGTCTTTAACATTTAACCACATTGCATCATAGCACATAAGCATCCATGTTATCACAATATCATACTTAAGCATTCAAATTTATCATGTAGACAAGGCTAGGATCAATTTCATGTATTACTTTAATCATCCTTCCCTTATTAGGTCAAGTTCATGATTAGATTCACTTAACATGTCAAGAATGTAAGAGGAATACTTTGGTTAGGACCTAGTCCTAACCATAGAGGTAACTACACTGACAATACTCCAAGCTAGCTAGTCTTGGATCCACACTCCTTTGTTATTGGCTTTAGGATGATCCGCTCTATCCTCTTCCACCAAGTTTACTCATGGTTCTATCACATTACAAGTGCAAATATGTCAAAACAAGATCACAAAGTCATTCAATTCAAGACAAGATTTCAAGTATACAACATTCACAAATTTGGCAGAATGCTCATATACATTTTCTATTAAACTTAACTACACTTTTCTACATTCTAGTTCATGTAAAACAAGGCATAATCAAAGGCCTAAAACTGTTTACAAGATAGTTTGCAAAATGCCACAAAACAGTGTGCAGTTGCCTATATACAGCTGCTGCCAGGCAGCTTGCACTCTAGTCATTAAATCAAGCATAACTTTCATTCCGTACGTTGGAATTTCAATTGGTTTGCACTGTTGGAAAGCTAAAAAAATTGTGTTTTTGACCATATAAGTCTTGCATTTTAGATCTTTTCCAATTAATACAGTTTTTAACTTAAAGATAGGGCATCTTGCTATACTGGACAGTTTGCACTGTCCCTAGTGTTTCTACTCTACATTTCAGTTTGCAACCCATAATTCAGTTATGTTTTCTCCTAATTAATTTCCACATATCAAGGTGTAGTCCATAAAAATTTTAGCCTTAAATTCATTATACACAATTTATAGTGATTTTTCAAACTTACTGCCCAGAACTGAGCATTCTGGGCAGATTACACTAGGTTGAATTTCTAGCTTCTTAACTCATTTTAGCAAGGTCCTAACATGGAAATTCCATTCATGTTCATGTTCATGTTAATACATGTCTAGGTCATCATAATTCACTTAACAATGTTCTTAAAACATGGAATTATCATGTTGAACCTAATTTGATCTATTTGACCACATTTACACATCCAATTCATCAACTAGGCAGTCCATTACCTAATTTAACTAGTTCAATTAGATGTAGTCATTTTCCAGCAAGTTACCTTTTCAATTCAATCTTCATTTTATCTAGAAACAAGATCAAAACAGGGTTCAATGTTTATTTGGCATGTTTACACAATTTCTCCATCAAAACATTCCCTAATCAAGACTGTTTTCAATCAAGCACATATTTCTCAATTTTCCAACAACTATACATATATCTCATTAGCAATTTAGTTTCTAGCATTCAATTTCCAAGCTCTGATTAAACCTAGCATGACCCTAACATGCATAACATTCATCCAATTTCATCAAGGCAACAAGAACATCATCAATTCAAGGTTCAACAATCTACAACAAGTTAGAATAAAGTATTATACCTTCTCCAAGCTAATTTTGATCAATGGATGAATCAAGAAGCTTGAATTGAAGGTGTTTGCATGCAAATTTTATCTCCCCTTTCTCTATATATGTTTCGACCAAAAGGATGAATTAGGGGAGGAAGATTACAATATTTTTGGTTATTTTTCCTCCCTAGCATGTGTCATCATTCAAATTGGCACATGTTCTCCTCCAATGAGGACATGTGTCAAGGCCTCCACTTAATTAAATTTTGCATGCAATCTATAGGATTTTGCATGTTCACATTTCTATCCTTATATTTATGCCTTCTAGTTTTAATTTCAATTCAATTTGGTTCTAATTTCACTTATTTGATTTTAAGGATGGCCAATGTTCATTCTTCTTTTAATTTGATTACCACATATATTCAATTAGCCTATAGTTTAGATAGTGGTAAAATTCTAGGCCAATTTTGTCAAAATAGCACCTATCCTAATCCTCGATGCGTCACGCTCCAGTTCAAAGGTTTTGTCAAAATTAGGCAATGTAAGCAATGGTGCTTCGGTTAGGCATTCATTGACTTTCAAAAAGTCTTCCTCTTGTTCTTTACCTCATTCGAATGTTGAATTCTTCTTAATGATCCCGGTTAAGGGGCGGTAATAGAACTAAAGTGAGGCACGAATCTCCGATAAAAACTTGCCAAACCATGGAAACTTCTCACTTGGCTCACATTGGTTGGTCTTGGCCATTCCGAACTGCCTTGATCTTTTCGGGATACACTTTCAAGACCTGTGAACTTACAATGAAACTTAAGAAGGTAAGCTTGTTAGTGCAAAAAAACATTTCTTAAGGTTGGTATAGAGTTGCACCTTCCTTAGGTATTAATAAGAAACCTTAATTGTTGCACATGATCTTCCAAAGAACGACTGTAGATTAGGATTTCATCAAAGTAAACAGCACAAAACTTACCAATGAAGGGCCGAAGGACATGATTCATTAATCTCATGAATGTACTAGGTGAGTTGGTTAAGCCAAAAGGCATGACCAACCATTCGTAGAAACCTTGCTTTGTCTTGAACGTCGTCTTCCACTCATCTACTTCCCTCATTCGAATTTGATGATAACCACTCTTTAAATACATTTTTAAGAAGATGCAAGCACTACTTAATTCACCCAACAACCCTGAATGGAAGAATTGAGTGAGAAGTAAGAGGAAATATCAAGGAGCAATCGAGTTAGCTAAGAATAGCTTTCCTTATTCAATTCTTAATATTTTCTTTTGTTTAAACGCTGATGATTATGGTTTATATTCCTTTACCATGGAAATACCTCATGGATGTTGACTAAATGTTTATTTTTTGAAACTTTTCTTCTTTGTTTTAATCGTTGGGTTTGGATGTTGAATGAATGGAAGTGTTTGCAACAGTCACTGCCACTGGAAACTGCAGTGACAATTCATATTAGCAAGCATGACAATGGAAGTTGCATAGGAGTTAAAGGAATTTGACTCAGTTGTTTTTATATGTGTTTTATTGCTATCATCGGAAGGTGTAGTTAGTATGCATGTAAAAGTCATTGACTAAAATAGAGAAGTTGGGTTCACAAAATATTCATGGGATTTATTGTGTTCAAATAATCTATTTTTTGTTTCTTCCTAGCATTCGATAGTCTGCTGAAGGTTCATCAAGGGAACCCCAATTTCATTATTATCTTACATCAGTTCCTATTTCATTTCATTACTCCGACATTTTCTCTTGCAAGTACCTTATTTCTATTACTGCTGCATTGACATTCTTATGCATTTTAACTATCATCCTCGTGGGATCAATACTAAAAGATCTTTTGTTTGGCTACTAAACTTTCATCGATACTGTTCGCTTGCACATTATTGTGGTGACTTTAAAACACCAATCACAAGGCATGAAGGGAATAATGGGCAACTAGAGGCACGAGAGGCGCCTTAGCCGGAGGTGTCAAAGCATTATCCTTGTCTTCATCATCTCCACTAATGACATTAGGATCTCTCACTTATTCTCCATTGGTGAAGTGGAATTTGGACTTACGAAGGGATTTGTCATATATGGGGTCGGTAAGAGGAGATTGAAGATTGAAAGAACAATCAATACTTCCTTGTTCAAGATATGGCTTAAAACACACCTATGGGGAAAATATTTGACAAGGTTGGTGCGGTGGTGATAACGGTATGAACGAGATCAGTGAAGATGATTTAGGGAAGGTTTGAATGCTTTTCCTCACGAAGACAATAAAGACAAAAATTGTCATCCATACAAATGTAAGACCATTTGCCACTAGATGGTTGAAACCATCAAGTGGCAAGAAGATGAAGAAAGCGATCATGGGCATTAAGGACTTTTACCGAGGATCCTTGGGTATGAGAGGATGGGAATTTGGTTTCATCATATAAACCCTCTTTATGTAAGGCTAGTTGATTGGCTATGATTTGGGCATCAAGAAGAAATTTCTTACCCATGACATAGGATTCAAGAGCAATGTTTTCGATTTTATAATTGTTTAAGATACACCTAGCATTAGAGTAAAAGATATGAACAAGGTTTTTATAGAGAATGCCTGGAATTTGAAGAAAATAAAGAATTCTCAATTGTCCATGTAAACCAAGATAGAGAAAATAAAAAGCCTCAGAACACATGTACTCATACTCCACAACTCGCTCATGAAAGATTTTAAGATTTTTGAATATTTGAAAATTGGCGACTTGGTTTTGATGCCTCGTGATCGATGAATAATCGTCACACCAACTATGCAAGCGTACACTGTCGATGCAAGTATACTTAACAGGTAGATCCTGTTAGATGTCAATCCCACGATGATAGGTATTTAGTCATATTATTATATGGCCACAACCAATTTTGTAAATAGAAAGATTGTGAGTGTAATGGTGGTTGTAATGGAGAAATAGAGTATTGAATGTATGATCAATTGTGGTAGAAAAATAAAAAATTATAAGAAGGTAAAAGAAATATTACGTACAGATCTGGATCCCCTTGGTTCAACTTGGCAGATTTCCACGCGCAACAAGGAAGCAACATATGATGGTTCATTTGGCAAATAAAATACTAAGCTTTCTTACTGGCATCCATTCAACTTTCAACTGATGACTCAAATATGTAGATTAACCACAACTCTCATTGTTCGTCAAATCAACAAATACTCGAACAAGTGGATCAACTATCGTCGTATCCTCATTCAACTCTCATTGTAATGTCTTGTTAATATGAACTGTCACTGCATCTCTCAATGTCAATGATGATGTTAAACACTCTCGTGCAAACAAAGTTCTAATCCAAAAATTGAAATAAAAAGAAAGCTAATAAGATTATATTGAACTTAAAAACCAAGTTTAAACAAGTTCATAAAATAGCTAAAAAGATAAACCATCATCAATTAACACAAGAAATAATAAAGCTTCAATAAAACATCTATACAACAACAATATAGCATAGAGGAAGAAAATTGTATAACAAGAGAAACTATGACTATTGTTAGACAAAAAGTAGATAATAAATAGAAAATGCAGAATTACATGCATGAAATACAAATGTGGGGAGAATTTAATCCATAAATCAAGAGGGAATACGTGCTCTTTAGAGAGCTATCACACCCTCAAACTTGAGATTTTACTTGTCCTCAAGTAAAATTCAAAGCATCAAGGTTTACCAAAAATTGTAGGACATTCTAGCTACTTGAATCATTCCAAGGAATCAATTGCATCGAATGATAGAGGATTTGATCAAAAACTCAAGCATAAATACATGAACTAGCATTTCAATGATACATAGCATCATGCCAATCAAAACTGATTCCTTCTACCTCATAGCTTTTATTTAACACATAACAACAAGCATATATATATAAATATCATTTTTTTTTGTAACAAGGGATATCGAATAATGAATGCACTCTAATCCCTAAGAAGTAAGATGTTGTGCAACGAACCCCCAAGAAGTACTTCATTACCTTGACACACACTCATGCAGTGACAAGCTTTGGTCAGATTCATTTTTCTAGCGCATGCATTGGAGTGTTCCCCTTAAGCTACTATCTTAATGCACTCACTTTTGAATGCCATTTATTTACACCTAATAAGTACTAATACTATAAATAACACTAGCTGAACAAGTCATAATTCATCCAAAATCAAAGAGATGATGCTAGATATCCTTTATTCAAGCAAGTAATGTATTCATGTAGAATTATAATGCAATCATCCACCGTATATATCCAACCAACTCATCAATAGTTAGCATGATTCAAGATTTACACATCGACTGCAAAAAAAGATTTTTAACATAAAGAACCTTATTTTTGCTTAATTTTTTTTGAAATGGGGTGCATTTCAAATCCCAGGTGTATACACCCAAACTTAAAGATTGCATTGTCCCCAATGCAAAAAACAGAATGCAATGATAATGATGAATGTTAATAAAACTAAATGCAGTTACAATGATAATGTGTATGTAATGCCAATACAATTAAAAAAATGAAATTTACACTGCATGATATGCATGCCTACGAAATCTAAAAACTAACTTAATCCTTCATGTCTCTTGAGAGGAGGAGGTGGAGCGACGCTTCTTCTACTTGCCCTCTTTTCTTCCTTATGCTTCTTATTATGTTTGTCTTTGGACTTAGAGCAATTTCATTTCTTCTCTTTCTTGTGTAGA
The DNA here is from genome assembly GCA_019671005.1 of Hibiscus mutabilis. Classification (NCBI taxonomy): domain Eukaryota; kingdom Viridiplantae; phylum Streptophyta; class Magnoliopsida; order Malvales; family Malvaceae; genus Hibiscus; species Hibiscus mutabilis. The sequence goes on from CM033712.1 coordinate 30,230,999, forward strand.
GTGGCTTCTTCTTCAATTTCAAGCTCTTCTTCTTTCTCGGCATTATCGGCTGTCACTACAGCATGTATGAACAAGTATGGTGACTTGTAGACCACCATTGCAAGAGGATTGTCCTCTTGTTCATCCATTGCAATGACCGCTTCCTCCAGTCTCGTTGTATCTTGCTTAAACTCTAGTCTTTCACACCTTGCATCCACAACCTTGGATGCTATAGGCTTCTCTTCAGCATCAATCTTCTCTACTTGGGTACTTTATTTCTCATCTTAATCGACATTTTCTACTAAAACTTCTTCCTTTTTTTGAAACGTAGGAGTTTCATCAACTTCCGTTGTGACATTCAAATCAAAGAGGAAATCTTTGATGATCTTGCTTGTGGCTTCCTCTTTTTGTGCAAGGTCAAGCATGTGCAAAGTGGCTACAACTTTCCCAAGCATTATTATGATAGCATCGAATTTTTCCTTAATCGCTAGAACCTTCATCCATACTTCATTACTCGTAGGAATGTCCTTAACAACAAACTCCACCTTTTCCTTCCCTTTCTCTTATCTCGTTATAGTGCCCAACTTGGGTGTAGGTCCTCGGTGTTTTCACCATTCTCTCAATGGAGATATCATTAAGTGACCCTTTATTGGTCGTCATCTCTTCACTTTTCAAAGTCTTCATCCATTCAAATTGCACAGTTGAATGATTAATACTAGAAAAGCTAAAATCCCCTTTTTCCTATCAGCAAAATCTATTATCTCCTTGTGAATAATTGCACCTACATCTATCTTCATTCCCTTTACAATTGAATGTATTAGATACATTCTATCCAAGGAGACCGTGGTGTTATGATTTGATGGTAGCAACCTGGAATTGACAAACTGGAACAAATCTTTGCAGGCAGGGTTAAACATTTCCTATTCATGGTAAAATTTCCTACAATTGTCCCTGACCAAAATGCATGAGCTACACACAAATCCTTAACCAACAAATCCAGTTTTCATTACCGATTTCTTTCACAAATAGGGAAAGTTCATTAGTTTTTATAGTAGTCTTCAACACATTATTAATCGAGGTAGCACTCCATGGTATAGAAATCTCCCTCACAAAAACCAACTTCAGTGATGGCTTGTAAAGGTTAGAGTAAAATTCCCTTACTAGAGAAGACCTGTAATTGGCAGACTTAAAGAAGGAAAACATAGAAATCAAAGTGAAGAAGGTTAGTGAATCCAGGGTTATTAAATAAAAGAGGAAGAAACGAAGGAAATGAAAAGGCATGATTATACCGTTTGATCTGAGGAGTTTTGACAGTTTTAATTGTGGCACAAAAATCAAACACATCTGATGCATCCCCCACTCTCTTAGATCAAAGGCTGTGATTGGGTGAGTTAATTAGTGTAATAAAATTACCCAAAATCATGCATATCATGTGTTACCTTTGTCGTACAATCCTTTGGAAGAAGGTTCCATACCAAAACAAAGGGGAATTATTTTACAAAAAGAGAAAAGAGAAAATTAAAATAAAAACAAACAAATAAATAAAGAAAATAAATCTACATTTATCAAAGAAATTAAAAGAGAATTGTCAAAAAAAATTAACCAATTTAATGGTCTCAGCACTTTTAGAATCAAAGTCACCAAAATAAAGCTTGAGTCTTTGTCCATTGACATTGAATGGGATCCCCTCTTTACTATCCTTGATTTTTACTACACCATGTGGGAAGACTTTCCAACTTCAAAACGTCTAGACCAACGTGAACGCAGCTTGCCTGGGTGCAACTTCAGTCTTGAATTAAATAGCAAAACCAACTGTCCAACCTCAAATTGTCAGTGCAATATGATCTTGTCATGCCAACATTTGCTTTTGTCTTTGTAAGTAGAGGCGTTTTCATAATCGTTACGGTGAGTTTATTCCAATTTAGTGATATCCAACAATCGTTTCTTCCCTGCAACCTCATTATCCATATTCACTTGTTTCAAAGCCCACATAGCCTTGTGTTCTAGCTCAACAAGAAAGTGACAGGATTTTAAAAAGACAGGCTATAAGGTGACATACCAAGTAGAGTTTTGTACATAGTATGAATAGCCCACAAAGCATCATCCAAGCGCGAGGACAATTCCTTCCTAGTGGTATTCACGACTTTTTCCAAGATGTTTTTTATAGTTCGATTAGAGATATCGGCTTGTCCATTGGACTGAGGATAATAATTTGTAGCGAGTCTATGATTCACTCCATATCGTTTCAGTGCAGCACCCACCTAATTGCAGTGAAAGTGCTTTCCCTTATCACTGATTAATGCTATTGGTGTCCCAAAACGAGAGAGTATATGTTTGTGGAAAAACTTTAACACCGTTTTGGCATCATCCTTCGACACTGCCAAAGCTTCTATTCACTTGGAAACATAGTTCACAAGAACTAAAATATATAGATTGCCAAAAGAATTTAGAAATGGACCAATGAAATCCAAGCCCCAAACATCAAATAGCTTAATTTCCATAATTGGTTGTTGTGGCATCTCATTTCTTCTGGATATTGACCCTGTACGCTGACAATGATCATAGCATTGAGAAACTCACAGGCATCCTTAAATAATGAAGGCCAATAAAGTCCAGACTGAAGGACTTTTGTTGTAGCTCTCATGCCACTGAAAGGCCCTCCATATAGAGAATCATGACAATGTTGTAAGATTGATATCATTTCTTCCTCAGGGACACAATGTTGGATGATGTTATCATTGCAAACCTTGAAAAAATAAGGTTCATTCCAATTATATTTAGTTGCATTGCAAAGAAATCTTGCCTTTTTGTGCCTAGTGACACCCAAAGGAGTTTTTCCGCATAAAAGGTAATTAACAAAATTAGTGTACCAAGGTGTTGCATCCACGGTGAAAAGTTTTTCAATAGGAAATGTATCGACAATTTGAAGTTTATTTCCATCTTTGCTGTCTAATTCCAATCTCAAAATATGATCAACAACTTGATTTTCTAACCCTTTTCAATCTTTTATCTCGATGTTAAATTCTTGCAACAACGAAATCCATCGAATCAATCTTGGTTTTGTGTCTTTCTTAGCAAATAGGTATCTCAATGCAGAATGATCAGTAAATACATTAATCTTTACACTAACAAGGTAAGAACAAAACTTACTGAAAGCAAAAATTACTACTTATAGCTCTTTCTCAGTAGTAGTGCAATTAATTTGAACTTCAATTAGATTCTTACTAGCATAATAGATCGCATGAAATTCCTTTTCTTTTCTTTGGCCTAAAAACATTTTCCTTTTGATTTTCAAGCCATTCTATTAGGAATTTTAATGAAAGCATGAAATACAAATTTGATCTACATGAAATTCTTTATCATTTGGTATTAATTGTTCATCTTTCCATGCTTAAATCTTGAGTTCTTGAAATTTGTGGAAGAAGAGGATGTTGGATTTTGATATGGGAATGATTGATTATGCTTAGAGATGATGTTTTGAAGTTTAATTCATGCTTGAATCAAGTTGGAAATCAAGTCTATAGTGACCTTTCATATTCGGTCAAAGTGAAGAGATTAGGGAAAATTGTGGAAGAATTTTGTTAAGGTTAGATATGTGGGGTTGATGATTCTACAAGTTTTAGAATGTTGTTTGGACCAAATTGTAAGTTTGTTAAGGTTAAAGGATCAAATCGGATAGTATGGAAATTAAGGGGTTTAAAGTGGAAGTTGGTTAAATTGAGGTATCATGCTTGAATTATTGTTAGAATGATTTATGAATCATTCTTTGAGTTGGATATGAAAGGAAATTTGAAGTATTGAGATTGGTATGAATTCTATGAAGTGAATTAGTATCGAATAAACTTTGAAAGAGTTTATAGGAATTTCTTTTCCTATTACGTACCTATGTTAGTATGATACTAATATGTATTTTTTTAAAATATACATGTGATGTAAATGATGCACGTATAGATCATGATCAAAATTAGAATCGAGCTTGCAACCAAGGAAAGGAAAATGATCAAAAGTGAAGCTTAGTGAGGATTTAAATTTTGACATATATAAAGTGTAAAGATGAGTGCAATGCATATATAACATGATACATGGATATTTTATACATTATTAGGGAGACTTGTGATGAGTCTACCTTTTTTATATTGGCATGATATTTAAGCCATAAATCATATATTTGACATGTTCTAAACATGTCAAAAGTTGAATATAAATGCATGGATCACTAGTTATAAGTATGAATGTTATTTCGGGTATGAACTGCCAAATGTTAAATTATGTTGATATACATTACCATGGATAAAATAAATATAGAATATATACCCAAGTATGTCATTGAGGGACAGGGTATAGTTGGCATGCCACAGAGTCCAGCAGCACGTTGTATGCTCAGTTTAGCACTATAGTGTATATAAAGGACACTTAGTGCATATGGTTTGTACGACCTTATGTGTATTATGGTGGGCACAAACTTATGTGTATTAGCACTTCGGTGCATATTTGACTCGTGTACCCAGGGTCCTCATAGGCTTAAATTTGTACTATGTTTTATTGGTAAATAAAAGATAAGTAGATGAATAAGCTTTTGAGCTTTTGGAATAAATAGCAAGTATATTGGTAAGAAATTTTATATCTTGTTTATATTATGTTAATACATGATTAACATGAAAGTGATACATATCTAGTGATCACGATGCATAAATATTGTTATATCTTTATATTTATAAGCATGTAGTATTGTACTGGATTTTATTATAGCCTCGCTAAGTGTATACTTAGTGTGTGATGATTTTCACGATAGGTAAAAAGCAAGAATCAGAGTAAGGAGCAGTTGGCATCTTACTAGCAAGAAGTATAATTACAGAATCAGTAATAACATCTTTTGATGTATTTTTATATTACTAGATGGCATGTATATATTAATATTAGTTGGTTTTAAACTATATTAAATATGGTTTGTAATAACTTAAAATCTAGTTTATGTTAATAATGAAGGGTGAGTAGTTATATTAGAATTGAAAGTGGTTATATGAATTACTAGTATAAAAATCGGGTAATTATTAGAAAAAGAATTAATATAGTAATCAAATAGATTTTTAATATATGTAGTTATATTGCTTTTAGCTCTTAAATATGAACTGCTAAGCTACTGCCTAAAATTAGAATTTTCTTGGTCGATTAAAAATTTGAAAACTAATCTTACACGATAAATAGATAAATGGATTAACGATGATTTTTTAAATAAATAATTATTATGGATTGCTAGCAATTCATTATGTGACACTCTAACTAGTATTGGATATTAAATACTGGTAAGGGTGTTAGAGAAAATCACCAAATTGTCCCCCTAAATTGCAGCCTTGGGAAAATATGATTCCTGTTCAAAAAAGGCAAGGTCCAATGAAATAAAAAAATTTGAGAAGGTGGATGATAACATTTCTATCCCTTCTTTAGTGAAGAATATCATACGAACACTCATTTGAGAAATTTAGCGTCAAGTTTGGACGTAAAAGGATATGAGTTTTGAACAAACACAGTGCACCCAAAAACTTTTACAGAAGGGTAGAGGACATAGGTTTAAAATAAGGAAAACTTGACAGAAAGACATCTTGAGGTGTTCGAAAATTTAACGCTTTACTAGGCATCAAATTAACAAGGTAAGTAGTAGTTAACAAGGATTCACCCTATAGATATTTTGGAACATTGTGTAAACACTAAAGCTCGGGTTACTTCCATCAGGTGCCTATTTTTCCTCTGGACCACTTCATTTTGTTGAGGAGTATCAACACAATAACTAATTTGCCCTATCCCTTTCTCCTTGAAAAAATCACCTAAGGACTTAGTAAAAATATCCCTTATATTATCAGATTTAAAAATCTAAATTTTATTATGAAATTGAGTCTCAACCATTCTATAAAACCTGTCAAAGATACTAGCTACTTCTTATTTCTCTTTCAATAGGTATGTCCAAGTAGTCCTATTATGGTTATCAATAGAATTCACAAACCATTTACTCTCAGTAATATTCGTCACTTTAGAAGGACCCCAAACGTCACTAGGTATGTCCAATTATGTCCAAGTAGTACTACTATGTATAAGGGAAAAAAGATGTGAGGGTTTATAAGTAGATGGTAAGTAGGATGTTCTTGTTTGTTTTTCATATGGACAGACATGGCATTAAAAAGAAGAAGGTTTTTTATTAACAAATAATTGAGGAAATAATTTTGCAAGAAAGTAGAAACTAGGGTGGCCTAACCTAAAATTCCATAACATAACATTAGACTGCATTAAGGAAGTAAAACAAAATTTAGAAGGTGAAACTGTAGAACATCTTGTACTATGAAGGACATATAAACCATTTTGCAAGCTAGAATTGCCAATCCACTTCTTCAAGTCTAATGCTTGTTAAAAACACTCAGAATTAGTGAACTGCAAAACACAATTTTAATCCTTGCATAGCTTGCTAATAGACAACAAATTACAGTCCAGGCTAGGCACAAAAAGCACATCTTGAAGGACTAAGTCATCAATAAGAAACACAGAACCACTGCCTTTAATTCATGAGAAAGAACCATAAGCTATTTTAATGGAATTCAAATATGAGGAATTTTTAAATTGAAAAAACAATTCCCTATTATCAGTCATGTGGTCAGAAGCACCAGAGTCCACAATCCATGTTGTTGTATTTGTAGTAGAAAGAAGTGTAGTGGATATGGGGTTTGTCTGTGTACCTTCATTATCCACTAAAGCCAGATTTCTTTCATTGCTCCTAGTGAATCTGCTGAACACTTGATGCTATTGTACAATTTGTTGCTTAGTGAAGCCACTAGATGTAGAACTAGTAGCTTTATTTGAGGAGGATTCCCTGGGTACCCTATTACTTGTGGTCTTCCAATCTGTTGGTTTACCATGGAGTTTCCAGTAGCTCTCTTTTAAATGTCCTTGCTTCTTCCAGTATTCATAAATCAATCTTCCTCGTCTCATTTTGGGAGAAGAAGAGGTTTGAGTAACTAGTGCATAACTGCCAGGGATAGGGGCTTCAAGAATCATGAACGATCTTCTACTTTCATCTCTTCGAATCTCAAAAAAACTTCTCTGATGGATGGAAGGGGACTGCAACCAAGGATTCTTGATTTGACTGGATCCCAGTCTCTATTTAGGCCATTAAGAAATTGGAAAATTCTTTTTTGTTCAATAATTTTCCTATAAAGAGCAGCATCTGTAGGAGTTTTCGAATCATTAGCTTCATAGAGATCTATTTGCTGCCATAAATTGGTTAAAGTTGTGTAAAATTGAGTAACACTCATCCCTTCTTGCTTCAAGGTAGAGACTTTGCTTTCCATCCCAAACAACTTTGAGTTGTTGTTTGTACTTGAGTATGTGTCTTAAACAACATTCCAAATCTCACTGGTAGTTTCATACAACAGAAACTATGAACCAACTTCAAGAGATATAGTGCTTATAAGCCAGGACATAGCTCTTCCATTTTCCTAAGTCCACTTTTCAAAACCTTGATCATCGGCAGAGCGGTTTTTTGTCTTTCCGGTAATATACCCTAGGGTTCCTCTCCCCGTTAGAAACATATTGACAGATTGGGACCATTGAATGTAGTTATTGCCAACAAATCTGTGACAAACAACAGTCGAACATGTTGTTTCTAAAAAATCTACCATAGGAACAGCAGGTGGTGATGGTGACTGCATCTCGGTAGAAGTAGACTGATTATCCATTGAAAAAAGAAAAAAATTCGATAGGATCGAATTAGACTAATACCATGAAGAAATAAAGAATTCGTGTATTCTGTAAAGTCTATTTTCTTGAATAAATAAATTTATACAAAAGATACATACATTACAGGTTGTAATATCCTCAAAATTAGTATAAAGGAAGTTATTACAATGCCTTCATTTAATCCCTAATTGATTGAATGTAAGGTACTAAGTCTAGTTATTAAGGACTAGAATGCTATAAGTGTAAAAGTGGTAACCTAAAGTATAAGTGACCAAACTGAAATAAGTGACAAATTGAAGGAATGCATGCAAAAATCTTACATTCCAAAACTGCCCCTACACATGTCATTAATTAATGGATAATTAAGGACAAATTAGTCATTTATAAGGAGACAATTGATGAACCATTGTCATCTTTCTCCCTTGATAGCCGAATATGATGAACAAAGAAGAGAGAAAGGGGATTGAGTGAGAAAACGCTATAATCATAGATTCGAGATTGAAATTTGGAGAAATTGCAGTTGCTAGCATTCATATCATCTTGATAGGTAGGTAAAATCTCTTCCTAAATGCATTATAGATTCAAATGATGCATGTAGATTTAAGGTTCTTGCTTGAATTACATGAATTTGATGAATAGTTAGTGAATTGATGCTATGAACTAATTAAGAAGTTCAATTGATTGATCAATCCATGAAATTGATTGTGCCATTCGAATGAGTAGGAGAAATTGATGTTGTCAATAGCCAAATTGATGGTGAAATTCTATGCTAGTTGCTAGAAAATTCGGATGATGATTATAATGGATGATTGATATGTAAATTGAAATTGTGGTTGTTGGAAATTCTAGTGAATTGATATCTTAATGAATCAAATTGAAAATATTGCTCAATTGCCCTATTTTATAGGATTGACACATAATTGGACTAACTTAGACATGAATGAATGAGTATATATGTTGAACAATCATGTTAGGATTCTTGTCTATGTGTTTAAAGAAGCTATAATCTAGCTAAAGGAAAGCTGCCCAGAATACTCTGTTTTAGGCAGTGAGTTTAAAAATCTATAGAAAATCACATAGACAAAATTAGGGAGCAGATCTTATATGAACAGAATCATGTGTATGTCTAGTTTCGTATGAACAAAATTAGGGATGCCTTTTAAATAATAACTGTATTAATTCACAATGAATAAAAATGTAAGGCCTATATGGTTAGAATGAAAATTAAGTTAGCTTTCTAACAGTGTAAACGGTTCAAAATTCTGACTTAAAGAATAAAAGATATGGACATTTAAGCAAGTAGTGCACATGCTGCCAAACAGCAACAGTCTTTATGTTATGAATTGAATGCTTGAGTGTATAAAGTCACATAATGACTCAAATGGTTGATGGATTTTACCTAATACACTATGCATTGTATGAATGTTAGCTCAAGTGGAAATTGAGGAAAAGAGGGGCTCACATAGAACAGCAAGCTAGTAGAGGGAAAGGGATTTCAATCCGGGATCGACAATAGCTAAAAAAATTTTATGAGTGTAGTTTAAAGTTTGGAGAGGGCGGTAACCTCTCCAAGTCTATATCTGATTTGCATTTCTTATTGATTCTTAAGTATAAATTGTGTAAAGAGCTTGCTATGGAGCATTAGTGTAACACTCCATCCCCGGGATAACCGTAACCCGATCTGGAGCGTTATCAAAACGAGAACAAAGCAAAAGATTTGTTACTTGTGGAACAAGTAACCTCAATATACATAACTTGCAACACAAGTAACCTAAACACAACCATACAAGTCATAAAAATAATCCACATAAATCAAAACAAATATTCTTAGCGTGCTAATTTAGGTACTAATTTGTTTCATTTCATATTATAGGGTGTAATGGACACCGGAGCTATTCCAAGCTGAACTTCAATCCTGAACACTACTTCTCGGGTTGGAGGAACACCAGGGAGTTCCTCGGGAAAAACATCAATGAATTCAAAAACAACAGACATGCTAGGCAAACTGAAATCAATTTCATCTTGAAGGATCATATTAGCAAAGATTGAGGTTGGTTTCTTGTCTATTAAGAGAATGAATTCTTTCCCTAAAGCACGGAGATACAGTCTTCTATTTTGGCAATCTACCCAGGCCTCGTGTTTGCTTAACCAATCTAACCCCAATATCAAGTTAAATTCACAAAAAGGTAGAACATAAAGATCAATAGGGAAAGGGACATTTCGAATGGTCAATGAGGCTTTCTTGTGGCGCAAGTTAATGGGTGTTTTCCCCCTAATGGATTCAAAACTACAAGACTTGATTCAATAATTTCGGGTTTCAATTTTAGCTTGTTGATCAAGGCAGAACAAATAAATGAATGGGTAGACCTCGAATCAATTAAAGTATAAGCAGAACTGAAATTTAACTCAACGGTACCTGCGATAACATCGGGAGATTCATCATCATCTTTACCATGAATTTGGTACATACGAGTAGGGGCTCGAGATTTCTGATAAGTCTAAGCATCCAAGTAGGGGCCCTTTTGTTTCCCCTGATTCCAGGACTGAGCTTGTCTGGATGCTTTGTTTCGGTTAGGAGGAGCTGAGCTAGCAATTGCAGAAGCTCGATTCGAAACCTTGTTAGGATTCTGGGGGCAATCCCAAATATAATGATCAGAGGCTCCACATGAGTAGCATATATTTTGTTGAGCTCTGCACTGGCCAGTATGATGTTTCTGGCATAACTTGCAAAGAAGGTATTGATTAGCTTTAGACTGATTCCGCGTGCTATCAATAGAAACAATAGGGGCTGAATTGTTTATAATCGTTTGAGGTTTCTAGATGTAACTACTCTTTTGATTAGGGGTATAGTTCGAAGAGTGTCCCTTGGAATGTTTGGACTTCTTTAATTGCTAGTGTGGCTTGTCATTGCTCCTGGGTCATTTATCCTTCCAAGAATGTATGCTCTTGCGTCTTTTCGAGTCTTTCATCTTTACCTCAGTAGCAATGGCCTGGTTTACCAAATTTTGAAAGTTGGTAATACCAGGGTAGTGAATATAGGGCTTAATTCATCATTTAACCCGTCGATGAACATTCGGCACTAGTCGGCCTCAGTTTTGATATGTTCAGACCCATACTTGCAATACTTGCAAAAGTCGCTCACGTATTGCTCGATAGGTCGGCCAGCTTGTTTAATATATAAGAATCACTTTTGGCACTCGACCAGATATTGTTCGCTGATATATTTCTTCTTGAACTCGTTGAGGAAGAACTTCCAAGTGATAGACTCCGCATGAGCAGTCAGAGTAGTGGTTTCCCACTAGCTCATTGCTTCGTCGGCCAACAGAGTGATGGCACACTCGAGTTTATGATCGTCAGGACATGGAAATTGTTTAGTCAGAATGCAAGTAGTGGCCTCTAATCAGTACTCGGCTACTTCTGGATTAGCCTCATCTGTTCCAGTGAAGGTATACTCCCGATGCTGGGCCAACTTGTCAATAGGGGCTCAACTTACTACATGAGCAGGAGGTGGAGTCGGATGTTCTCTTTTTTAGGGTGGATACAAGATGATCAAACATCCCTTTCATGCTTAACAAGCACTCTTGTTGTATAGAATTTACAGTCGGAGCTTCCTATTGAGTTGCGGCCTGAGCTCGAGGTTGAGCTTGCTGTTGAGGAGGATTCTGCTTCATCCTCACACTATCTCCTTCGTTTGAGGAGCCTACAGGACTTTCATTATCCTGACCAAGTCTTGTTTCTGACATTCTAGTTCAATCAGAACAATAAGAGTTTTAGCCTTCACATTTAAGCAACAATACAAGCTTATATCAAGTCTCCTAGGTGGCATAATATCCTATATGATGCAAATGAGCTTAGTTTAGTCCTAGAACCGACTAAAAAGCTGTGATTACCAATAAATGTAACACCCCTCCACCAGGTTAGCCGTAACCCAGTTCTGGAGCATTACCAGAACGAGAACAAAGCAAAAGATAGGTTACTTGTCGAACAAGTAACCTCGATATACATAACTTGCAACGCAAGTAACCTAAACACAACCATACAAGTCATACAAATAATCCACATAAATCAAAACAAACATTCTTAGCATGCTAATTTAGGTACTAATTTGTTTCATTTCATACTTATATTATAAGTTACCACTAACATATTTCAATTTACCATTCCATTCAATACACATACATCATTCAAACAAGAATAACAAGTGATGCATACTTCACAATAGGTTACTAACAGACATGATTAAACTTTCATTCTTATTACAAGTTCATGTACCCTATTCGAATAATACAAGGTGGTCACTTAGCACATTTCAATTAGCTTACTTGCATCTCAAGATACTACTTATTCAACCAATTAGCATGATCAATACAATGCATCCAACTTACATTCTTATTACATGTTCATACACCCTATTCGAATAGCTAGTGGTCACTTAACACATTTCATTTGTTTCCTTTTCAAACAAGTCATACTATTTCAGGGCATCTTTAACTAGTAACATTGTTAATGCGTGCTTGTACATACCTTGGCTTCAATCTCAGCATTGCCGAATCATATCAATGGCCATAGAAACAAATGAATGATCATACAACATTGGTATATTGTTCGAATGAAACAAGGATTCAACATTCAATGGATTTCTATCACATTATGCGCATCGTCAAACTTATTTAGATACATATCAACATAGTTCATATACATAGTTTAAGTCATCAAAGTTGGCTACATGATAGGCCCATCAAAACATTACATATACTAGACTTAAACACACATCCAAATGCATGATCAAAGCTACCTATTAGAAGATCTAGTACCACCAAACTAGGAGCATGTTTGAATTACTATTGATTGTCATGATATGCTTATTGCCTAATTGAACTATATTGAAATGAAGCATGATGTTATAGATAGAAGTAACTCAATTCATTGTTGAATGACATATTGATTGACACAACTTCATTGACTATTCAAACATTGTTATTGGTATTGGCTTTGAACCCTATTCGATTGAAAGGGGATATTGGCACAAAACGTGCACATTGAATTGAATCATGCTTCTAATTGAATGAAAGCGATAACTATTGTAAGCCTTGGTCTCGAGTTAGTCTTAGATATAGTTGGCATGCCATAGAGTCTATAGAGCTCATTATCGGGTGGACTACGGTCTGAGACATTGGTCCCTAATTGGCGACAGTAGGAGGGAAGTATTGTTATTGGTCATTGGCGACAGTAGGAGGGATTTGACCAGGTACTTTGTACCATGTTGACTATTGTTATTGGCGACAGTTTGGTTGTAGACTCAAGTATCTAGACTGAGTAATCGACTCTCAAGGCTATACTTAAATGAACTATAACTCGTGTACATTGAATCTATTGTTACATTGAATTGTATTGATTGATAGTAAAGGAAAATTGATTGCCATGAACTATTGACATTGAAACATTGATTGAACATTGCTTATGAGATTGATTGAGTATTGAAACATTGAATGTGTTCAAAGAATATGTTATTCCTAAATTAGTCGAATTGGATGATTGAGCATGTCTAAATTTCAAGCCTTGTATTGATATCAGATTGAAAATTTAGCAATGTACCTAGTATTGTTTGCCTAGTTCGAATAGTTCCTTATTGATGGGGGAACCATACCATCTATTTGATGGTTCATAGTTCAGACTTATTGTATTGATTGCCTTGTAAGTTTAACTCACTCACTAGCTTTGCTTATTCAAGTCTCATTTCTACGATACATGATGATATTGGATACTATCTCGAAGTCTAAGCTCGTACAAGTCATATTTTGCTTAAAAAGAGTATGTTTCCATCTTGTTATAGTTCTCCTAGGATGGTGGCACCTAAGACATGTAAATTCATGATCACTTAGTTATGGTTTGTATAAATTAACTCCATCTATGATCTATAAAGAGTGTGGTATGTATATATGAGCATGTATGCACCTTATTAAGCTTGTATGCTTGTTAGCCTAATGTTAGATTTTCTAAGGTTGAGTTATGCATGTGATGGTTGATTAGACCTATTGAAGTTGGCTAGTTAACAGTAAGTAAATATAGAAATCTATATGTTTAGACATGAACCACTTTGATCACTTAGGGTACTAGCCTAATGGTGTATATAATATAAGAAGCATGTATGTTTGATTAAGGTAACTTAAGTAAAAGATGTAATCTCCTATTGGTATACCTAATAGCTACATGAAATGTTGAAATTTTCTGTTGTGTTATACATCTAGTCGAATGTTTACTTATAAAACAAGAAAGACCTAAATGGTGTTGATTTTGATAACAAGGTGCATTAAGGGTCCTTACCTATTTGAAATGTTTCTTGATGTGCAAGAAATGCTTAAAACAAATTGAACTCACTAGCTTTAATAGTATGGATCATTGATTGTAATTATGTTAACTTACCTAATCCTACTAGGGTGGTTAGAGTATGTTACAGAATGGTATCAGAGGTTATGGTTGCATGATTCTAGGGTATATTGCATGAATAGGCTATGTCATTGATCATTTAGGTGCCACTTAAGAGTTACTTGAATATTGATTGGATTGTGACTTGGGCTTGTCTTCTCTTATTCCTTATATATAGAATGTCTGAAACAAGATTGGGCAAGGATAATGAAAGCCCGACTGGCTCCTCCAATGAGGGAGGGAGCGTAAGGATGAACTAGGATCCCCTAAAGCCTGTTGAACCCCAACAAGTTCAGCAGGAAGTTCCCATGATTCATCCTATTTAACGAGAATGCTTCTCGAGCCTAAAGGAGATGTTTGATTAGATGATTGTCTCAATAAGAAAAAGTACTCCTGACTCTCCGGTAGCAAAACTGGCAAGAGCTCCTATTGATAACTTAGCTCAACACCGAGCTTACACCTTCACTAGAACAAGTGAAGACAAGCTAGAAGAGGCGGAGTATTGGTTGGAGAATACGACAAAAATTTTGTCAAAGCAATTGCAGTGCTCAGATGAACACAAACTGGAATGTGCAGTAGCTTTATTGGCCGAGGAGGAATTGAATTGGTGGGAAACTACTACCTTGGCAACACCTGAAGAAGCTGTCACCTGGAATTCTTCCTTAAAGAATTAAAAAAGAAGTATATTAGTGATCAGTATCTTGCTGATCGCAAAAAGAAGTTCTTGTACCTTAAACAACGAGGAAAGCCTATCGAGCAGTACGTTAGCGAATTCTGCAAATATTGCAAATACGTCTCGGAATTCATAAAGAAAGAAGAAGACAAGTGTAGAATATTCATCGATGGTCTTAATGATGAGTTAGGCCCCATGTTCACTACTTTGGGGATTGCTGACTTTCAAGAACTGATCAATCGAGTCATAGCTACCGAAGCCAAGATGAAGACTTCGGCAAAATAATCAGAAAATCAATCCCGATATAACAAAAGATCGAGGGATGATCACAAGTCTCATTGGCGAAATAAGAAACAAAAGCATCAAGGAGGAAATTCTTCCAATCAGGGAAATTTCTCTAAGGGTAGCTATATACCCAAACCAAAAGCCATGTCCAGATCCTCAACACCTATATTGTTCTTGGATAGCATCGGGAATACCGGGAGGGAGAACCAAATCCCTACTTGCAATACTTGTCAAAAGAACCATATTGGGGTTTGTAGAAAGCTCAGTAATGCTTGTTACTTGTGCGGAGACGCGATACACTATGTCAAAGATTTCCCCCAAAATCTGAAGAAGTTGCCTTCTCATATTTCTCATAAGTCAAATCAAGCTCCTTCACCCAGGGGAAAGGGTTCGAAGCAAGCTAACTCAGGCAACAACTAAAAAAGCAAAGGCCAAGGGTCTAATGCTACATATCAAGAGTCCCGGGCGCCTGCTCGAGTCTATCACATCTAGGCGTGTGAGGATGAAGAATCTGTTGATGTAATTGCAGGTACAATCTACCTTGATACATACCCTGTTAATGCTTTATTTGATACAAGATCAACCCATTCATAAGATCTCCTTTAATTGAAAAGCTTAAATTGAAGCTTGAGTATGTTAGTTATAGCTTAATTGCTACGAATCCTTTAGGAGACAATGTAATAGTGAACCAAATATGCAAAGATTTCCCTTTATTCAATAAGGGCATCCCATTCCTAGCCGACTTGTTATTGTTGTCATTTGTTGAATTTGACCTCATTTTGAGGTTAGATTGGTTAGGAAGGCATCAACTCTGGGTAGATTGCCAAAAGAGAAAATTGTTTCTCCGTTGTGTAGGAGAAAAATCCATTACCTTGATCGATAAGAAACCTATTAGCATCTTTGCTGCTATGATTAAAAGTGATCAAATTGAGTTTGGTGTGACTTTCTTCCCTGTATTTTCTGACTTCCCTGACGTTTTTCCTGAGGAATTGTTGGGATTGCCCCCTATTCGGAAAGTCAAATTCAAGATTGAAGTTCAACCTGGGAATGATCCAGTCTATCACTCCATATCGAATGGCCCCTATTAAACTCAAAGAGCTTAAGCAACAATTGCAAGAGCTTCAAGACAAGGGTTTCATTCAACCTAGCTCTTCACACTAGGGAGCACCCGTATTGTTCGTTAAGAAGAAAGAAGGGTCGATGAGGCTATGTATCGATTATCGTCAGCTAAATCGGCTCACTTTCAAGAACAAGTATCCATTACCGAGGATTGAGGACTTGTTTGATCAATTCAAGGATGCCAAAGTCTTCTCCAAGATCGATTTGCCATCGGGGTACTATCAGATGAGAATACAAGACTCAGATGTACCCAAAACGGCTTTCAAGACTCGTTATGGTCACTACAAGTTCCTAGTTATGCCCTTCGGGCTAACCAATGCTCCAGCAACTTTCATGGACTTAATGAACCTAGTGTTCAAACCCTATTTGGACAAATTTGTGGTTGTTTTTATTGATGACATTCTTGTCTACTCAAAGGACAAAGAACATGCTAATCACCTTCGAATTGTACTCCAAACATTGAGAGAGATTCGGCTATATGCCAAAATTGAGCAAATACGAGTTTTGGCTCTCGGAAGTATCTTTCCTTGTCTATGTTATCTCGGCTGAAGGGATAAAGGTTGATCCTAAGAAGATTCAAACCATCATCGAATGGAGACCTCCAAGAAATGTTAGCGAGATTAGGAGTTTTCTCGATTTAGCTAGGTATTACCGAAGATTCGTGAAAGGATTCTCGATTCTTGCTACTCCATTGACTCAACTCATTCGAAAGAATACTCCATTTAAATGGTCTGAGGACCAGCAAAGGAGCTTCGATCAATTGAAGCAATTCCTAACTCAAGCTCCTATTCTAATCCAACCTAAACTGGGAAAAGACTTTACAATCTCCAGTGATGCTTCCCATCTCGGTTTAGGGTGTGTATTAATGCAAGATGACAAGGTCATTGCCTATGCTTCTCGGCAACTCAAGCCACATGAATTAAACTATCCAACACACCACTTGGAGCTAGTTGCGGTCGTGTTTGCTTTAAAGATCTGGAGACATTATCTATATGGTGAGAAATGTTGATTATTTACAGATCATCAGAGTTTAAAATACATCCTAACTCAGAAGCTGTTAAATCTTCAACAATGAAGATGGGTGGAACTACTAAAAGACTATGATCTAATCATTGATTACCACTCTGGCAAGGCAAATGTTGTGGCTGATGTGCTCAGTCGTAAACATTCAATTGCTAAGATCGAATACGAATTTCCAACACTATTTATCCCTTTATTCAAATGGATGATATGAATCCACTAATCGAAATCCTTTAATTTTAACTTCAACTACTTTCAATGGCCATTTTAAGCTCCTAAAGAATCAGAGATACCGGCTTGAATTCAAGGATCAAAGAACTTCAATAAAATGATCTTGAAATTTAGAAGATATTGAAAGAGATTGATTCCAAACCGAGCACCGAATTCTCTCTTCGATCAAATGGTGTGCTGTACTTCAAGAATCGGGTTTGTGTACCCAATGATCCAATCCTTAAAAGGGAAATGCTTCAAGAAGTACATAGTAGTCCCTTTTCAATACATCTGAGAGTGGTCAAGATGTATAAGGACTTAAAGGAAGTCTATTGGTGGCCGAGATTGAAGGTTGATATTGTTGACTTTGTATCGAGGTGCCTCACTTTCTAGAAGGTGAAGGCCTAACACCAACTACCTACTGGACTCCTTCAACCCATCGAATTGCCTCAATGGAAGTGAGAGTGTATAACAATGGAAGTGAGAGTGTATAACAATGGACTCTGTATCGGGATTGCCTCTATCACCGAGGAAAAATGATGATATTTGGGTGAACGTTAATAGGTTCACCAAATCGGCTCACTTCCTACCTGTTCGAATTAACATGGGCCTCAAGAATCTATCTGAATTATACTTGAAAGAAGTAGTCAGACTTCATGGTGTTCCTAGATCTATTATATCAAATCAGGACTCTTTCTTTACTTCTCGATTTTGGAGGGCACTTCAAGAAGCTATGGGAACTAAGTTGAACCTTAGCACTACCTTCCATCCACAAACCGATGGACAAACTGAAAGGGTATTGCTTGAAGACATGCTTCGAGCTTGCATTATTGACTTCAGTAAAGACTGGGAGAAATCCGTACCATTAGCCGAGTTTGCCTACAACAACAACCATCAAGCTTCTATCAAAATGGCCCTATTCGAAGCATTGTATGGAAAGAAATATAGAACTGTAACACCCCTACCCCGGGTTAGTAGCAAACCGGCTCAAGAGCGTGACCAAGCAATAATATTACAAGCAAGAACAAGGCAAGAATAGGTTAACTCATCCCTATTAGATGAGTTACTTATTTAGCAAGCAACCAAGCATACTTAACTTATCAAGCAAGCAATCTCATATTTTGTTTACAAGTCATTATAGGTTACTACTTCAACAATTCAATTAACTTCATCATACCACTATCATTCGAATGGCCTAAGTATGCAAATATGCTTCCATTTCATTTCATTGTTCCTCATATTGATACATGTAATATTTCATACGTAAATTACTAAACATGATCATTTGAATACACAATTGCATGTATCTTGTCTCCAAACAACTATACCATTCGACATTCACCATACAAACACATAAAAACACCTACAACATGGTATATTCACACAAGTGGCTATATAATTCCACAAGGCATTTGAATGGTACAATAAGCTAGATCAATCGCTTTGAACATTCCATATATATTCACATATGCACAACAACTACTTTTACATTACATATAATTTGAGTTCAATACATACTTAAGTCTTAACAACTATGTAATTAACATGGAAGGTCCATACAAGAGCATATATATACAAGTATTCAAAACATCAAGTAGTCATGTTCATGCATATATACAATCTTCCCAAAACAAACAAGATGCATGGTCTAGTCCTAGCTGCATGTTTATGTCTAGGTGCCACCAACTAGGAGAAATACAAAACAAGTATGAACCATACTTTAGCTATGCTTGTGTCTTACTTCGAGCTCAAGAAATTAGGCTTCAAGATCAAGCAACAATCAAATCCTTTATCTTGTAGATGGGAGGAACGAAAACAAGAGTGATAAGTACAAGAATGTACTTAGTGAGGTAGTAACTAGTTCTAACCAATTGTTATATCAAGTTAAGTGTCAATTAGACAAGAATGATCCTAGCTAAGGATTGCAAGGCATTTGAATAGTATAAGAAGCAAGAGACAATAATTCATGCTTTCATAACAAGTAATCAAGCAATTCATGCTTACATGACAAGTAATCAAGCAATTCATGCTTAGATGACAAATAATCTTGCAATTCATGCTTACATGACAAGTAATCAAGTAATTAATGCTTACATGACATGTAATCAAGCAATTCATACTTATTAGCTCATTTATTATATTTTATCACAATCCTTGGTTCATAGTTTGTCTAGGTAATCGAGTCTCCAACCAACTGTTGCCACAAGATGTATCGTAGTACTAGTCAACCCTCCTACTGTCGCCAAAGACCACATACGTACCCTCTGTCTGTCGCCAATTAGGGGCCTTAACCCTGGACCGTAGTCCACACAAACACAATGAGCTCTAGACTCTAAGGCATGCCCTTCTACCTATTCAACTAGCAACCAAGGTTGTTTGATTACACTTCATTTATTCAAGGATTTCAAGCTTTTCAAGTTCAAGATCATGTATCATTCAAGTGTACAAGTTCATGTCAAGCATTATCTTTATTTCAAGTGTCATTTCAAGTATTGAATGGCAAGTTTATACATGCATTAAGCCCTTAGGCCATTAGAGCCATAACTCTCCATTTCAAGTGTTCATTGCATCATCTAGGCTAGCATTTCAAGCATTGAGTTTAAGCAATTGATCACAATACCATGTCATGCTTACAAGCATCATTGTTACCACATATACATGCTAGCATTCTATTTATAAAACACTTCAAGGATGTAGTCAAGTTTCATGTATAATCTTATTTCATACTTCCCTTATTAGATCAAGATCATATTAAGTCAATTTTAACAATAGAAGTATTTAGACATGCTTGCTTTTGTTAGGACCTAGTCCTAACTCTAGAATAAACTACACTCACAATATGCCCCAAGCTAGCTAGTCTCGAAAGACTATTCCCTTTTGCTTGTCCCTTGAATGCTCGACTTTAAATCCTTCTCCAAAGTCTTCTCCTTGCTCTAATAAACCACATAGATTGAACAAGGTCAAAACATGTAATCACAAAATCATTCAACATGGCAGCAAGGTTAATACATTATATATACAAAACAGATAGCATATTCATATACACATCTTCATACACATTAATAAACTGCCTACATTCCATATTAAGAAAAAACAGGGCAGCAATTAAACTGTCCCAAAACTGTTTGCAAAACAGTTTACCAAAATGTATACAAAACTGTGTACAATTACCTAAACTGCTGCTATCAGGCAGCATGTACTCTGTTCACTTAAACATGCATAACTTTCATTCCGTACTTCAGAATTTCAATTTGTTTACACCGTTGGAAAGATAACTTAATTGCCTTTCTAACCATATAGGCCTTGCATTTTATTTCGTTGCCAATTAATACAGTTTTGAGCTTAAAGACAAGGCAATTTACAACACTGGACAGTTTGCACTGTCCCTAGTGTTTCTTCTCTACAATTCATTCAACAATCCAATATTAAGCTTTGTTTTCTCCTAATGAACTTAGACATGTTAAGGAACTATCCATAAAATTTTCAGCCTTAAATTCCATTTATAAAATTTATGGTGATTTTTTAAAGTTACTGCCCAGAACAAAGTATTATGGGCAGATTAGACGAGGTTAAGCTCCTAGCTTCATAATTCATCTAAACAAGATTCTAACATTGTAATTCAACTTATTTTCATGTTCTTATATGTCTAGGTCAGTCCAATTCACCTATCAATGTGCTTAAAACAGGGCATTATAGTACTATGTTCAATTTGATCCAATTGATCAACAACATTCCTCTAATTCACCATTTGAGCAGCCCATTACCTAGCTTTAACTAATCCAATTATATGCATTCAATTTCCAACAAGCTATTTACTCTATTCAAGTCTCAATTCACCTAACAATGTGATCAAAACAGGGCAGCATATACAATCAAGCATGTTTACACATTTTCAACTAGCAAAACAGTCCCTAATTAAAACTAGTTTCAACTATGATCCCTATCTTCAATTTCCAGCAACCATACACATTCTCCTTAGCAATTTGACTACTAACACTCACAATTTCAAGGATCATTAGAAGCTAACATCATCTTAACATGCATAACAATCATCCTATTCAAATTAGACAACAAGAACATCACTAATTCAAGATTCAAGCAAGTAATTGAATTGAGGAATCAAGCAATTTACCTTCTCCTAAGCTAATTTGATCAAATCTCAACAAGAAACATGAATTGAAGATGGTCTAAGAAGCTTTTTCTCCTTCTTTCTCTCTTAACATTTCGGCTATGGTGAATGAAGAAGATGACACAATTTTTGTTTATCTTTCTCACCTAGTTGCCGTGAGTCATCACTTATAAGGCACATGATGAGAACATGTGTCTAGGCCTCAAATTTTAATTCAATTTACGTGCAAACTATAGAGCTTTGCATGTTCACATTTCCATCCTTCCATTTAAGCCTTCTAGTTTTAATTTCAATTCAATTTGGTTCTAGTTTCACTTATTTGATCTAAAAGATAGATAATGTTCTTTCCTCTTTAATTTGATTAGCACATAATTCAATTAGTCAATAGCTTAGATAGTGGTAACCTTCCTAGGCCAAGTTTAGGGTGTTACAAGAACTCCCGTATGCTGGTCTGAATTGGGGGAAAACAAGGTCTTAGGACCTAAATTGCTTCGTGAAACCAAAAATCAAGTTTGGGTGATCCATAGTAGACTGAAAGAGGCCTTTGATAGGCAAAAGGCTTATGCCGATCTCAAGAGAAGAAACATTGAATATCGAGTGGGAGATTACGTATTCTTGTAGGTATCTCCTTTGAGGAAAATCTTAAGATTCGAGAAGAAGGGTAAACTAAGCCCTCGATTCATCGGACCCTTTGAAGTCTTAGAAAAGATCGGTCCAGTAGCTTACAAGCTAGCACTTCTTGTTGAATTCAATAGAATCCACAACATCTTCCATGTATCGATGTTGAGGAAATATCGGTCAGATCCATCACATGTTCTAGATCCTGATGAGGTGGAACTTAATCCTGATATATCATACGATGAAGAGCCAATTCAAATACTTGATAAAGAAGTCAAGAGGCTTCGCAATAAGATTGTATCATTGGTGAAAGTTCTATGGAAGAACCACAATGTAAAAGAAGTCGCTTGAGAACCCAAAGAACCTATGAAAAAGCAGTACCCTCATCAATTCCCCTCATGTAAATTCGAGGATGAATTTGTTAAGGGGGAGGGAATTGTAATATCCTCAAAATTAGTATAAAGGAAGTTATTACAATGCCTTCATTTAATCCCTAATTGATTGAAAGTAAGGTACCAAGTCTAATTATTAAGGACTGGAATGCTATAAATGAAAAAGTAGTAACCTAATGTATAAGTGACCAAACAAAATAAGTGACAAATTGAAGGAATGCATGCAAATTTCTTACATTCCTAAAATGCTTCTACACATGTCATTAATTGATGGAGAATTAAGGACAAATTAGTCATTTATGAGGAGATAATTGATGAACCATTGTCATCTTTCTCCTTTGATAGCCGAATATGATGAACAAAGAAGAGAGGAAGGAGGTTTAGTGAGAAAACTCTATAATCATAGATTCAAGCTTAAAATTTGGAGAAATTGGAGTTGCTAGCATTCATATTATCTTGATAGGAAGGTAAGATCTCTTCCTAAATGCATTATAGATTCAAATGATTCATGTATATTTAGGGTTCTTTCTTGAATTACATGAATTTGATGAATAGTTAGTGAATTTATGCTATGAACTAATTAAGAAGTTCAATTGATTGATCTATCCATGAAATTGATTGTGCCATTCGAATGAGTAGGAGAAAATGTTGTTGTCAATAGCCAAATTGATGGTGAAATGCTATGCTAGTTGCTGGAAAATTTGGATGATGATTAGAATGGATGATTGATATGTGAATTGAAATTGTGGTTGCTCGAAATTCTAGTGAATTGATGTCTTAATGAATCAAATTGAAAATATTGCTCAATTGCCTTGTTTTTATAGGATTGACACATAATTGGACTTACTTAGACATGAATGAATGAGTATATATGTTGAACAATCATGTTAGGATCCTTGTCTAATTGATTAAAGAAGCTAGAATCTAGCTAAAGGAAAACTGTACAGAATACTCTATTTTTGGCAGTGAGTTTAAAAATCTATTGAAAATCACATAGACCAAATCATGGAGCAAATCTTATATGGACAGAATCATGTGTATGTCTAGTTTCCTATGCAACAAACGGAATCAAATTCCGAGTTATAAAATAGTTTGTAGAGACTAATCTTTAAGGATAGTGCAAATTGTCCAGTGATACAATTTGGGATGCCTTTAAATAAAAAACTGTATTAATTCACAATGAATAAAATGTAAGGCCTATATGCTTATAAGGAAAATTAAGTTAGCTTTCTAAGGGTGTAAGCGGTTTGAAATTCCGACGTACAAAATAAAAGATATGAACATTTAAGCAAGTAGTGCACATGCTGCCAGGCAGCAACAATCTTGATGTTATGAATTGAATGCTTGAGTGTATAGAGTCACATAATGACTCAAATGGTTGCTGGATTTTACCAAATACACTATGCATTGTATGAATGTTAGATCACGAGGAAAGTAAGGAAAAAAGGGCTCACATAGAACATCAAGCTAGTAGAGGGAAAGAGATTTCAATCATGGATCGACAATAGCTCAGAAAATTCCTGTGAGTGTAGTTTAATGCTTGGAGAGGGCGGTAACCTCTCCAACTCCATTTCTGATTTGTATTTCTTATTGATTCTTAAGTATAAATTGTATAAAGAGCTTGCTATGGAGAATTAGCAAGGTAAGTGCTCTTTTGAGTGGTTACTTGATTGTGAAGCATGCTTGAATTACTATTGATTGTCATGATATGCTTATTGCCTAATTGAACTATATTGAAATAAAGCATGATGTTATAGATAGAAGTAACTCAATTCATTGTTTAATGACATATTGATGGACACACCTTCATTGACTATTGAAACATTGTTATTGGTATTGGCTTTGAACCCTATTCGATTGAAAGGGGATATTGGCACAAAATGTGAACATTGAATTGAATCATGCTTCTAATTGAATGAAAGTGATAACTATTGTAAGTCGTGGTCTCGAGTCAGTTTTAGATATAGTTGGCATGCCATAGAGTCTATAGAGCTCACTATCGGGTGGACTACGGTCCGAGACATTGGTCACTAATTGCCGACAATAGGAGGGAAGTATTGTTATTGGCCATTGGTGACAGTAGGATGGATTTGACCAGGTTCTTTGTACCATATTGGAGGTTTGCCAAAGGATTTTCCACTTTAGCTGCAGCTTTGACCAAGCTTCTTCTAAAGGATGAAGCATTTGTTTGGTCAGAAAGTCAACAACGGAGCTTTGATCAACTAATACAAGCCCTTACCCATGCCCCGGTCTTGACACCACTTGAGTTGAGAAAGGACTTCAGGTTTTAGTGACGTGTCCCATTTAGGGCTTGGATGTGTTCTTATGCAAGACGAGAAAGTTGCAGCTTACGCTTCCCGACAATTGAAGCCTCATGAATTGAATTATCCAACTCATGACCTTAAGCTTGTTGTAGTTGTTTTTGCCCTCAAGATTTGGAGACACTACCTTTTCGGGGAAAGATGTTACTTGTTCACTAACCACAAAATCCTTAAATATCTCTTAACCCAAAAGGATTTTAATTTTAGACCAAGAAGGTGGTTAGAATTGCTTAAAGATTATGATCTGATTAATGGTTACCATTCAGGAAAAACAAATGTGGTGGTTGATGCGCTCAGTCGCAAACATTCGATTCGTAAAACTTTCCATAACTCAATTTATAGCTTAACCCTACTTGAACCCTACAGTCTGATATCTATAATGTACATTGTTTTGTAGCCCCTGTTGCAATCAATGCACTTTTTAAGCTTTAGAAGAATCAAAAGCTTTTAACCGAGCTTCAAGTTAAGTCTGACCTGATATCGATAATCAAGACCCTACAACAATCCGACCCTGAACTTCAGAACATCTTACGTAAGATTGAAGCCAAACCCAACCCAGATTTCTCCCCAAAGTAAAACGGTCTACTCTATTTTAGAGATAGAGTGTGCGTAGTGAATGATGAAACAATAAAAAGGGAAATGCTTAGTGAAGCCCACAGTAGCCCTTTTCAATCCATCATGGGTCTGTTAAGATGTACAAATACCTAAAGGAGTTGTATTGGTGGCCAAGAATGAAATCGGCCATTACGGAGTTCGTATCTCAAGGTTTGACTTGTCAAAGAATTAAAGCTGATCATCAGGTTCCTACGGGACTCTAGCAACCCATCGAATTGCCTAAGTGGAAATGGGAACGAATAACCATGTACTTCGTCAGCGGGCTACCTTTGTCACCATAGAAGAATGATGTGGTGTAGGTAATAGTTGACAGGTTTGCAAAGTCAACTAATTTCCTACCAGTTCGGATAAATTTGAGCTTGGACCATTTAGCGGAAATATACATATGGGAAGTGATATGTTTGCATGGTGTTCCTACTTGAATAATCTCCGACAGAGATTCTCGATTCACTTCTAGATTTTGGAAGTCCTTACAAAAAGCCTTGGGAACTAAAACAAATCTGAGCACTGCCTTTCATCCTCAATCTGATGGCCAATCGAAAAGAGTAATACAAATCCTCAAAGACATGTTACTAGCTTGTATAGTTGAGTTCAGGAAGAGTTGGGAGAAATCCTTACCCCTGGCAGAATTTGCCTACAACAACAGCTATCAGTCATCCATCCGAATGGCCCCGTTCGAAGCTTTATATGGTAGAAGGTGTAGAATACCCTTGTGCTAATCTAAGCTGGGAGAAAACAAAAACTTGGGACCTGAAATGCTTAGGGAGACTGTGTAACAAATACAAATCATTCATAGTAGACTTAAAAAAGGTTTTGATAGGCAACAGGCCTATACTAACACAAGAAGAAGAGAAATTCAGTATGTCGTGGGAGATCGGGTACTCCTAAGAGTTTCACCATGGAAGAAAGTTTTCAGGTTCGAAAAAAGGGGAAAGCTTAGTCCTCGTTTCATTAGTCCTTTCAAAATTATTGAAAGAATGGGCCATGTAGCTTCTCAGTTAGCCCTTCCAAATGAGTTCAACATGATTCACAATGTTTTTCATGTCTCTATGCACTGCAAGTATCGATCGGATCCTTCCCACATGCATGAGCCTAAAGATGTAGAGCTCGATCCAAATTTATCTTTTGAGGAAGAACCATTTCAAATATTAGATCGTGAAATCAAAAGACTTCGAAACAAGTCTGTACCTCTTGTCAAGGTGTTGTGGAGAAACCATAAGCTTGAAGAGGCCACTTGGGAACCTGGGGCGACCATTAAAGATCAGTACCCACATTTGTTTACCTCAGGTAAATTCGAGGATGAATTTATTTTTAAGAAGGGAGAATTTGTAACACCCTGAACTAAGGCCCGGAAGTATTAAGCACCCTATGTGTCTAAATTAGATCTTTAATTGTGAAATTAGATTCAACGATTTAACAACTTAGGACCATTAAGCAAAAGAATTAATTGCTTGCTATTAAATTAAGAGGATTAAACCGGAATGACCTTAAAATAGGGGTTTTGCATGCAAAACCAAATTCAAGGAAGGCCTTAATTAGGTTTCATTCCCACATTTTTACATGTGGCGTATGGGAAAGGGATTACTCGGCCAAAGGGGAGGGGGAACTGGAAATCACTTCCTCCATTCTCCACAGTCATGCTGAATTCTTGTAAGAAAAAAGGGAGAAGAAGAAACTCCATTGAAGAGGGATACTAAGCTTTAATTGTTGTTTCTACATCAAATTCTTACTTATTTATAAGTAAAGATGTAAGCCTTTCTCATTTCCCTCATTGAATTAAAGTCATTGAAAGTTATAAGTGCAAATTGTTGTTAGAATTGTAATTTAGTAAGATGTCAAACATAACCATGATTGTTAACATGTATGAATATGAAAATGGAGATATTTAGCTTTTCGTTATAATGTTTAAGCTTGTAAATGATTTCCTATGCATGTATACTTGTAACCGAATTGAGGTATTGTAGTGGGAAATGATGGGAATGCTTTTTTAAGGCCGTCATGGTCGTAAATGGGACTGATTTGTATATTTGTTAAGATTAGGGACTGTTTTGATTTATGTAAAAATAGGGAATGGGTGATTGGGGGCTGTTATAATAAAAAATGTTGAATTGGGGGCTGTTGTGCGCCTACATGATGTTTGGGGACTATTTCGATAGAAATAATTAAGGAAATAAAGATTTCAGACTGTTTTGGAATCGAGTTAATAAGATGTATAAGAGATAAATCTATATAAATATGTTGTTGCACTGTTTTTGGTGTAAATTGAGTAAGGTGGATTGATTTTATATAAGTGGTGTATGTATGTAAATGAGATATAAAATCTTAGTGGTAAATAATGGTTAATATAAATGATTCTAATCTAAGATTATAACACCTTACTATGTCGAGACTGAGACGGGTTGTGGAAAAAGAGGCTAAGGTAGATCGCTTCGTAGATAATCAAAAAGTAATTACAATTCGAGAGCAGAATTAGCGCATGACAATCTGTGAGTGTAATTTAAACCCTTAGGATAGCTTATGGTTGTCCCGAGAACTTTCAATATTAGAATTGAATTACTTTACTTTGATACCTTGGGTTGCATTACGTAAATAAATGCTTGCTTATTTGGTGGTAAGTACATTGAGTTAAGTACTTGGAAACATGTTTAGTTATACTTGAAGGGATTGTGATTGTGATTATATTCTTGAAGTCATACTAAAGCTTACCATGAATAAGACATGAACAATCAAATGCTTGATTATATGATTACACTCAACCTCATAATTGAAATGATAAGGTAATGTGGAAAGCCTTGGTTCGAGTAGGTCTTAGATACAATTGGCATGCCATAGAATCGTGAAGGAAATGATCAACAACATTACGAAAGCTCATGGGGGGTATCTGTATTTGGCGGAGTAGGTGAACAGACTTGTGAAGGAAATGATATTTACATGGAAATAAAAGAATCTGGAGTAATTAATGAACAAAATATTGCGGAATCAAAAGTGGCTTTAGTCTACGGTCAGATGAATGAATCGCCGGAGCTCCTACGAGAGTTGGGTTGACTGCCCTAACTATGGCAAAATATTTTGGAGATGTTAAAGAACAAGATGTAGTTCTATTTATAGACAATATCTTCCGCTTTGTCCAAGCAAGATCTGAAGTATCTGCCTTATTGGGTAGAATGCCTTCCACTGTGGGTATCAACCCACCCTTCGTACCGAAATGGGTACTTTACAAGAAAGAATTACTTCTACCAAGGAGGGATCCATAACTTCTACTCAAGCAGTTTATGTACCTGCGGAGGATTTGACTGACCCTTCCCCTGCCACAACATTTGCACATTTAGATGCTACCACCGTACTATCAAGAGGATTAGCTGTCAAAGGTATTTATCCTGTAGTAGATCCTTTAGTCTCAACGTCAACTATGCTCCAACCTCAAATCGTTGGTGAGTAACATTATTAAACTGTGCAAAGGGTTAAGCAAACCTTACAACGTTACAAAGAACTTCAGGACATTATAGCTATCCTTGGGTTGGACGATTTGTTCGAAGAGGATCGCTTAATGTAGCAAGAGCGCAAAAAATTGAGCGTTTCTTATCACAACCCTTTTTTGTAGCGTTAGTATTTACTAATTCCCGGGGGAGATACGTTGGCCTAGAAGAAATAATTAGAGGGTTTAAATTGATCCTTTCCAGAGAATTAGACAGTCTTCCTGAACATGCCTTTTATTTGGTAGGTAACATCGATGAAACTACTGCGAAGGCTACGAACTTAGATATGGAGAGCAAATTGAAGAAATGACCTTAAATCTTTGCGTACTTACCCTTAATCGAATTGTTTGGGAATCAAAAGTGAAAGAAATCATTTTATCTACTAATAGCGGACAAATTGGCATATTACCAAATTATGCGCCTATTGCCACAATTGTAGATATAGGTATTTTGAGAATACGCCTTAATGACCAATGGTTAACAATGGCTCTGATGGGTGGTTTTGCTAGAGTAGGCAATAACGAAATCACTATTTTAGTAAATGATGCAGAGAAGGGTAGTGACATTGATCCACAAAAGGCTCAGCAAGCTCTTGAAATAGCGGAAGCTAACCTGAGGAAAGCTTAAGGCAAGAGGCAAACAATTGAGGCAAATCTATCTCTCAGACGGGCTAGGACACGAGTAGAGGCTATCAACACGATTTCGTAACTAATCGAAAGAATTTCCGTATAAACAGAAATTTCGTTTATACATCCCATCTTGATTATGCCGATTAAATAGAATCAAATACAATCAAAAGTGAAATCAGATTTTGATCTAACAAAAAATTTGAAAATTGAAAACGGAAATAGAATATGATGGAAAAAGATAGAAAATCAATAAAAGAAGGTGGGTAGAAAAACTTATTAGACACCGGGATCGATGGTATCTAATAAGTTCTACCTACTATTGGATTTGAACTAATGACTCCTGCCGTATGAAAGCAATGCTCTAACCGCTGAGTTAAGTAGGTCATTTATTAATATAAGGAATCATAAAGAGAAAGAAAATGGACCTATCACATCGATGGATTATAAATCCAATATTACTTCTAAGCAATACCAATCAAACCGACCAAAAAGGCATGATTATGTTGTTGGATCATCTAATATTCATCTTGACAAGAAATTATCTACATAATATGATAAACTATGTATCACAAATACAAGGGCTATAGCTCAGTTGGTAGAGCACCTCGTTTACATGCGCGCTAATGTTTTTAAGGGAAGTTTATCATGCAATCAAAAGAATTGATCCATTTGAGAAATCAATGTCTTACTCCATTACTTTGAAAGAACAAAACAAGAGAACAATAGCCTGATATCAAATATCTGGAGTTTCTTTTTGTATATTATATGGATGATTCGATCCTCAAGGACCATGATTGGGAATTTTTTGATCGCCTTTCTCTGAGTAAGAGGCGAAACATAATCAACTTGAACTCGGGACAACTATTCGAAATCTTAGTGAAAGACTGGATTTGTTATCTCATGTTTGCTTTTCGTGAAAAAATACCAATTGAAGTGGAGGGTTTCTTCAAACAACAAGGAGGTGGGTCAACTATTCAATCAAATGATATTGAGCATGTTTCCCATCTCTTCTTAAGAGGCAAGTGGGCTATGTCTTGGTCTGAGTGGGGATAGCATTTATCTTATGCATGTTCATGGAGTTTTGAAAAATCCAAACATCTCAGAGATAGATAGAGAGGTAGGAATTTATCGAACGAACCGCACCCCTTCGTATACGTCAAGAGTCCATTGACGAGAAAGGGTTGAGGAAAGCTTGAATCCAATTCCTACAGTAATGAATATAAGAGCAATTGAAATTCTTATGAGTTATACATTTGTGTATTGATAAGACCATTCACGATTTCTTGAAGCTCGATCTCTCCCCCGGATGAACCATATAGCCAAGAGAAACCATGAACCAGAATAGAAGAGCTTGCCCCACCCACGAGTAAATATTTCATAGTATCCTCTTTAGACAGTACATCTTTCTTGGTATATCCAGATAATAGGTAGGAGAATAAACTGAAACATTATGGAGCTACAAAGATAGTTATTAAATCGTTAGCACCACATAAAAACATTCCTCCTAGTGTAGCTGTTAATATGAATAACAGAAACTCTGCTATAGCCATTTCTGTACATTCAATGTACTCAATGGATAGAGGAATACATAGAGTTGAACATAGTAAAATAAGAAATTGAAAGATTTCGTTGAAATTGTTCGTTTGGAAATTTCCTGAAAAGCTAATCATAGGTTCTTCTCTCCATCAGAACAATATGGCCGTTATGCTCATTACTAAACTTGTTGAAGAGATGAAATATAACCAAGGTATATCTTTTTGATCAGAGGTTGAATCAATCATCAAAATAAGAATTAGGCAAAAAATTAGGATACATTATGGGAAAATAAAACTTCCATCGAAGAGAAGCAAATGAAAGGCTTTCATAAAAATTCTCATAGAATTGAGAATGAAGTTGTCATTCTGTACATGCCAGACCATGAATTAGTAACTGCATCCAATCTCCAAAAAAATGCCAATTGTTTCGAACTTTCTATTTTTGGAATGGAATATTTACGGAATCCCTATGAATAGGATCAAACCTTATTCCATGGTATTTACATGAGATTCCTCTTTCTTATTCTTAAGCAGGTGCCCGAGAGGCTTAGTTGATCCATGATTTATGTTTCATCTTTCTTTTCCTTTTCGTTTGTTTCGAGAAATATATCGATCGGAAAGGGTTATATGATGTTAGCTTTAGGTATGAGATCTTATCGAACCGTTTTATTTCATTTGATTACTCATGGTTATTCGAAAGCATTGTAGTTTTTAGGATCCAGATCAGTTATTCATTCCATGGAAGCTGTGTTGGGTATTCGCCAGAGAAAAGCCAGAATATGGTTTTGATGGGCGGTTTAAGAAAGCATGCACCCATTACACAAATTGCTTTTTTAATAGGTACGCTTTCTCTTTGTGGTATTCCACCCCTTGCTTGTTTTTGGTCCAAAGATGAAATTCTTAGTGACAATTGGTTGTATTCACCAATTTTTGCAATAATAGCTTGGTCTACCGCCGGATAAACAACATTTTATATGTTTCAGATCTATTTACTTACTTTTGATGGACATTTAAACATTCATTTTCAAAAATATAGTGGAAAAACAAGTAGCTCTTTATATTCAATGAAACTATGGGGTAAAGAAGAACAAAAAATGATTAACAGAAATTTTCGTTTATTTCCTTTATTAACAATGAATAAAAACGAGAAGCCATATACAGTTGGTGGTAATGTCAAAAAAAGGGCTTTTATTGCTAATTTTGCCTACAAGAAGGCTTTTTCTTATCCTCATGATCAAATAATACTATGCTATTTCCTATTCTTATATTGGTTCTAGTTACTTTATTTGTCGGAGCTATAGCAATTCCTTTGAATCAAGAAGGAATGCATTTGGATATATTATCCAAATTATTAACTCCATCTATAAATCTTTTACATAAAAATTCAAATGATTTTGAGGATTCGTATAAATTTTTAACAAATGCAACTTTTCGGTGAGTATAACTGGTTTCGGAATATTTACAGATTCCTTTTATATAAGCCTTTTTATTCATCTTTACTATATTTGAACTTAATAAATTCATTTTTGAAAAAGGGGCCTAAAAGAATTTTCTTGGATAAAATAATATATTTGATATATGATTGGTCATATAATTGCGGTTACATAAATATTTTTTATTCAATATCCTTAACAAAAGGTATAAGAGGATTTGCCGAACTAACTCATTTTTTTGATAGGCGAGTAATCGATGAAATTACAAATGGAGTAGGCATTACAAGTTTTTTTGTAGGAGAAAGTATAAAATATGCAGGGGGAGTCGTATCTCGTTTTATCTATTATTGTATTTATTTTATGTATTCATTTTTTTTATTAATTTACTATATTTTATTTTAATTTTATAAATTTTATGCATAAAATTTATACTTTTTATATTTTTATCTTTTTTTTTAAATTTCGAACTTCGAACTTTCTTGATTCCCATCCAGGTAAGAAGTTTCATAAACTGATCTATTTTTATAGTATGCCTCCTTAAAGGGAAAATGGAGTCCGCCCTTTATTTTTAGTTTTTTCTTTCCAGTCACTCGTAGCTTTTCTGTTTCATCGATTTTGCTCGGATCCACCCTTTCCTCCGAAAAAAGGGAAGAAGAAGGTTTTTTCTTTGGTGGATACCTCTTGTTCCTGGTTATACCCCCCTTCGGAAATAGTTTCTATTTCTATGTTTCTTTCTTCCTCACTTTCCCCCACTTCTTCCGCTTTTGAAATTCCTTTCAATTTCTTAGTTAGAATAGGTGACAGCATTCTACCTAAATAGTAAACACAGGTAATAAATAAGAGAATACTAAAAATGCGAGCCATAGAATTTCTAAATTCTGATACAAGATACTTATTAGATCGAATAAGTACATTAGACCTAATAAAATTATTTTGTTGTATCCAGGCTAATACCAATCCAACCCATTTCATGAATAAAATATGCCCAATTAACCAACCAACAAAACTACTTGTTACAAATAACATACTGTTGTTGCATCAAAACATATAAATGTTGACTAATCTGGCTAACATTGAACTTGGTAAAATGAATTGGTTGAATAATTGAATAATTAAATTATTCAGGAATGCACATTGAATGCTAAGATTACACATTGAGTTTTTGGTAGTACGTCCATAATCAACAAAAGATACGGTAGAGCTAGGACAGTTATTGTATGAGGTCTACCCAATGCTAAATGCATAGGTACATAGTAGATTGATATGAACATCATGAACTGTCATGCAATAAACTAGTTGTTGTTGATACCTTGTTATGGGTTCCTTCTTCCATAACTCGAGCTCGTAGAAGGAAGATATAAAAGGGACCCATGGATAATGTGGTTAGAAATCTGTAATAGAGTTTGACCATGACGACCGAATTGATTATCTTCATGCATAAGGAATTTAGATTCCTTGAGGGATCGATTAATGGAATACGATTCACTTTCAAGATGCCTTGATGGTGAAATGGTAGACACGAGAGACTCAAAATCTCGTGCTAAAGAGCATGGAGGTTTGAGTCCTCTTCAAGGCATAATATTGAGAATGCTCATTGAATTGGAATAAGTTCGGCAGCGGATCACGAGATCTTGGTGATCTTCTCTATCTAATGAATGGGGAGTCCGCTTTGAAATCGTTCACCCTGCACCCATCCCCGAGTATATGCTTCAATAGGAATCACGCACACAAGGGTAGATTGATACAATATAAACCTCAGGTAAAATGCCCCCCAGAACCCAGCGGATAAAGTACATTACATAGTCTGTTTTAGGAATTGGCGACTTACCCATTCCGTAACTTTGGCACTAGACATTCCTAATTAACTAATGAATGGTTGTATTGTATAAGGGTTGGAATATACTTTGTAGACAGACTGATGAAAGTCTCTAAGTGTTCAGGCATCCAATTAATATTAGATTGGATAGATAATTGGCTTTTACTTAATAAGGGACGCCAAAAGAAGGAATAAGTCTTATTATTGATACATGTGAGTAACATTTTTTTGATACTTACAAAAGTGTTACTGCGTATTTTTCTTGTGCTTAATGGTTCTCGATTTTACTAGAAATCATATAAGAACTTGTTCTAAGCGTATTTATTGAAGTGTTTCATCAACGGCGGTGTGTCATAATTCCCTGTTCTTTTTTACTCTGCGCCAGTAATTCCACTATTATTAGTGAACAATAATGGAAAAATTCCTTCATATTTGTTTCATATTCATAGAGATGGGGGACATAATACACATGGATAAAGTAAGTCTTGCTTGGGCAGCATTAATGGTAGTCTTTACATTTTCCCTTTCACTCGTAGTATGGGGAAGAAGTGGGCTCTGGGTACTCCTAATTGGGTCGAGGAAT
Organism: Hibiscus mutabilis; assembly: GCA_019671005.1. Lineage (NCBI taxonomy): Eukaryota > Viridiplantae > Streptophyta > Magnoliopsida > Malvales > Malvaceae > Hibiscus > Hibiscus mutabilis. The sequence continues at coordinate 30,265,980 of CM033712.1, forward strand.
CAAACCGTATAAATTGTTTTCAAGATCGTTTTGCAAAGCCTTTATTTTTAACTATTTGGTCTTTATTTCGAAAGTCTTGGATTCTAGTGGTGTAATGTATTCTATGAATAATATAGATCAATAATATAGACGAATAACACCCTTTCAATCAAAATGAAACAAACATTTCAATAATTCCCATGTTCGTATTTTGAAAGTAAAAGGGATCCGGATGATATGCAATTTATTAAAACAATAGTTCTTCCTAAATTATCTATTTTGATGAACCAACTCTTAGCAGAGTTATAAATGGACAATGAGGGAAAAGGAGCCTCCCCCTTTGTTTTCTGTATTTTCTTGTTTTTATTTCCTTCCCTGTTTACTGATCAAAGAGAAAAAGGTAGTTCTTTTTTTAATAAGATCTTGACTTAGTGTAGTCACATATTCCACATTTACCCCCTATTTTATTTGAATTTCATTTATGCCACGCTTTATTGACTCATTTCATATCATGGATCAAAGAAAAGAAGTAAAATTCTAAATCGGCAGGGTATGCCCTTTTTTTGAAACAAAATACGAAGAAAAGTTACCATAGAACTCTTTGGATCGTCTGTCAACAGCTCAATGAATTACTTCTTTGGAATGGCAAAAAAAAGATTACTTGGGTCTCTTTTTTTAATTAATATATGTCTATTCCATTCCATTTTTCTTTCATTTCTGATTATTTTCTTATTTTCAATAGGAATCTCGGTATCCATCAAAAGAATTAAATCCATGAAATGAAAGAATTATAAAATTGTAAGACTTGCCTTTCAATTATTTTAGATTGACTGAAATCAACACAACTAAAATAGATCAAGCGAAGAAATAAAATTGAGATACTATGTACAATACATATATTTAATTGATATCGACATGTATGAAGATACATATTGTGGATTCATCTATATTAAGCTTGTATCTTTATACATTACAATAATAGATATAGACAGCATGGTAGAAAAAATATGAATCTTTCTACCATACTATCAAGTTTTATAGGATACTGCTAATTCTAGCCCATTCATTTTATTTAGGATGTGCAATTGGAATCCTTTTTTTCTTAAATCCTTGATAAAAAGTCAAGTTTCATTTAAATTAATCACTTCGACTGACATATCTTACATATATTATAAGTAAAAAAGCGGTAGGAACTAGAATGAACAGCGCTGTAGCAATAAATGCGAGAATATTTACTTCCATAATTTCATTGTTTTTTTTTCTTCGCAATAACTCGGGATTTAATCCCATAGAGATGATAAATTTGTCGCTTGTAAATTCAATGCAATGACTTACATTTGAATGACATCGAATCGGATCAATATCATGAATAATAATATCTAAGCTATCAAATCGATTCACCGTCGAGAATTGAATAGTATAACATAGGAAGATCTTTTATCCACACCGAATACAAAAATGGATTCCTGGTCCAATCAAAAGAATTGCTTTCCTTTATTTATATATTCTTTTCCACTCTTTCTTTTCGATAGTCTACCGTCTTCTTTGTACAATCATCTGATGTATCATCTGACTACTTTTCCACTTTCACGTTTACAAATAGTTTACAAATAAACCCCAACAAAAAATAGAAAGGAAAAAAAAAGATATCGTTGGGAATGAAATTCTATCATTTGTATCCCCTTTGACAGAAAACGGAGGGATCGATTGATGTATTCTTTTCGATAATCTACCGTCTTCCTTGTACAATCATTTGATGTATCATGTAGTGGAGTGATTCACAAGGTTCTAAAAAAAGCAAAAATGTCTGATTAAAATTCAATTTAATTATTTTACCCTTTTTTACTTAACTTATTTTTTTACATAACTTAAACTTAAGAGAAGATAAAAGACTTATTTTTTTTCTTTTTCATTGTACAACGAACAATTTTTAAAAATCATAGGATTACTTTATGATTTTTTGTTTTATTCATGAAAACTATCTATAAAAATAATTATATAGAATAGTTTCGACCTTCTCACCTGATAATGAGAGGACGAAATTCGAATAAATACCAATACCTATTACGGGTAGAAAGATAGAGATCGAAACAAATAAATCTTGTGGGCCATAATCAAAAAAATAAGAACTTAGAGCATTAAATAGCTTGTATCCATAGAATATTTGACGTGACATAGATAATGAATAAATAGGAGTTAATGTCATTCCAATTGCCATTATGAAAGTAATTAGTATTTTTGGCATTAAAAAATATTTTTGGCTGGTAATTATTCCAAAAAAGACTATCAATTCTGCAACAAAACCACTCATGCCCGGTAATGCAAGAGAAGCCATCGATAAGATACTGAACATCGTAAATATTTTTGGAATGGAAATAGTCATTCCGCCCATTTCGTCGAGATAAACAAGATGTATTCTATCATAACTCGTTCCTGCCAAGAAAAAAGTGCAGCACTGATAAATCCGTGAGATATTATTTGTAAAATAGCTCCGTTGAGTCTCGTATCAGTTATAGAACCAATTCCTATAATTATGAAACCCATATGAGATACAGAGGAATAGGCTGTTCTTTTTTTTTAAATTTCATTGACCAAGAGATGTTGAAGCTGCATAAATTATTTGTACTGTACCCACTATTATCAACCAGGGGAAAATATGGAATGAGCATGGGGTAATAATTCCATATTGATATGAACTAATCCATATGCTCTCATTTTGTACTGTACCCACTATTATCAACAAGTATTGTAATGGGCCTCCCCATAGGTGTTTGGTAACCACGTATGTAAGGGTATAATCGGCGATTTGATAGAAAAAGCAATAAGAAATTCAATATAGAATATTCTTTCCAGTGCGACAGGATATGATTGATTAGCTAATATTTCAAAATTTAATGTTGGTTCATTAGAACCGTATAAACCGATACCCAAAACTCCTATTAATAGAAAAATGGAACCCTTTGTAGTGTACAAAAAGTAAAAGGTCTCGATAAGAAAATGATCCTATTTGACCATTGTACATTACTAGCATCTGGAAATGAAATAATCGTGAATCTCGAGTAACTGGCCAAGCTGCCAAAGTGGCTAAAGTGGTGATAAATCTTGTAAGTAAAATGGGCCCTATAGAAAGTCCATCTTTTCCGAATCTCCAGTAAAAATAAAAAAAATCCATTTATAATCTTCTGCCAGTTGGATTAATGGATCGTCAAATCGGAAATGATAACAAAATGCACAGGTTGTTAGAAGGAGTTCGAATATGCATATACACATTGTATACCACTTAATTAACTTATTTCCTCTATGAGGAAGAAAGAAAATTAAAGAACCTGTAGATATTGGTAAAACTACAATTATTGTTAACCAAGGGAAATAATGCTTGGTAAAGACAATATACGCTTGGACCAGAAAAACCCGTGCTCAGAAATATTTTTTTGAGCACGGGTTTTTTCAATAAAAAAATAAAATGGATTCAAAATGTATTCAAGTGGAGTTTTATTTTCTGGAACGTATCAATAAGCTAGACCCATACTTCAAGTTGTTTCATGCCATAAATAAACTCGAACGCTCAAGAAATTCGTTGGACAAGCGGATTCACATCTCTTACAACCAACACAGTCTTCTATTCTTGGAGCGGAAGAAATTTGCTTAGCTTTACATCCATCCCAAGGTATCATTTCTAACACATCGGTGGGGCAGGCTCAGACAAATTGAGTACACCCTATACATGTATCATAATTTTTTACTGAATGTGACATGGGATCTATAATTTTTTTAACATCATAAAATTTCAGTCTAGTAAACTTGTAAACGAATCAATATAGTTAAACACCAGATGAATCAACAATTTACCAAAAATTTTCTAATCAACTTCATTCCTTCTGGATCAACTCATAAGAAAGGACCAAGATACTTTGATTTCTTACATTTTCGAAAACATGATGTAGGTTCCAACATATTGAACGTGCTAATTCAAATTGGTGAATCTTATGATTTAATATTATTAATATAATATTACTTATTCAACAAAGTTGATTGATTGATACGTGTTGATTTTCTGTTATGATAAATCGAGGAAACAATAGTTGATCCAATAGCTGCTTCAGCAACTGCAATAGCTATAACAAAATTTGAGAAAATATTTCCTTTTAATTGCCGACTATAAAAAAAAATCAGAAAATTTTACAAAATTTATATTAACCACATTCAGTATAAGTTCAAGACACATAAGGGCCCTAACCATATTTCAACTTGTGATCAATCCATAAATACGATAGAAAATAAATAGGCACTCAAAACAAGTATATGTTCGAGCATCATTGAACAACTCCTTATCAATTTCGATTCATTTTAATATGAACAATAATTCAATGGATAGGATTGACTAGAATATAAGAAAAAGAATATATTGGAAATATATCGAATAAGCAAATTTCTATTTTATACATGAGCAATATTCAAATAGAATTCAAAGAAAATAGATGCGATAAGGCAGAAAAAAGTTTAATTTTGATTGCTTGCTACTCCTAGTTAGAAAGAGAAAGATTTGTTACTGACGAACCACAACAATTGCACCTATCAAAGCAACTAAAATAATTGTTGAAATGAATTCAAATGGAAGAAAAAAATATGTTGCTAAATGAATTCCAATTTGTTGACCATTACTTATCAAATCTTGTTCTATAATTTGGTTTGATCTTGTAGTCCAAATAATCTTGTACCATGATGTATCTAATATAGTAGTAATTAGTACTTGTACAAACCAGCGAAGTAAGGCTGTTCCCAATGGTCTACATATTAAAATCTTTATAATATTCTGAACCATTCATGAACATCACAAAAAATAGGATTAAAACATTTATGGCTCCCACATAAATAAGGAGCTGGGTAGCGCCACAAAATGAGAATTTGAGAGAATATAGAATAAGGATATACAAACAAGAACCAATCCCAATGAAAAGGCAGAATAGATTGGATTGGTAAGTAATACCACTCCCAGGCCCCCTAATATAAGACTCTATCCCTGAAAAACTAAAAGAAAATCGTGTAGTGGTCCATGCAAATCCATTATGTGTAAAATAAGAGATAAATAAATCGAAATGCTTTTTATGATCTTATTGACCCGACCATGAATTTTTTTATGATACGTTCCTAATTGAATAAAATCCTAATCTACTAGGTGTGAATTGCTCTGAGTACAATTATTGTAAATTTTGTTTTTGATTCTTTTTTTGTTTGTTCGAAAGATTTAAAAGAAAAGGGTATTTTGTTTTTTGAAACTGTATATTTCGAAATAATTACGAATATATTAATATATTTTCAATGAAAATGAATCCGAAATTCTTATCAACCAGTTAATTTGTAATTGAATTTTTATTTATTGACCAAGGGCCTCATTCTTTTTTAATTCAAACCAAACATTCTTTAAACTTAAACCAAACCAGAACCTTAAAAGAATTGGAAATTTCTCTGTAATTGAATAGGAGGTTTACTTACTCAGTTTTTCTTTGAATCGAATTTAAAATTGTTTGAATTGTATAATCGTCAATTACTACCATTGGTAAACGGCCCAAAGCAATTTGATTATAATTCAATTCGTGACAGTCGTAAGTAGAAAGTTCATATTCTTCAGTCGTTGATAAACAATTTGTTGGACAATACTCAACGCAGTTACCACAAAATATACAAAATTCAAAATCAATACTGTAATTAAGCAATCATTTCTTTCGAATATCCGTTTCAAATTTCCAATCAACAACAGGTAGATCTATAGGGCATAAGAAGATCGAAAAATTAGAAGAAGAAAGTATTTTTTGGTTAGACGCATGGAATTGGCTAAGCATTTTATTCTAACAAATATAGAACCAGAATTGATGGTTTTATGTCTATTACCGGTTCTTCCTCCCGAGTTGAGACCGATATTCAGATAGATGGGGGTAAACTAATGAGTTCGGATATTAATGAACTCTATAGAAGAGTTATCTATCGAAATAATACTCTTACGGATCTATTAACAAGTAGATCTACGCCAGGGGAATTAGTAATGTGTCAGGAAAAATTGGTACAAGAAGCCGTGGATACACTTCTTGATAATGGAATCCGCGGACAACCAATGAGGCACGGTCATAATAAGATTTACAAGTCGCTTTCAGATGTAATTGAAGGCAAAAAGGGAAGATTTTGCGAGACTTTGCATGGCAAACGAGTTAATTATTTGGGACATTCTGTCATTATTGTTGCCCCCTCACTTTCATTACATCGCTGCGGATTGCCTCGCGAAATAGCAATAGAGCTTTTCCAGACATTTGTAATTCGCGGTCTAATTAGACAACATCTTACTCCAAACATAGGAGTTGCTAAGAGTAAAATTCAGGAAAAAAGGCCGATTATATGGGAAATACTGCAAGAAGTTATGCGGGGACATCCTGTATTGCTGAATGGAGCGCCTACTCTGCATAGATTAGGTATATAGGCATTCCAACCTATTTTAGTGGAAGGACGCACTATTTGTTTACATCCATTAGTTTGTAAGGGATTCAATCAATCTACTATGTAACTCTGCATTTAGCATTGGGTAGATCTCATACAATAAATGTCCTAGCTCTACCATATCTTTTGTTTCATTTCGTCTGGAATAATCACAGACTTTTTTGATTATGGACGTACTACAAGAAATTCAGTGCGTAATCTTAGCATTCAATGTGTATTCCTGAATAATTTAATTATTCAATTATTCAACCATTTCATTTTACCTAGTTAGCCATATTAGTCAACATTTATATGTTTCGAAGCAACAACAATATGTTATTTCTAACAAGTAGTTTTGTTGGTTGGTTAATAGGGCCCTAAATTTTGTGAACAATGCGGAGTTGAATTTGTTGATTCTCGGAAACAAAGATATCAAATGGGATACATAAAGTTGGCATGTCCAGTAACTCATGTATGGTATTTGAAATGTCTTCCTAGTTATATCGCGAACCTTTTAGATAAGCCTCTTAAAGAATTAGAGGGTCTAGTGTACTGCGATGTGTGATTTGATCGAAATTCTTATTTTACAGATTAGGAATGAGAAACTGTCATCCCATTCAATCGAATTGGGATGCCTGGATCTAACATGACATGTCACTTGGGAAGAGTAACATGAAGCTCAGAATTATGGGAGTATTCAATACTCCCAAATAAAAAGGGAATTGGTCCATGGTCGAGTCAGTAAAAATAAATAACTAGGAATTTTGAGTTGTAGCTCGTGGAAAAAAGACTTCTTTCTTTTGCAGAATTAACCAATCTCATTTCTTTTAGTTCTTTTAGAAAGAAATGAAATTATGTTCAAGTAATCAAATATGTCATGGTTGCAGGAGTCTATACATCACATATAGGCTTAGGCTTTAAGTTAAGGGCATCATGGTATAATCGTCGAGGTAACGCAGGACCTAAGAGATCAAATGGTAGAGTACATAGACAAGTAAATCCCTTATGACACTCCTTTAATTGAAGAGGATTCATCATTCGAGGGGAAGTAGACTACTCAAGAATTTCACATTTTAGTTATGTCCTAATTTTGAATTGAATAAAGAATTAAGAAAATCGAAATCAATAAAAGAATAATGAATCAATGAAATGTTTCTTAGGAACTTGAGTAAAGAGTAGACCTTTTTTTGGGGGGGAAATTCTAGAATTTGAAAGCGAGAACTCCTTTCTTTATCTTTATTTGGTGTAACTACTTGAGCCGGATGAGAGGAAACTCTCATGTTTGGTTTTGAAGGGGATCCCGTAGGGCCCTATCCTAATTTTTCTTTTCCTAGGCCCATCGCTAAAAA